>OY856363.1:18492200-19092200 GCA_963693475.1 Ectropis crepuscularia
CATAATTCTATTTATTTTGACCGATTTTATCATTATTAATAAATGGTTTAGTTTTATTTTCTTACTAAATGTAACTCTTAGGTAAATAGGCCATTCTCCCGCCTGAAACACAGGTGCTACCTAGTTCAGGCTAACAAAATAATGTACCTGTTTATAGAAGTAAGAAAATATTGTATAGTTAAGATCTATTTTAATGAAATAAATTTTATTTTATAATTTTTTTATTACTAGGTATTCGATACCCATATTGAGGTAAATTGTGAATATTTTGTTCCCCAATGTTGAAGCGACCATCTTTAATCGATATTAACCATACAAAGCTAAGAACATCCGCACGGATATTAACCTCAAATAAAAAAAACACATTGAAATTGGCCTAACCGTTTGAGCTCTGACACACAGAGACAGACAGACAGACAGACGATCGACGTCAAACTTATAACAGCCCTTTTTTGGTCGAGGGTTAAAAAGATAAAATCGTAAAGAGAGCAAAATTGAGAATTTTAGATAACTAAAATAAAACTTACGTTTTAGTTGCTACAGAGACTTCAACAAAATGGCATAGGTAGGAAAAAAACTGCAGTATTTATAGAGAGCTCTGAACGATTTTTGTAATGAGAACATGAACACATAATTATTTTTTAATAATTGAACTGTTAATAGTTACATATTATTCAATTATCGACTGCGATTATTAAAATTACCTAAATAAGTTTTTTAATTGACACAGTGCGTGAAACTGAAACAAATTGACCTAATAGGTAATTTTCATTATGGACTAAGAGCTCGTGAACCCCAGATCTTCGTTATTTTAACAAAGTTGAAAGTTTATCAGCGCATGCTCCCAACAGAAGTAATAACGATGGCCTATTTTGAAGTTTGTGTCATCTTGACTTTGGCAGATAAACGGTACTCTGTACAGGCTTGTTGCCTTTCCTTCCACTTCTTTCCCTGCCTCGGCCTTAACATAGACACAGACGGTGTTTAAAATTTGCGCCGTTCTCAATCGATGCGGCTGAACCACTCACCATCAGTGTGCACTCGGCGATATGATAGCATGAGAACCCGAGACAAGAACTTTTCAATAATCTTCGAAACCATGTGCGTCGCCGGCCGGCGTTAAATAATATCGAATCTTAAAATTAACAATTATCAAAAAATTACCATTAAAAACAAGTGCAAATCGTTCATTTATCACATTTTATAGGACATTCACTGTTGAAACTATAAATTTCATCTCATCAAACATTGCATACGCATTGCAATAGCATTGAAACTTTTTTTTTTTTTATTCAAAATTGTTACTCCACAGACTCCGGGGTCCGTGACTTTTGTCATTACAAATCTTATTTATTTTTACATAATATTTCTTGGATAATTAGAAGAAGAGGAAAATAAGGGGGGAGTTGGGAACATTTTAAACCTAATACTAGTTAGTGCTCGTCTGTTGAGCCGATCACTACCGGTTGGGATTCCGCTAGTAATCAACTCGACATCGATTCTTTGCCTTATTGCCATTTGCCTAAGCCGCCTCCTCCCGGCCGAGAGCCTCCACTACGGCTGTATTTCTGTCCCTGATGGCCATCTGTAGGTTGAACTCTCGGATGGTCTTCGGTGATGCAGCCAACGCTCGCCGCACGAACCGACCGATGGCGTCGTCGATGTCGTCAGCGTAGTACGTGAAGGTCCGTGAGATTGCAACAACCGCATGGGGCACGCTTGGTTTTTATTGCGATTACCGACTCATATGTCTGTCGCTGAGCTTCATGGATGGTGAGGATACGTGACCCTGTGCCTGACCCATAACCCTGGTTTGTCAGGGTCTCCTTCTCCTCTTGAGTGTGAACTAAGAAGAGGGTGTTTGGTAGGGTGTTGGGTATTTGCGCTCCCTTGTACCTTTTCTGCTCTAGGGACTTTATACAGGGTGCTGAGGAGTACATACCTGAGTATATTTCCCTCAGCGCATATGCGACATCAATCGGATTGCGATGTGTGCAGAGCAACTCCTGGCTGATCTTTGTTACCAGGTTTGGGCGGTGATACCTCATTTCGAAGAGATTTTCCCTGTCGATATAAGGCAACTGATTGAAATCTCCGATGAGGACAATTTCACCAACATCAGACAGCATTGAAACTTCAATTTAGAGTCTTTGTAATCATAGAATTCGAATACAATTTGTCTGGAAAGCATTGAACTGTCTTTTCATCGACTAATTTGAATTCATTCACCATATTGTAGGACGTTGATTCGCGGTACACACTAATAACGCTATCTTAGCTTTGAAAAGTACTTACTAGATCTATTTCATTTACTCCCATATGTAAGTGTTTCTTAATGTATTATACACGAAATTAAGTTCATCCGTTGTGTTAATTTCGTTTGATTGTACTTGTTTTCTTATACCTACCTTCCTACGTACTTACTTAATTACTTAAATAAATGGGGATAAAGGAGGTTGAGGCGCAATTTGCTATGCTTACTGCTTATCGAGACATCCAAAAAAACTATAATATTATGATATGTCCAAGACAATTCAACAAGATGCATCTAAAAATAGTGCAATTTCAAAGTAGGTACAAACGCATTGAGGTTTTACGGACAGAGTTTGTAGAGGTGAAAAACGACACTACTGTTATACAGTTATATATATATTTTTTAACTGTAATAGGTTCGTACTTGACCACCATCTCGCCTGATGTTAGGCGACGATGCGATCACAGACTAAGTAGAGAGATACTCTGATGCGATCTACGATGGAACGTGCTTACCTAGAAGAAACCGATTCAGTCTCGATTTGAAGACACCAAGATTGTAACCATCGGGAAAAACCCACTCAGGCAACACATTCCACAACCTAGACGTTCTTATCACAAACGTGGAGTCAAATCTCTTCGTTCGTGTTTTTGGAACATCAACCATGAAACGATGTCGCTTTTTTGAGATACGAGAATTCCGACGGAAGAAAGGGCAAGGTGGTATAAGATCATGCAGGTCAGTTACACACTCTCCGAAGTGTATTCGATAAAAAACCGATACCTAAGCTAGCAATCTTGCGGCGATGATCAAGACTTTGAAGTCTTTTACGCACAAGAGTGTCATTACCTATGAGCCTTTTGGCACGTCCCTCAATCGATTCCAGAGTCTCCAGCTGATACTTAGCCGATCCATCCCAAAGGTGCGAACAGTACTCCTCCAAACAGGAGCGAATCTGTGCTTTGTATAACGTGAGCAACTGCTGAGAATTGAAGTATCTTCGCACGTTTGAGAGGACACCCAGTTTTTTGGCGGGTAATTTAGCCTTAGACTCAATATACGTGCCAAAGTTGAGCGTCGATGACAAAAAAATGCCCAAAAGCTCGAGATGGTCAGTAACCGGCACGAGTACGCCCCGGAAAGTAGGAACCAGTTCGAATGGACTCCTTTCAGCGGTGAATAAACACGCCTGTGTTTTTCCTTCGTTAAACTTGGCCAAATTAGCATCGTCCCATTTAGAGACTGCCTCAAGGGCCAAGTTCAGATACTCGATCACACTCTCTCTCGGTAGCTGAGTTTGTTGTCCACTGGCTCTTGCGCTGGATAAATAACTCTCTTCGACGGTGCTATCATCTGCGTACCCAAAGATATCGGGCTTCAACAGATCATTGATATGTAGCAGGAAGAGCGGCGCAGAGAGTACCGACCCCTGAGGAACTCGGGCATTGATAGCCATTTGATCCGACGAGCAGCCATCAATGACGACTCGTATGGATCGATCCCTCAAGAAGTCCGATATCCACGCAATAAACCCAGGTGACAAACCATAGCCCGAAAGCTTGCTTATAAGGCCATCATGCCAAACCCTGTCGAAAGCCTTCGAGATTTCCAGGGAGACTGCAAGTGCTTCCCCGTGTTTCTCGATAGCTTCACTCCAGATGTGGGTGACATACGCTAGAATGTCCCCGGTAGACCGGTTCCGGTGAAACCCGTATTGCCGGTCACTGAGGAGGTCGTTCGATTCTAGGTATGCCAGGAGCCTATAGTTTAAGACACGTTCCATAGCCCTACAGAGTATGGACGTGACTGAAATATATAGTCCTCCTTGACGTATTCGTCAATGGCGAACCCAGCTAAGCACGATTATGCGCGCGAACATGGCTCGCAAAACCAAGTTTTGTTTTAAACGTCCTATCACATGACGCACAATACAATAGAAATAGACCATTCAAATTGCACGTGTAGGTGTAGGAAGGCTTCGGGCGGGTCTTATTTGTGAGATGTTTTGCGTCTAAACCTTGTAAACGCTTCGCTGCGAAATTTTTGACAGCTTGATGAACAGAGCGACACCATACTGGTCTCTGTTTTGCCAGCTCTTCCCAACCACTGCATGGGATGTTGCATGAATTAAGATGTCGCTTTAAGACAGCTTTGTAGCGAAGATATCGACCTCCAGAAGTTCGTTTTAACCTGGAGTCATCCATACGTACGACGTGTTCACACGATCTCAATTGGCCTTTTATGAGTAATGCTTCTATGCCATTCAGTCCAGTCTTTTCCAACACTTCAGAGTTTGGAACTCGGTTTTGCCATTTTATACGAAGAATTGATTGTAAACACCTCATATGAAAAGTATCAAGGCGCTTGATATCTCCTTTATAGAGACACCAAGTTTCGGTGGCGTAGAGCATTATTGGTATAATTATTGCTTTATACACAGCGATCTTTGTGCGTAACCTTAGATCATGCGAGTCCCAGACTCTTTTGCGTAGTAGTCCGAAGGATGTTGCAGCCTTTGCAATTTTGGAAGAAATTTCGGTTTCAAGACGATTGTCACTACGTACATAGCTCCCAAGATACCGAAATGATTTAACTTCTTCTAAAGCTTTGCTACCAAGAGTAATGGGTGTCGGGTTTGGTGTTGTACCTCGTGCAGATTGTTTAAGCACTTGTGTTTTAGAAACGCTTATGACCAAACCAAATCTTTCACATGACTCATTCAGGTGATTTGTTATGTTGCTTAGTTATAAAGTTAATGCAAATAAACTGTATGTCAATTGTCTCCGCCCGAATCATAGTGTAAATAAATGTATCTCCAACTCTAAATGTGCAAAATGTAATGTTCATCATCATTCCCTTCTACATGAACCGGCTAATGCGCCGTTTAGTGCTGCAAATACTGAACTTGAAATCCCAAATGCAGTTAAATGCAATTACTATGCGTTCTACAAGCACCAATGTGAATGTTGAACACAGTAGCTCCTTGGTTGTTCTTGGTACTTGTGAAGTGAAGTGAGTGGCCCAGGAGGCCAAATTACTGTTAGGACTCTTATTATTGATAGTGGTGCACAGGACTGTTTTCTTACTACTGCTTGCGCGAGGCGTTTAGGGTTGCTATTGCGCCACTGTAACATTGCAGTTGCAGGCCCAAGCCTGCAACTGCAATGATTTCCATGCAATGCAACTGATTTGCAAAAATCAGTTGAGAGGCGTAACGTCATGTACCATACAACCTCCAGATTCAAACAATCCAAGTTACCATATAAATCTCATTGTTATCGATACTATAACTAACCCAATGCAAGCTGCGGAATTACCTTCAGAGATACAAAGTGCCTGTGAGCATCTTATTTAAGTAGTGGTAGGACTCTTGGCAGAGTCCGCCTGGGGAAGGACCACAACTTTGCTAGTTATTCTACCGCTAATATCAATACCGCAGTAATGTGCAAACGTTACTGTGTTCCGGTTTGAAGGGCAATGTTTCCAGTGAAATTACAGGGCTTAGAGATATAATATCTTAGATCTCTGGGTGACGAGCGCAGTGCAGTGCTAGGTAATGATTTGGACTCTTTATGTTCCAATAGCTGCGTGTCACTGTGCTGTTATGTGGCAGGCATGTTGTATACCATCAGGCTCATCTCCTGCTCGTCTCGTCACTCTTTATTTAAAAAAATAATAATTTGGACGATAAATTGTTTGATAAGGCTTACCATATTGACTTATTATTGGGTGCGGAATTATTTCACGACCTTTATGATGGCCAGCGACTTGTTCTGGGACCAGGATTGCCAGTCGCATTACACAGTGTGTTCGGTTGGGTTTTTACTGGCAAAATAGGTACTCATTGTCGGCCTCCGTCAACGGTTCCAACTTTATTCGCGTCTACTCTCGCTCTCGATCGAGTCGTTAAGCAGTTTTGGAAAATAGAGGAACCTCCCACCGTCCCGGTAACCAATCCAGAGGATGAGAAATGTGAGCTAATATATTAGAAATTTGTGAAACGAAATCCAGATGGGCGATATGTGGTACCTTTATTACTGAAGGAATCTTCGGGGTCACTTGGACAATCTTATAACTCGTCGCTGAATCGGTTATATGACCTCGAGAAACGAGTTTCTCGTGATACGGGTCTTAAAGAAAAGTATAACGAATTTATGCGCGAATATTCGGCGTTTGGTCAAATGACACCAGTTGAAGGCGGAGCTGGAGATTCGCACTTAATTCCACACCATTGTGTGCTAAGATCTCAGGTCTCCGAGTTGTTTTTGATTGTAGCGCCCAAACATGTAATGGTACAGCACTGAATGATGGAGTGTACACCGAACCTAAATTGCAAAACGACATAATCGACATTTTGATCAAGTTTAGGATTTAGAACGCGAGGTTCGCGTTGTGTTTACGGCTGATATTGATAAAATGTACCGAAACATAGATTTGAGAATGGAGGGCCGGCAATATCAACATATTCTTTGGAGGGAATCTGATGCGATGCACCTGTGCCAGAGTATGAGTTGAATACCGTCACATATGGCGTATCCAGTTCACCTTATTTGGCTATTCGTACCTTGCACCAACATGCTAAGGATCATCGTGAAGACTGGCCTCAGGGGGCTGCAGTTCCGACACAAGATACCTTTATGGACGACATAATCGCAGGAGCGCCGTCTGTCAATCAAGCACTAGAGTTAAAAGATAGCTTAATAAACTTACTAAATTGCGGTTAATTTGAACTCCATAGATGGAGCAGCAACTCACCCGAATTTCTTGCTCAGCTGCCAGCCAAGCACTGCCAAGTGCCTAAGCCCTTTTCAAAATAATCAAAATACACTCAACATTTTGGGAATTCAGTGGGATCCCGTTCAGGACGTCTTCACATATTCAGCTTCTAAACCTACCATGAAGTTCACGAAACGGGCAATTTTGGCTGATATTTCCCGCCTGTCCGATCCAGTCGGCTGATTGACACCTGTAATTTTAACCTGTTATCTTACAAGATTCCAAATCTTTTTATACAATTAAATTGGGATGACACCGTCCCCGATGAAACTCAATTCCAGTAGAGCAATTTCTGTTCAGAGTTGCAATGTTTACACAGGGTTAAAATTCCCCGTGGAATGATTTTAAAGGGTGCGACTTAAGTCGAACTAATCGGATTTTGTAACGGATTCACAAGAGGCTATGGATGCTGCATGTACTTGAGATCATCGGATGAATTCACTTCCTCGTCACAATTGCTAATCGCCAAGTCTCAAGTTGCACCTTTGAAGGTATTAACGGTGAACCGGCTTGAACTTCTGTCCGCTGGACTGCTATCTCGAGTGATGAAGCACACTTACCAGCTCCACTAATCAAGACTTACCATTTCAAAAATTACTGCACTGACGGACAGTAGTATGGTCCTCGCATGGTTAAATACTCCATCTTACAAACTTAAAACTTTTGTATCGCACCACGTAGTCAAGATAACGGAGGAATTAAGTGTAGAGAATTGGATGCACGTGTCAACGCATTACAATATTGCTGACTTGTGCAACAGAGGCCTGAGTTGTTCTCAGCTAACGGAGACTCCAACGTGGTGGTTTGGTTCCAAATGGCTGACTGCTGATCCTATAAATTGGCCAGTTAGAAAAGAACAGTGGCGCCATTACAAAGTACCCGAGCTGAAATTCTCTGTGCATGTAGCCTGCGGTGCGGATTTCCATAACGAATCGGAATTTAGCATGATAACACAACTCAACAAGCGAGTTCACATAGTTACTGCATGGTGCGTGCGCTTCATTAAGAACATTAGAAGACCAAAGGGAAAACGCGTCTTGACCGGGTTGACACTAGAAGAACTCTGAGTCTGACACTGGACATTCTGATTAAGAGCCAGTTTACGAAACGAGAGAGCTTGAGTTTAGGTAAAATACTGCAATATCGTTGCGGGTGCCCGTTTGAGTTGGCTCGAGCGTTTAGGCGGACAGAACGATCTTGAGCCACAATGGTAGTGTACTACAAATTTTGAAGACATTTTTTTTTTAATATTTTTTTTCTTTGTCTAATGAACAACAAAGCGAAAAAAAATCAAAAATATATGTATTGTAAAATTTCATGGTTTTAGTTCAAGTAGAAATAAAAAAATGCAGCGCAATTTACATGTTAGGAAAAAAATATACTACTATGAATGAACCTCAAAGTGGCCAAAGGCCTGTCAACACATATTTGTACGGGTTCTGTATGAGCATTCCATCATAAATTATTATCATTTCATTACAATATAAACTAGGAGTTCGCTTGTGGAAAGTAATTTATTCGTATAAAGTAATATACCGATATAAACGAATGGATATGACCTGAGCTCCATAAAATTGGTAATGAAATGCATCTCTGTGTGTATCGTAAGTGGTTTACATCCAACCAATCTACTTGACCCCTAGAATCGCTAGTGGCGAGATATGCTGTGGTTCTACTTATTATGGTTGTTGACAACAAATAGTGATAGATAAAAATGTCCGGCGTCCACCACTTCCTGCAACCGACTAGAACGAAAAGAGTGAGCTCACTCTTCCCAACGATGGCAAGATTCCGTGCGCCCTGAAATTTGGGAGGGAACATCTTTCTATTGAGATCGTTGCTATTTATGACCTCCCCAAACATTGGCACAAAAAAATCTGACTGTAACTAATTAATTTCAGGTTAAAGTCTAACCCGACTGGGCTTTGAATATTATATAGGGCTAAAAGTATTATGTAATATTATTGTTAGCGACAGCGAGACGTTCCGCGACCATCCAGTGTTAGTGCCCATGGAAAAGACTTTTAGACTTTATTAGTGTTAATTTGTGTTAGTATATAGACATAGTGTGTGGTAGAGTAAGCTACACGTGTTCTTAGGTTAATAAAATTGTGAATGTTAGTTGTTAAACAAGCTTAGAATTGTAAAATAAGACGTCTTTTTAGTGTAACTTAAATTTATGGTCAGGATGCGCCTACGGATATTATGGCATTGTATAATAATGAAACAATATTGAATTGTATGGCGTCGCTTTCTCTTTGAACCGTTCGACCGACAACAAGATAGAACGAACCCGGTGCCTGCCTATTGTTTCATTATTAGAAGGTCCAGCCACATGTTCACAACTGGCCCAACCATGGAAAAACCCGTAGGCAGCATGTATTGTAAGACGGAATATCATCCCTCTAGCCTCCTTGTTAAAGTCCACGGTTGAACGAATGGAATGGAAATAACCGTGGGCGCTGGTCATTGCAAACCGTGGGACCAGGAACTACAGTGGGGGCCGGACGGATGATATTCCGGGCATTCGTTTGGAAGACGGGCTTGGAAACGGTCCGCACTTGTAAAGTAGAATAAGTTTAACTGTAACCGTAGTCTTAGTTCATCCGTAAATATAGTTTGCTGTTAAAATATCCATCGTTTGTTAACTGATTCCGCTCTCCTGAAGAACTAATCACGATAGATCCCCCAAACTATTAGCTACGTCAACGCGAATAATTTTATACAGTCCACTACCGAAGTCTAATATCGTCTAGACTGAGGCGTTGCTAATAATTATGTAGTGGCAGGACTCTTGACAGATTCCCCCTGGAGATGTACATTTTATATATATAGATAATTATAGGACTTAGAGATATAACATCTTAGACCTCTGGGTGACGAGCGCAGTGCAGGGCTAGGTAATAATTTGGACTCTTCATGTTTTAATAGCCATCTGTCCTTGTGCTGTTATGTGGCAAGCATGTTGCTTACCATCAGGCACATGCCCGGCTCGTCTCGTCACTCGTCAAGAAGTAAATAAGATTAAATGTAACGGTCCGATCCGAAAGATCAAATTGCAGAAAAAAAATTGTTGTAGTATATAGTACTGTACTAGTCAAGCTCTTTCATTTGATACCCATGTTGAGGTAGTAGTGAATAAAAAATGATTCGCCATTTTGGTGTAGCGGCTATCTTCGATTGAAAGTTTCGAAGTTTGTCGTTGTATTGAGATATAGTATTCTGATAGTCAAGCTTTTTCATTTGATATCCATACTGAGGTAATACTAAAAAAAAATCTTTCATTTAGGTAGTAGTGAAAAAAAAATCACCATTTCGTGGTGACGGGCATCTTGGATTTGGAATTTGTCATAATATAAAGGTTTAGTACTCTACTAGTCAAGGTCTTTTATTTGATACCCATATTTAGGCTGTACTAAAAATATTAATTTGCCATTTTGTGGTGGCAACCATCGTAGATTTGAAAAATGTCGTAGTATAGAGGTATAATACTCTACTAGTCAAGCCTTTCATATGATCCCTATATTGAGGTAGTGCTGAAAAAAAAATGATTCGCCATTTTGTGGTAGCGGCCATCTTGGATTTGAAACTTGTCGTTGTTTAAAAACATAGTACTCTGTTAGTCAAGTCCTTTCATTTGATACCCATATTGAAGTAGTAGTGAAAAAAAAATTAATGCGCTATTTTGTGGTGGCGGCCATCTTGGATTTGATTTTGTTTTTACTACATAATACTATACTAGTCAAGCCTTTTCATTTGATATCCATACTGAGTTAGTACTTAAAAGAAATATTCGCTATTTTGTGGTGGCGGCCATCTTGGATTTAAAATTTGGTGTAGTATATAGTACTCTACTATTCAAGCCCTTTCATTTGATACACATATTGAGGTAGTAGTGAAAAAAAAAACGCCATTTTGTGGTAACGACCATCTTGGCTTTGAAAATTGTCGTAGTATAGAGGTATAGTATCTACTAGTCAAGCCCTTTCATTTCATATTCATATTGAGGCTATAAGGCTATAAATATGGTATTATATTTAGTAGTGTTAGGACTCTTGGCAGAGTCCGCCGGGGGAAGTACCACACCTTTGCCAGTTATTCTACCACCAAGCACTAATGTGCAGACATTACTGTGTTCCGGTTTGAAGAGTAATGTTTTGAGATAAATTACAGGACTTATATCTTAGATCTCTGGGTGACGAGCGCAGTGCAGTGCAGTGTTAGATGATTATGATTTGGACTCTTCGTGTTCCAATAGCTGCGTGTCACTTTGCTGTTATGTGGTAGGCATATTGCTTACCATCAGGTACATGTCCTGCTCGTCTCATCACGCTATATTTTAAAATATATAAATATATTATGTAAGGCTCTAAGTATTATGTAGTGGTAGGATTCTTAGCAGAGTCCGCCTGCGGAAGTACCACATCTTTGCCAGTTATTCTACATCCAAGCAGTAATGTGCAAACATTACTTTGTTCCAGTTGGAAGGTCAATGTTTCCAGAGAAATTACAGGGCTTAGAGATATAACATCTTAGATCTCTGGGTGACGAGCGCAGTGCAGCGCTAGGTAACGATTTGGACTTTTCATGTTCCAATAGCTGCGTGTCACTGTGCTGTTATGCGGCAGGTATGTTGCTTACCATTAGGCACATGACCAGCTCGTCTCGTAACTCTTGACTTAAAAAAAACAGATAGCTTCTGCTTCTTCTTCAAGAAGGAAATAAGATTAAATGTAACGGTCCGATCCGAAAGATCAGATTGAAACGTTTCGATCCATTAAGATTCACAAAACGCCAAACGACTTAAAATTTTGTGGTCGCACTATAATGTTTCTAGTTATGTCATAAACGCTCGAAATATTACGTTACCTGTTCCCGCGCAAACCAGCACAGAACCATCCTCCATAACCGCTGGCGGCATACTAATCTTGTGTAGCGTAATTTATTCGGATTCCGACTGCTGCTAATTTATATTTTTTTAAAAATTGAGAACTATTGTTTGGAAAGTAACTAGAGAATTAGATTCTATAAAAACCAAAGTACAACCGTGCTCAATTTTTATTTTGGAATTATTGTGTATTTTACACAGAGACAACGCTAAAACTGCAATTTAAAACTTAAAATTGGCTCACGATTTTATTTTTTTACTAATAAATGGGAGCAAACTTCAGATATCTGTACTATTAATGGATTAATAAAGTATGTCTGATTTTCCCGATATTTTTTTAAGTATGAATTTTGAGTATTGCATGTAGATTTAGGAGTGTGAAATTGACACGGCAGCGACTTTTCGGCGAAATGGTCGTGGAAGATCGATCCCTAAGATCAATGGAATTATTATAACCTTTGACTGGTGACATGGTTTTTGTGTAACGTAACTGGTGACGCGCGGCCTGAGAAGCCGCTGCTGTTAAATGGTCCATAGCATCGAAAGTATTTATGCTAGCTTACCTCAGTTTTTAAAAACAGTTGATTAATGTATAAAAGTATAAAATAAAACCACCCATTGGACTCTGAATGTAATTTTCAATTATTAACATGCTATTATAATGTAAGTAGGAACAAAAATCCAAAATCTAAAGATGAGATCAATAATCACACAAAAAAAAATTTAATCACCATAATTATAACAAAAATACTTTTTTTCCTTATAGTTTACGATACTCTTATCAACAAAAAAAATATTCTTTTAATCAAAGGTATCATTTAAAAAAACTGGCATTGGTCAAACTTTAGTTATTTTTATTGTTAGTCGGGGCTTAATTCTTTGGCATTTTGCAAGCACACATGTTTTTTACATGTATTACATTGGTAATTTGATTTATGATTTAATTTAGGAGGACAACTGGCACAGGTTTTCCGTGCTTTCGGCCTATGCTCTAAGTTTTGTGGTTTCGCTTTGCACCGGGATGAAATTTTCAGGAACATTTTCTGCTTCCGACCCACTTGAATCTTCGTGTGCCAGACACTCTTCAATTTGAGTATTTGACAGTACATTTCCAGCTCCCGACTCCCTACGCTTCTTTTTTGGAGGTGCAGAATTACTCATTTTTAGTTATTACCGTAAAAACACGAAAAAACAATATAGCAAAATTACGTTAAAAAGTTACGTCAGTGGTGACGTACGGTCTGAGAGACCGCTGCCGAATTTTATGTTGTTGTAATTTACCAATATAGGACAATACGACGCAACTGTCACTATCTGCGGCGTGGACGCAACTAAACTTGAAGCTACTCAGACGTTGAAACAAAGGAAGCGCGGGGAAGGGGGTGAAATGACGTTTCACTGACACCGCTCGGCCTGTGAGACCGCTTGTCACCAGTTAAAGGATAAGTAAAATTAAAACATGGAAACGTCAACAAGAAAGATTGGCCTATTTTTTTAATGTAATTTTATGTCTTCCTAGGTAATACTGAAGGTGGTAAATTCGGAGCATAAACTTTTTGAATTTTGTGCGAATCCGTAATACGCCCCTTAACATCAGTGAGCGGCGTCGGAAACTTTCCTTTTTTCGTTTTCTGGCACTAGGTGCTCCCTTAAACGGATGCAGGCTGATTACCAGTAACCCGAATCCGTTCTTACCGAATCCGTTCAGAAGTTCCAATCAAACTTCAAAACTTTGACATAGTAGGTAATTAGTAGCATAATGAGGCGTTTGAAGACGCAAACTGAGCTGTGCCGCGGTCCGGCGCTCCCAGCGTAGGCGGCAAAACCCTACCGACTAGAACCTCGCGCAGGTTTTAGTCGGTAGGGGTGCCTCACGTTACTGTATATATTTCCTAAGTGCACAAAAAAATGGTTTCATATATAAACTTACATTTTCATACTTAACTTAAACTTATACTCGTACAACACGTGTAATCTGACTCACGTTATGGGACCGGAAGTTTAAAACACTCTTCCTAAAATAGTTAAATCAGCCTCGAATTTGGGCAGCTTCAAAAACCAATTAAAAAGCTGGCTTGTCGTTTATAGTTACAGCGAGTTTTTAAAGAGTGATGACAAACTCGCAATAAAATTGTAAAAGTTAGCATTGTTCATTACAATTGTAATAAATATATACGTATATTTTAATGTTTGACACATATTTGTACGACACTTATTTTATTATTATCGTTCGATTTAAACTCTAAAAATGTATGCTCTTTTTTTAATTTGACGTGTATTTATGAATAAAAAACTTTGACTTTAACAGTTCCGTTTTGACTAAAAAAAATACAAAGCTTGATTTCTACCAGCACAGTTTCTTCGATAGATGTAATAGTATTTCTTTATTTTTTGACTTTCTGTCGTTCATAATCGTAGGTTGCTGCCATTGAATTACTTTTTTCATCATGAATACTGACACATGCTCAGCAAGCAGTGGTTTTCTTTCTAAAAATTCAGTGAAACCACGTATCTAAATGTGTACTATGTATGTGTATGGTGTAAATAACCTACATGATTTGCTTTTTATATGTGTTTTAAATACTGTTTATTATTCTGTAAATATGTACATGTACATGGCTCAAAAAAAGATGCTGAAAACATGGTTGAAGACATTGCAACGAGTTTTATATATTATACGACTTCGAATACACCTTTTTAGCTTTATCGATACGATGTACACTTATTTAAACTTTAAAAATAAGTACACTGTTTAATGTGATACATAAAAAATAAATAGTGGTGAACTCTTCACACACACACTATCTGACCCCAGACTAGGAATAGCTTGTACTATTTGCTGATCTAATAATACTTGTATAGTTTTAAATACTACTTATCACTCACAGACACAGAACAAATACTACTTGTTACTTGTACAATTATTTGCGCTGAGTGAAAATTGAACCCTTGACGAAAACCCTCAGCTTCGCTAGCTTACTACCTACTAAGCCACGAGTATGAATACTTACATTGATTTATTTATATAAAAATGTTTCGTTATTGTTTCGTGGACTGATTTGAGGAATAAGTAATCGTTTAGCCACATTCTCACAGTGTTTTTTATATAGACAAGGAAGGTATCATTCTATAGGATAAGATCTAAAAACTCCAGTATTTCAGGGGCCTGCAACAGGTCGTAATGGAGCCAATTGTGTTTTAAGGTCAAGCATTTTCACTACTTATGTTTGTGTGGCAAGTTTAGGGTTAAAACGGCATGAAGCCTTATCTCAAATGACTTACTTTGATAGAATATGTATAGACCTAGATTAGTTGATAAGACTTTTGGCTAGTTTCAGCTGTGGGAGGTCACAATAAGTCAGCAGCAAACTTTTCATCTTAAGATTTCGGTACCCGAGCAATTTCAGATGAAAATTTCTAGGAGTAGAAACCTTAGCCTTAGCTGCATTTTAACAACGTTAGTTTGATAGCGCATGAGACATGCTACAAAAATATTACATAATATTTTTGAGTTTCAGTGTTTCGTGGCACCAGTAAAAAAAACGATAAACTTGTGAAATAAATGAATATAATTTGTCTTAAAATGTGGTTTTAATCACGGGAATTATAAGTAAGATTATAGTACAGCATACGATCGTTTACTATACATCAAATAGGTCGATATTTCCTGAACTGCACCATGATGGCGGTACTTCTACATAATAATAGCCTGAAGGCCATGTCGGTGGTCGGAATGGAAACGTAGTATGCTTAGACGCAGGAATACTCAGCCGCTCTTTTAGTTTCATGCTTGTTTGAATTGGTATTTGTAGTTCTGTCTGAACAGAATAGAACTTCCGCGATAATAACGTTGACAGGCGCTGAGCACACGCATCTTGGACAAAGCAAGTATACGCGTATATACACACCACCGCACACACTGTGAACAAGTAGATACATTTTAGCAAAAAGCTTGTAAAAGTATACTTGAGTCAAAAATATGTCAGGGGCGGACCCTCACTATCATTCATGGCATCCTTCTGCTGTAGGCGTAGCCGGTGGGTAGTGTTGGATGAAAACTCGCAACACACAACCGCACGCAGCAAGAGCCAAGAGAGAAGTACCTCAAACGATCCCTCCATTCGACAGCGCGACAACTCCATTGAACGCCACTAGGTGACGCTGGCGTCCCGAACACGAGTCGATTGCGACAAATAATTACGTCAGGTAGCTTAGGTAAAAATATAGGACACGTATTTTTGTTTGATCAGATTATAAAAAATCCGTCCGTCCCTCCGTCCGTCCGTCCGTCCGTCTGTCCGTCCGTCTGTCACCAGGCTGTATCTCAAGAACGGTGATGGCTAGGCAGTTGAAATTTTCACAGATTATGTATTTCTATTACCGCTATAACAACAAATACTAAAAATAAAATAAAAACGTTATTTAAGGGGGGCTCCCATACAACAAACTTGATTTTTGCGCAATTAGTTCGTCAAAAAAAAATCTTGATGGCGCCACTAGTAAAAATAGCACGCGATACAGAATTCATCGTCAAAGTCATGAGCCAAAAATCAACTGAGCCAAATTTACAATGGAATAAAATGAGCCAAAATTAATAACACTTTTTGTCTGTCTGCGCCAATTGGGATGTATAAAAAATGCTAATGGTACGGAACCCTTCGTGCGGGAGTCCCACTCGCACTTGGCCGGTTTTGTTTATTTGTGAAGAAAGATAAAAATACGTGTACAATATTGTTTAACAATCTAACTGACGGATTAATTAGTTTTGTTTTGAGAATAAAATTGATATAACGTAAATTATAAATATGTACTTACGTGTTGTAAAAGTCATGTTAATCTGTTGCGTTTAAAAGCTTCCAATTTCAGTCCTTTCTGTTGATGTGTCTGTTGATGAAACGAACTCCTCGTAAATGGGAACCGTGATTCATTTAGATTTTCTTAATTATTTTTTGGGTTACGCCTGACCGATAAGTCACCTGATACTGTTCTCAGCAGATCGCGTTTACAGAGAATGTCAATCAATAAACGATGTCAATCAATGACGTCGCCGTCGTGTTGCTTCCATCACGTCGGAACGGCTTTACGGGTCGGATCGAAATTCGCAGCCCAGAAGAAATTTATGGCCACAAACGGCCACTTTTTTATCTTACTTCAAAAAAGAAGGATGTTCTCAATTAGGTTGTATGTTTTTTAGGGGTACGTAGCCAAATGGCAAAAACGAAACCCTTATGGCTTTGTCGTGTCTTTCTGTCTGTCTGTCCGTCAGTATGAGTATGTCACAGACACTATTTTCCGAAATTATAAGAACTGTACTGTTGAAACTTGGTTAGTAGATGTATTAAGTGAACTGCATTAAAATTTTCACACAAAAATAGAAAAAAAAAACCAATAAATTATGGGGGTTCTACAAACTAAAAACTGAAGCTCAAACTTCTTTTTGTATGAAACCCAAACGTATCTATGGATAGGTCATTAAAAATGATATCAAATCAAATCAAATTCTTTGTTGCTGGAATAAACGTATTAGTTACAGATTTAAAATAATAAATTTAAGCAAGGTATCACTATATCAAGTTACGGTGGTCTAGTCGGGAGAACGGCGGCTGCCGATCCGGAGACCCCGGGTTCAAACCCCCCACACGCACCACTATCTTTTCGAAGTCATGTGCGTAATGCCGCTAACTTAAAACGGTGAAGGAAAACATCGTGAGGAAACCGACATGTACCTAGAATCTTTCGAAGTCATGTGTCATCTGCCAACCCGCACTGGGCCAGCGTGGTGGATTATGGCCTTAACTCTCTCCTTGCGAGAGAAGGCCCCGAGTCCCAGCAGTGGGAACGTTTAGTGGGCTGTTGATGATGTTCATGATCACTATATCCAAACCCATAGGGCATGCAACATCACACATAATTAAATACAAATTGTCTAAATTACAAAACTTCAATTACTTATACTCGATATTGAGGATTCATATTTATTTTATTTCTAAACTGATAAGTTTGGGCAAGTGACACTTCTAAAGTGGTAAAATGTGTAATCCCCTATAAAATAAGAGAATAATACAACTAAAAACTATCCTAATTTCCACCGAAAATTAGTTTGAAAGAGATCTAATAAGTAGTATTTTTAATACGTCATAAATCAGAAACCGCTATTTAACTATCATTACGGAACCCTTCATGGGTGTCTCCGACTCGCACTTAGCCGCTTTATTTTCGTATTTTTGTATGTATTTTACGCGTTCCGATAAACGTATAAATCGATACTTTTTTTTTTTTTTTTTTATAGCATAGAGTGACGAGACGAGCAGGTCATGTGCCTGATGGTAAGCAACATGCCTGCCACATAACAGCACAGTAACACGCAGCTATTGGAACATGATAGTCCAAATCATTACCTAGCACTGCACTGCGCTCGTCACCCAGAGATCTAAGATATTATGTCTCTAAGCCCTGTAATTTCTCTGGAATCATTGCCCTTCAAACCGGAACACAGTAATGTTTGCACATTACTGCTTGGCGGTAGAATATTTGGCAAAGGTGTGGTACTTCCCCAGGCGAACTCTGCTAAGAGTCCTACCACTACAAAAATATAACTCATACATATAAGTCCTACCACTATAAAAATACTCAACTATATAAATTTGGGAATCGATTTTGATTCGATTTTTATAGGAGATTATATTTGAAGGTTTTTCATACTTCAGCATGTGTTATTGGAAAAAATATTTTATGTTTATTACATTTTAGTACCTACTTACGTAGGTAATTAGTACCTACCTTGTTTACTTTATTTTGTAGATATCAATTTGCTCTTTATTTGATTACTCCCGTCTTTCTATGGTATAACTCCATTTTCATCCCACGGTTGCCTGGAAGAAATCGTTTTTAGGGTCGCTATTATAGCCTATCATCTATTTTAAGATTGTTTTTTTGTAAGTTTGTTTTTTTGTGCAAGACAGTGTTTATCTATTTATGTAATACTTATGACATGGAACTATTCGTTATCAATAAAAGAATATGAGTATGAGTAGGTATATATACTAAAACATAGCTAAATACGTAGCTGTACTTACTTAGTACGGTGGCAGGTTCAAATTTACCTAGACTGAAGTAATTAACATTGATTAGTACATACGTTGCTTAATTATTAATGTATCGGTACGTTGTACTTATAAATGGAAATTGTATGGCAGAAATGATGTAATCTGTTTTTAGATTGAAATTCTAAATACCTATACAAAAACTCATTTAGCTTTCTAATCCGTTTGATAATTATTACTAGTGAGACTAATATTTTTTATAATTTGACGTTCAAATGTGTTTCTATTTACCAAATTTAATAAATAATTGCTTTTTGGCAGAGCCTTTATTAACAAAACTTAAATACAATGAACACTACAGTAGGTAGGTACACACTTATACTAATCACATCTGAATTATCCATACCAATCAAAGTCTACAGATAATCAAGATGTTCAAGCTCACTACCAGTCGGAAGCGTGCCCAGCATAATGGCGGTGTGGGGCTGGTTCTGCTTCTTATTAGGCGAGGAGTCAATTAATATTCACGTAAAGTACTGAACATTTATTGCAAAAATCATCTTCAATAAATACAAAATTAGCATTCACATATAACATGACATGTACGGAGTAAACACTTAAGATTCCGAAATCAAAATACAAAAGTGTAACAAGGATGCCGCATGTTTCATTTTCACTCACATACTATAAATATATGTTTTGGCGCGCTGCGGTGACCGTCTTAGTCTGTATTATCTATTCTATGGTCTTAGCGTCTTAGTTCTCAGTTGTCTCCGGCGCGTCGCTGTAGATGCGCGTGCGATGGACGTATGCTAGTTCCGCAACTCATTACGCACGTAGTGCGTTAGTCACTACAGCGGCATTACCACTCAGAATGGCTTAAGTGCCAATCGTGTGCGCTCGGAAAGGCTTTTGAAGATAAGATGAACTCCCGACCTCCAAGAGCCCAATGTCTCAAATACCTAAATGGTTGAATTGTATTAAACACTGACCAGATAACGAACCACAGCTGGGCAAAGTCTGTCGTAGATTAAGAAGTTCGACGTATGATCGACCTCCACTGAGTTTACCGACATAGTAAATTATTTTGTTGAATCGTGCCGTTGAATCCATTTGATAATAATTGATTTGATACATTTCACACAAAACACCGTCTGACCTCAAACTGAGCAAAGCTTGTACTATCGAAGCCAGGTGATGGCTGACATATTAACACTTTTTTAAACATACTTATTAAATACAGAAAAAACTCAGGCAAAGTACAAAATATTTTTATGCATCACACAAAAATATTTGCATTGGGTGGGAATCGAACCCACGACTCACGGCTTCGTAGGCAGATTTACAACCAACTGAACCACTAAACCAACTTTATGTACTAGTATTTTTATAATGGAATACTTATTTACCGGGGATAAATAATGTTGCAGCATACCCGTGGATATGGTGCATGAAAGAGCATCAAAATATCTGGCACTCACTTCAATATATAATAATACTAGCGTTCCAATCCGGTTTCGCCTGTGGTACACATAAAATAGCGTATAGCACTCAGGCAAAACGTACATAAATTATCCTGACGGTGAAAGAGTTTTTGAAATCGATCCAGTAATTCTAGAGTTTAGCACGTTCAGACCAATAAACTCTTCAGCTTCATAATATCAGAAATAGATTTATGGCAAGAAGTTTCTACAAATTTTGAGAGACTCTCACTAGACGGTACCTACGATCAAGAGACAGATGTACGCGGCGATCATCATCCTCGACACAGCCGGCATCGTCAGGAGGTTCCTCACTCTGAAGACCTAGCACCGGGAGCTTGGGCCCTGCGACGCTGCCGGCGGCAATCTAGGTTTAAGTTTTAAAAGGTTTTTATGTACTCAAATATTGTTATTATCAAGTAATAAAATAAGTTGTATATGTAGGCGGGCTTAGTCTCGCCATCATCATCAGTAATCGCATTCTTCTGCTGTGGGCGTAGCCGGTGGGTAGTGTTGGATGAAAACTCGCGAACTCGCAAACACAATAGGATTTATTAAGTTCAGGTAACAAAGTAGGTTGGCCTATTATTGCTTCTTGGCAGCGTGACGTCAGCCGTGCCGACGTTATTCCATTTCAAGGATAATTAACACCACTCAACTTCACTTAAGTCAAAGTTTAGAGACGAACTTCTTGGCTTCACCTGGACTCACCGTGCGGGTGCCGGGTCCATCGTGTGGCAGAGAGAGAAACCCCAAGTAGACCCCAAGACTTGCGACTCGGGCGTAGGTTTAAGGGGCCCCTTTCCAACGCGCGTTGACGCTCACCTCATCTACTCGCATCTCTCTCCCTGCCCAGCCATATGCATGCTGTAATTAGCATAGATTCCAATAGCTTAGGTGTTCACTCTCCGAGCGCAGGCAAGCGACTGTCCGCTCCGCTCCCGCTCCGAGCGTAGGCAGCGATGACGTAATGTTGTTTGCGCCGACATATATGTCGAAGACAGACCCTCGCCATCATCATCATTAATCGCATCCTTTTGCTGTGGGTGTAGCCGGCGGGTAGTGTTGGATGAAAACTTGCAAACACAATCGAATTTATTAAGTACAGGTAACAAAGTAGGTAGGTTGTATAGCAAAGTACGTATCGTAGAACGCGCGATGGTTCAGTGCCGACCATACGCGACGAAAGCCAAGAGAGAAGTGATTCAAATCAAACGATTCGACAGTGCGCGCGGCACTAACTCCATCGAACTCTACTAGGTGGCGCTAGCGTTCCGGACACGACTCGATTGCGACTCGATATAATATAGTTCTCAGACGCACACACACCTGAGAGGCGAGCGGCGCGTGCGCCGGGCTCTCACACTGTCTTAAAGCTAGTTTGCACTAGGCTTGTATTTATATTAGTCTAGTAGAGAGTAATTTGGTAACCAAACGTGTCCGAAAAATGAAAATTTAGTCGAGTCGATCCATTTTGTTCTATTTTAAACGGGCGAGTAGCACCCCCCCACCATGTTACCGTTAGTGGGAAGCGGTGCACTCATTGGTTCACCGATTTTGTTTTTATTATTTTTTATCCGAGTCAAAGTTAATAATATTTTTTTGTTATCTAAGTCTAAGTGTACAATTAGCGAGGAACCTTGATCTCACAACACAGGTAGCCCTAGTGTGAGATCCAGTGCACGCTGGCAAAACATTGCCCTCTGTAGACTAAGTAGGTAGTCTGTAGACTAAGTAGGTAGTCTGTAGACTAAGTAGGTACCGAGACACGGTAAGGATACCGTGTCTCGGTACCTACTTAGTCAGTGCTTCGGTGGGAGCTTGGACCCGGCAATGGCTTTAACCAACCTAGGACGGGTATCTGGGAATCGGTACTTGGTAAGAGCTAATCTCTGAATCCTACGATATTATTATTACGTAATTTGTCAGTCAACTTTTGTGAACTCAATTTTTTTCTAAATAACCGTTTTGTTTTACCGAAATCCTGAGACTGTAAATACTTCTTTATTTTCTTCTAAAATCAAAACTGACTTCAATTAAAATTAAAATTCTGACATTCGACCAAAAAAGGACAATGCCCATTTTTGACCCGCTAAAATAGTTGTCGTGTAGACATATGAGTTATATATTAAAAAATTGGTGATTTTTTGTTGTACTCGTGTGCGAAGTTATATAACTTTCTAACATTCCAAAATAAAATAATTTGCATTTGTTTAAATTAAACCTACCATTTACCAACAAAGCTGACTTGTAAAATATTGCAATAACGAAACGGTACCTGCGTTTCGTTTTAGTGATCCGCGTTAGATTGAAATTGAAAATGGATATTATGTATATCAATTTCTTTCACAATGTTGTTTATTTACTACTTTTACATATTTAAATAACGATATATATAAATACGGCGACAAAGAAACTATCAAAGCTTTTTTTGGTAATGTAAACGAGGAAAAAGGTGGCATGCAATTTTCACCAAATCCAAATTGGTCAAAGATCAATGTCAAATTGACAAATCAAAAAAAAGTAAACAAGCAAAATGCATGGTTTTCTTCCTAACTTTGGATTTCTTCTTGTTTAAATTGGTTTTAACAAAACTGGGAATTATGTGATTCAGTGCTCCTTATTACTTACATAATTGTGGTAATAATTACATAAAACCATATATATCCTTGTGTTGTCTGATGGAAACGCTCGATTGTTATGGACCTCCTAAGGCCACAGTCTTGAATACCAAAATAATGAAATATTTATATCACAATGAAGATATTCCCTTATGTGACAATATTTCTATGCAAATGAAGTATTCATACTCTACAGGAAGTTTGGGGAGAGCGCTAACTTGCTACAAAACATTTGCAATGACCAATTTTAAAACCCTGAGTTGCTTATAGAAGACAGACACAAGCTGACTACTGCTGAAGCAAATAGAATATATATAATATGTATATTTTAATTGAAAATGATAAGGACAACCAGCAGAGGCCATCTTTCAGTATTGCTGTACTTGCATTGCAGAGTTCTTCGTGAGATTTCTAGGATGGCCAGACAGCAGGACCACATAAATCCACGAGCAGGGTATTTTGACTATGTAGTAGTTTTGGGCTATTAAATTAATATTGTTTAACATTATTATCAAATGAGAAATATATATAATATAATCGCAAACAATATATTTTATTTATTCTCTCTCCTTTAATGCATTGGTTTGAACATAAATTCAGTAGAAAGATATCGGTCAACAGTATTATCTACACTGATTTAAGTATTTTTTTTAGTAAACAATGATAGGATGAGTGAGACATGTGCCTAACATATAACAAGACAGTGTCATAAATTATTAGAACATCCACTGCGCTTAGTAGCCTTATGTAGCCTATGATAATCCATCCGAGATCTATTTTATGGTAATCAGTTGGTAGTTAGAAGTACTATTATTCCTATTTATTCTCATAAGAAATATGTTTTGAAAGACAATACCATAGTTCTTTCTTTTCTTTTCTGTTCTAATCCAAAAGAAAACATAATATTAAAATATTTTGACAGTAAACATAACCTTACTTTTCGTTTAACTGTAACTCATTTTTGGTATTTAGGAAATGAAAAACACCAACAGTAGACGTTTATAGAAGCATTAACAATCCTAATTAGATACTATTCATCTCTAGACTTTCAGAATCAAAAAAAGTTGGCCAGGTTTTTCAATGTATGGGACGTGGGCATTGTCCTTTGATAAGATTGAGTTTTTTTAATTTTAGTTTTTCGTTCTTATTTGAAAAAACCGACTCATCGATTTTGACAAAATTTATATGGGACCACCTCTGAACTATAATAAATATACACACCAAAAAAACACCAATATCGTACCTTTTTTTCTATGATATACATAAAAAAGACAATAATAAATAATTTGTAACCGTAATAAAGCGTAATATAGGTATATATATAAATAATTGAGTTATACGTATAGCGTATAACTCCATAATTTTACTTTTTTTTTTCGTATTATAAATTACAAAGTATAATACTACAGAAACCAGCAAAGAGATCTGCAGACTTACTATTACACAAGTTGAATACTTTTCGAGTTATTACTAAAACTGTGATTTTTTAACATGAATAAATAAATAAATATTGGTGGACAATTCACACACAACGCCATCTGACCCCAAACTAAGCAAAGCTTGCATCCTGACTTTACCTGCTTTTGTTCTCCGAATGTTGTTTTTTTTACTTACAACACTATTTGACCGAAGGTGCGATATATCGTTTTCTCGTATTCTTCAACAACATTTTCACGAATTGAAGTCGAATTGATTTTGTCGAAAGAGTCGCCGGCAGATGCTAGTGTTAAATACTTCATCGAGTCAATTTTAAGTTTCAACCTTTAATTTGTGTTACTAGTCAAACAGTCACACGTTCCGAACTAATTAGTTAGATTACGAACAATGAACAAACTTGCTTCATTACCGAACTATCGTTTATACACCGGTACCTGAGGAGGCTCGAACTTTCTGGAACGTTTACTGACACGAGTCTTACAAAGTTTGCCCAAAATACAGAGTTTCTTACATCAGATGTACTAGGCTGCTCGAATCGCGTTCCAGACATCATTACCACAAAGTTTTTATAATTATGTACATGACTAACTCAAATTTCAAAATAAAAAAGGTGCGACTATGTGGTACGGTAGGACTTGATTTTCTGCACAAACAAACAACTAAACGTAGTTTTTTATGTGCCTGATGCTTAGCAACATGCCTGCCACATAACAGCACAGTGACACGCAGCTATTGAAACATGATGAGTTCAAATCATTATCTAGCACAGCACTGCGCTCGTCACCTATACATAAGATATTTGAACTCTATGCCCAGTAATTTCACTTGAAACATTGACCTTCAAACCGGAACACAGTAATGTTAGCACTTTACTGCTTAGCGGTAGAATAACTGGCAAAGTACTTACTTCCCCAGAAAGACTCTGCAAAGACTCCTTCCACTACCAAAGTAAATAGTCATAGAAGTTGTCACTTCGATATGATTCACGAAACAGGCGATATCACATCAATACCCGCATTTCACAAGTTGCTCAACTTAAATCGCTTTTAGCTATAAACATGTCAAGTGGGAGCAGTAGGATCCACCTGTCCAACTCCTGTAATAATGACACATGGCCTTGCAAGGCCCTAGAACGGCGGTGTCTAGGGACCTGATTAATGAAGGTCTAAAGTTTCAGATATTGGAAAATAGTTACGAAAATATTCTTTTTGGATTTTCGTCTTTTTGGGGTTACGTACCGAAAGGGTAAAAACGGGACTCTATTACTGGGACTTCGCTGTCCGTTCGTCCGTCCGTCTGTCACGTGTGTGTGAATTTCATGAACAAGTTAGCCAGTTGAAATTTACACAGATGGTGTATTTATATTGCCGTTATAACAAAAAGTACTAAAAATAAAATAAAATAAATATTTAAGTGGGGCTCCCATACAACAAACTTGATTATTTATCGTTTCTAGCTCTATCGTACGGAACCCTTCGTGTGCGACTCCCACTCGCACTTGGCCGGTTTTTTTTAAATTGGTGACGGCTGAGGCTTTATTCGCGTTAAGAGTGCGACTGATCTCCATGATCTAATTTCATCTTGCTCTTTTTTTCTATAGGAATGCTTGTAGCTCGAAAAAGCGACATCGTTTCATGATTGATGTACCAAAGACAGAATCGAAGAGGTTTAACTCTACTTTTGTACATCTAGGCTGTGAAATTCGTTGCCTAAGTGGAGTTATCCCGATGGTTATAATATTTGTGTTTTCAAATCGAGAGTGAATCGGTTTCTTCTAGGTAAACTTGCTTGACAACATCGTCGCTTAACATCAGGTGAGATGGCGGTCAAGTGTAAACCTATAATAAAGAAACAGGCTACATGACGAAATCAATGTCTTTTCCTAACGTGATGTAGGTTTAGATTTTCTATTTTTGAGTAAATATTTACCTGGCCGAGTTGAGCATAAAGTCACGATTTTTTTGAGTTCATGTCATTGCATGTTAATGTGGCAGTGTAGCGTTGGAGCGGCAATGGAGCGTCAGAACGGAGAGTAACTAAAACTGTGATAGCTTCCAGAGAAATTACATGGCTTAGAGATATAAGAACTTAGATCTCTGGATGACGAGCGCAGTGTAGTGCTAGGTAATGATTTGGAATCTTCATGTTCTAGTGATTTACATTTTTGACCACCATCTCGCCTGATGTTAAGCGAAGATGCAATATACGATGGAGCGTGCTTACCTCGAAGACACCGATTCACTTGCGATTTGAAGACATCATGATTGTAAAAATTATTGATATTAATACTAACGAACTATCCCGGCTTCGGACGGGTGCAATGCTGATACTTAATCTATATATATATAAATCAATGCCACTTTTCGTTGTCATTGAACTCTTCCTAAACGGCTGGACCGATTTGAATGATTTTTTTTGTGTACGTTTGGGTAAGGCCCTGGAAGGTTTATATTCACAAATCAGCCCGGCAGATGGCGCTGCAGTTGATATCTAGGTTATTATTCGAGCGAAGCCGGAGCGGGCCGCTAGTAAAGTAATAAAAATGGTTATTGTAGGTTACTCCTAACTGGCACAGATGTGGTATTTCCATAAATCTTATTGAATATTTTAACTAAATATTATTTTCCGTCGTAAGGTTGCCAGAAAGAGATAACTTTCAGTGATAAGGTCGCTCACTATCGCACTACCTTACAATTTATTGTTTTTTTTTGTGATTTCTTTTTTTTGTGTTGCATAAAGAATATATATCTATGCATTTCTCCTGATGGACTCTGCAAACAATTTTATTGATTAATTTTGTTATGATAATATTAAATAGTGTTTTTAACTTTTCAGAGTAAGAAGTTGATATTTGAGCCATGCTATGTAAATACAATAGTCAAAGTTACCTTGCAGTGCGGAGACACACACTCCCAAACTTTGTGAAGTTCCGTAGTTTTCCTTTTACCAGAACGGGAAAGTTTGAGAACCACATGACTGCGGGATCGCGAGTAATCACAAATTATCATATCTTAGCTGCTGACGCGAATTAGGTCGCTAGAGATGGAAAAGAGATGTCGTTGTCGACATAAATTTGGCCGGATATTTTTTTTACCGGTAATAGGTTTGTATTGGATCGCCATCTCGTGATTTTCATCAATAGTTCAATTTACGACAGAATGCACTTTATTTGAAAAACTAACACTTTGGCGGACTGGACACAACCAGTCTATCGGGGAACACTACTAAAAGGTGTTTTTGTAGAGGTATACAACTATAAGTTGGCAATACTATTTTATTTGGCAGCCATTTTGTCAGATGTTAAGTGATTTGTGTTTAGTTTGATTTTAACATGAATAGACTGACGCCTGAACAACGCTTCCAAAATATGAAAATTTAATTTTTAAAATAATGGTTCTGTTTGAAATCCGTATTGCGCACTACGTCCATTTAACGGTTTAGCGATGAAACTCATTTTTGGTAGAATGGCTACGTCAATAAACAAAACTGTCGATTTCGGAGTGAAGATAATCTTCAAGCGTATGTTGAGAGTTACATAAAAAAAAAACTGTTTGGTGTGCTTTATGGACTGGTGGAATCATTCGCCTGTACTCCTTTAAAAACGATGCTTGCCCGAGCGTTCCAGTCAGTGGTGACCGCTATAGAGCTATCACATGAAAACAACAAAATCAAAATCGTTTCAGTCGTTCGGGAGTTACGATGACACATATACATCAATCTCAGTACTCGTTTTTACGTTGAGGTTTATAAATAATAGACAAATTTGTATTTTTCCCATCCCTAGTCCAAGTTACAGTTCGTAGAGACAACAGAAACTATCGCGCTCTCGAAAGCAATCCTTATCGCAGAGTCGGCCGTTAAAAAGTTTCCGCGGAGCTTTGACTTTATTTGTTTGTTTGTATCCAAAACACGTATCGTCTTACAAATGTATTAGCTCAGCTCTGGGTGTCGTTTGCTGTAGTACTACCGAGTACTACCGAGTACTACAGCGAACGACATCTTCAAATCAAGAGCGAATCGGTTTCTTATAGGTAAGCGTGCTCCATTGCAGACCGCATCGTCGCTTAACATCAGGCGAGATGGCGTCAAGTAATATACCTATAAAAATAACAATTTATTTTCTCCAAAAACCAAAAACCGACTTCATTTAAAATAAAATTCAGACACCAAATTTAATAAGAAGCTATCACACTACGTCGTCTAGATAACTCAAAAATATTTTTTTTCAGTTTTCGTTCATATTTCAAAAACCGATTTCGATTAAACTGAAAGGGAACCGCCTCTGAACTGTGAGCTACCAAAAATACTATTAAAATCGTTTCACGATCGGCGGAGTTATCGAGTAACATACATACAAAAAAAACATACAACGAAATTGAGAAAGTCGTCCAAAAATTAAACTCTGATAGACAACGACACCTTATTATTATTCTGTTGTTTGTAACGTGCAACTTTAATAGTGAACGCAAACAGCCCACTAAATGTTCCCACTGCTGGGACTCGGGGCCTTCTCTCGCAAGGAGAGAGTCAAGGCCTTAATCTACCACGCTGGTCCAGTGCAAGTGGGTGAATGACACATGAAGATGATTCTAGTTACATGTCAGTATTCTCGCGATGTTTTCCCTTATTGTTTTAAGTTAGCGGTACTACGAACATGACTTCGAGAAGAGAGTGGATTGCGTGGGATTTGAACCCGAAGTTCTGGATCGACTAAACCAGCCAGCAGTAGCTAGTAAAATAGCTCCCTATTTCCAATGTCTGTTAGAATGAAAAATTACTAATCATGAATAACATTTTTAATGCTCTTATTTTCTAACCTATTGTAGAATTTCTAGCTAAATTTACCCAAAAACAACAAACAAATACTTTCTTAGACGATTACTTGGCACAGTAATCATCTTTTCACAGACTTTTCGATTCAAATTTAATTTTCCAAGTCAGTGAAATTGAATTTGAAAACCAATTTAGGTTTAGTAAGCATCAGCCTTTGTAGCGCTTTTCTTCAAAAGTCAATAATAATAGATCTGCACAAGTACTTAAACATTATCATTACATTTTTTACCTTTTGTTATATTTTATATTTAGTTGTTAAAATAGTACCTTTTATGCATGTAGGTCTAACTATTCTTTACATAGTTACTCATTATAAAATGTACATTGAGTTAAACGATAGTTTGTAACACAAAGGATATTATTTGTTTATAAGCAAGATAAAATGGTTACAACGAACACATCACACCTACACACAACACAAATTATTACCTAATTTTGTTTTCATATTATTTTCTTTAATACATACCTAGTTTTAGTTAAGTTTAATAAGTAACTAGGTCAAAACAATGTAGAAGGAGCCTAGATTCCCACAACACAGGTCTAGTGTGGGGTCCAGTGCAATACTATTTGAAAACGCACTGCCTTCTTTATTTTGTCGTAAGGAAATCATTTTTCGTGTGTTTTTATTTTGTGTATATTTTGTATTGGCACAATAAACGTTTTTTCATTTTCAGTTTTCATTATCGAAAATACAATTTAAAAAGTAACAACTAAAGAACACAAAATATACCAATACTAGTGGCCCGCGGTTTTTACAATAATTGGGATATGATTCTTAGCTATTGGTGGGTCAAAAACAGACTTTTTGATTATCCCGTCAGGTAGATTATGAAAAGATATGGGACACGTGTTGTTGTTTCATCAAATTATTAAAAATCTTCACACTTCTGGAGAGGGCTTTCTTTCGGGTTGTGACGTCACGACTTCGTAAAAATTGCTTTATGAGGTAACGTCACTCGAACCTTCAAACACTATAATATCAATATCGTTTAATAATCTAACTGATGGAATAAGTAGTTTCTTTAGCCAACAAGCTTATTCTCGTAAGCCCCTAAAAGTGGTGTAAAATAGCATGTATGACTGTATGTCTACTAGAATATTGGAAGCTAGTTATCTAGTTAGTAGAGAAGGTTAGTGCCTGTTTAATGATCTGCGGTGAGCGCTGATATAACGAGTCAGAGGGACGCTGGCTGCGGTCGCGCCCAATCAGAGACCAGCATACGGTTGGACACAGCGGAAAATACTCAATTTATCCACGATACTGGTGTTTTTTACTTGAAATTTATCTAATCTATAGTATTCAGGGTTAGTGACTTTTGTCTTTTGAGCTTTTAACATAGCAACTTAAGTAGAACAACGAAAAAAACGGAGTTAGAGCGAAAAATAAATGTTATCTCAACTTTGCCGACACAAGTACATTTATTGGAAATTAATCTTTAAATGTGTGTGAAAATATTAAATTGATATAAGTACATATTTTATGTGACACAAATTATATGAGATTTGGGTCGCTTATGATTAATTTGATAGATAATAATTTATCAATAGCTATTAGGTATCAAAAACATTTATACTGTGTAGGAGTGTGTCTGTGGACACATAAACAAAATCGTTCTTCACACAAACTCTTACTTATGATGTATAGACAATAAGACCAAACACAATTAGTCTGTAGAACTTAATCAAGGTAGTTTGCCAGAAGCACTGAATTATATTGATCGAATCTTAACATGAAGGATTTTATTGAGTATAAAGAGTAAACGCGGCTTTATGCTGTCCATTGCCACATTAACACTCAAGTAATTTTTTATTACTTACAATTTGATATTGATTAATTTAAACGGTATTTTTTTAAGTTAAATTTGTTGTTGTGCCACATCGAGCCCTATATATTACGCTTTACATTTTAAATGCTAGTAACGTAACTAATTTCTTACTGGTGTTTCTGAACTGTGGCCGCGGCTGAACGCGACTACGCGCCAATTTACCTAAACATCAATTCGTTAACGCGCCCGACACACGCCGCGGCGGAACGAGCGAGTGACAAACATTCGACAAACACGCGACAAACATTCGACAAACACGCGACAAACATTCGACAAACGCACCGCAAACAGGAACTAACACGCGTACGTATATCCTGAACGTTAGAGCAACTATTTCAAAATTAATGTTAGAATGTAGATTTAGCGGAAAAGTAATTGTTAGTACCTACAATTATTTTGAAGTGAAAACTTCTTTAGGCGTGCTAGACAGGTTTAGGCTAGACAGATTTTTCGTGGGCTGTAAATTGAATTTTACCGTCACGCTTGGGTATGATAAGAAATCTTCCGGTAAACTCGGGACCATGGCCATTGGCCATCTATTCACAGCCCACGAAAAATCTGTCTGAGGCGCGCCAAAAGAAGTAATCACTTCAAAAATGTTTACATTATTTGAACACAAACATATCTCGGCCTATTCACCTCCCTCGCAGCTGCTTGGTGATCGCGTCATGATTCGTCGCCAGGGGCCCACAATACAAGCATCAACTCTCGACAAACGGACAAATTGGCACCGCTTGACATAAAGACGGTGACGTCACACGTCCTGATACACTCGCCGACAGTAATACGTTTATTTTTGTGCAAACGTTTCATACAAACATATCAATGACTGGCCTCGTGGCTTAGTGGATAGTCTGGATAGTAACTCTGCCTGCGAAGCCGAGGGTCGTGGTTTCGATTACCACCCAGTGCAAATATTTGTTTGATGAATTCAAATGTTTGCACTGTGTCTGGATGGTTCTATGTAAAATAAGTATGTATTTAAAAACTATATAAGTAATTCGGCTATCTAGCTGCCATAGTACAAGCTTTGCTTAGTTTGAGGTCAGATGGTGTTGTGTGTGAATTGTCCACCACCAATGATATAAAAGTTCGCAGAAATTTGTTTTAGTTTTTTTGTAAGATGTTTACAATAATGTGCCCTGAGCTCCTTGAAATTGTCAACTAATTGTGTCTTTGTGTGTAGCGTGAGTGGTTTATAACTACCAATCTACTTGACCCCTAGAATTGCTAACGAGGTATGTTGCGGTTCCACTTATTTTGGTTGTCGATAACGAATAACGATAGGTATAAACGTCCGAGGTTAACCGCATCTTAGAATCGCCTAAAACACAAAGAGTGAGTGTCACTCTTGGCGTTTCTCTCTCTTCCCAACGATAACATAATTCCCTGCGCCTGAAGTTAGGGAACATACATTGATTTTATGTCGATGTGAAAAAGGGCAAGCTGGCTGCTTAGTTTTCCCACAGCTGGGACTGGGACTAGGAGATTTCTCTCATAACTAGAGAGAAAAAGAAAATCCTTTTATCCTAATAATATTGTAAATATCAATATTTTGATGTTTGTTGCTCAATCACGTCGTAACGTTTAAACGGATCTGGCTGAAATCTGGAACATAGATTATAGTTTGGAAGAATAGATAAGCTTTTACATTTAATCCCGGGAAATCAACTGGACCGGAAACCACGCGGGTGAAACTACGAGGTTCTGCTAGTATTATATTATTTCATCAAAATCCTTTTAGCCGATAAACTTCCGCCAAGCAGTAATGCGCAAACGTTACCGAGTTCCGGTTTGAAGGGCAATGTTTCCAGAGAAATTACAGGGCTTGGAGATATAACGTCTTAGATCTCTGGGTGACGAGCGCAGTGCTATTATAGGTAATGATTTGGACTCGTCATGTTCCAATAGCTGTGTGTCACTGTGCTTTTATGTGGCAGGTATGTTGTTTACCACCAGGCATATGTCCTACTCGTCTTGTCAAAGTTTATTTAAAAAAAAAGCTTTTACGTGCCACCTAACACTTTCATTTAGGTACTCACAAAGTTTTGCTTTTGTTTACAATACGACACATAATGACAAAAAATCTATATATTATCGTTATACTAGCAGCGCCACGCGGTGTTACCCGCCTAGTTCCCGTTCCTGTTGTTCCAGTTGTTTTTTCGGGATAAAAAGTAGCCTATGCGTTCTTCCAGACTATAATCTATCCTTGTACCAAATTCCAGCCCGATCCGTTCATATGTTAGGACGTCATTGAGCAACAAACATCCAAACATCCATACATTGACATTTATAATATTAGTAGGATGAAAGTTTCTATACTGTCTTCAAATTGTACGAAAAGAACATCTAGTAAAAATAGTGGCTCTATGAAGTTGGCAGCGCGCCGGAGAATACCTACTTTTTGTTATTTGGGGATAAAAGGTTTACTAAATAAAGCTGTTACTGAAACTCGATTTCTCATGTCAGTTTATTGTCCAGAACAACTTTTACGTGGACCGGTGGCACAGATTTAATAATAGTCAGTTAGGCTGCGTTCACACTTACAATATTGCCGCAAGAAGTTGCGTTAATATGTATTCACAATTTTATCCAAACAGTAAACATTACATTTCTCAGGTTCTAAAAAATTAAGAAGGAACTGAAATAAATGAGTTATGACGAATTAATAGTTAAGTGTATTGTATAAAATATAATAAACCTAAAAAAAAAAAAAAAAGTAACAAATTTTAAAAGTTGATAGTTCAGAGTTTTCATTTATGCCAAAACATAGATACAAGTCAACAGTATATAAAATAAATAATTAAAATTGTCTCAATGTAATTAAAATTAAAACATTGCACATGTCAAAATAAGTAATAATATTGATAAATAGAAAATATAATAGATGAGAATAAGGATATTATGCGTTACGTTACGTGGCGTCTGCTCAATAACCAATCATACCCTTAAGCTAGTAAAAGCTAACTTGACAGCAGATTAATGCATTGCCATTGAATCAATTTTCCTACTAACATTATAAACGTGGAAATGGGATCAAATAGTTTTAACTTGTTATGTCTTAATATAAGGCCAAAGTTTTCCGGTCCTTTCACCTTTCATTGCTCCTTGTTGATGGCTTTTGTATATCAACAATTTATTTGGTATTCAGGTCATCTTTTCATGTCTTTCTAGGGCGGTCTGACGGTTGTTGGTAGTTATTCTAACCCATTAGTCTTGTTTGAAAGATTTGTGTCAGTTTTTCATAGCTACTTCACTCAAGTTCTCTTGCCAGTCTAAACGAGGTTTTACAACTGAGTGAGCAAGGTGTGACGTAATATTATAGATTTTATAGGGCGTAAGATATTGTGCAGATTGTTAAGGGTTAACGCGGAGGCATTGAGGGCGCGAAAGGTAATGACGTGAAATGCCTGTAACGTATGAAGCAATTTCTAAGGGTTTTTCAAGGGCCTATTGGTATAATAAGTAGAATGCCGTTTATACTGTTTATGTAAAAACGGCATTCTATGTGAGTCCGCCTGGGGAAGTACCACACCTTTGCCAGTTATTCTACTGCCAAGCAGTAATGGGCAAACACTATTGTGTTCCGGTTTGAAGGGCAATGTTTCCAGAGAAATTACTTGCCTTAGAGATATAACATCTTAGATCTCTGGGTGACGAGCGCAGTGCAGTGCTAGGTAATGCATTTCCCTGCTTTGTTCTTTTTCTTTTTAAATTTATTGACCATGGACACTCTTACTTGACAAAAGTGTTCTACTCACTTTTATACATAGACATCTTTCTCCACACCTTTTAGGTGTTAGTTAATCCATACATATACATGCTCATATTTCTTAATTTAAGTCATACATGTACAATTTATACGTCAATTTATTTCATCATGTGTGTGAATTGTTCACCAATATTTATTTATGATTTATCATCATCAACCAATCTTAGTCCACTGCTGGACGGACATAGCTCGGCTCTCCTATGGCTCGGCTCTCAACCCTATCCTCATCTATACGTCTCCATCCTCTGCCTATTCTCTTCCGTGTATCATCACTCCATCCAATTTAGTCAATGTATAAAGTTTTTTTTGCTCTAGAAAAATAAAGCTAGTTCATTTATTTCGGTACTGCTCCAATCATAAACACAGACAATCAGGACACTCACAAAAACCCTACTCTTACATCGAAGTTGTAACACATAAAACACAACAACAAAACCACATAAATCAGACAATACATTTTCCACCGAACATTTCCTCATTTTCACCCAAAAAAATTACAACAATTCCACAAATAATATTCATCAGCACGTCACATAAAGGCCAAAGACCGCATTTGCATTCGTTCCGAAGCAAAAAACAGCCTTAAATCTTTCAACTGGTATTTATTAGGTTGTTTCGCTCCTAAATATTATGGAAATTAGGTGTTCCGCGATGCGAAATGACAAGAAATAAATTGCGTTCGCCCTGGCCGACCGGATAATGAAAAAAATCTGGTGTGGAAGCTGTACAAAGCTACGCATTCAGGTGAGCTACCTACTCTGTGGGCCCACGTGTGGGTCCCCCCTGCTGGAACTCGGAATCTTTTTTCACAATAGTTAAAGGCATGCATAGCATACAGCCCACTAAATATTCCCACTGCCGGGAGGCTTGAGGCCTACTCTTGCAAGAGAATCAAGGCCATAATCCACCACGCTGGTCAAGTGTGGGAAGGTGGATGCCACATAACCTCAAACAAGTCTAGATGCATGTTGATTTTCTCACGATATTATCCTTCACCGTTTTAAGTTAGCAGCATTACGGGCGTGATTTCGGAAATATAGTGGTGGCGTATGAGATTTGAGCCCGGGTTTCCGGATCGGCAGTCGTTGATCTTAAGACTAGACCAGCAGTTACATACATAAAAATATAGTGTTCTTTAACAAAAATTGTGCTGCTTATACAATATAACACATCAACTTTGCATACCACCCATTTTTTGTTCTCTCTGTTAGGATTCATGACCTTCTGTCGTAAAAAAGATAGTGATGTCCTTGACAGTAAAATAAACACAAATACATTATTAAACTCAGGTCATGGGTACATAACCAAATCGGCGACAAAGAACATGAGGCGAGTTGATTTACAAAAACATATTTTTTCTTAGTCGAAGTAATGGCCACCCCTTTACTTTACCATCGCAATGAATTCAAAAACAAACCTTGCGCTCCCAATCAACTTAAAAGCAACAATTTAAAAAACAAACTCAAACAATACCATTGAAAACGAGAAAAAAAAAAAACGTAAAAACAATCGCGTCTCCGCCATTAAGTCTTCTAATAAAATCGTATAAAAATTCTCGAGAAGGAATGAACCAAATGAACGAGAAAAGAACGAATGAACCACGAATCTTTGTACACCAAATCAAACTTATGGCTTCTATAAAAACGCGTCGCTACAATCGTTTTCAGAGGACAACAACTTTCAGATTTCGTACCAACTTTTGGTCGGAGGGTTTGGTAAGTTTGTCGGTTTGTAATTGTTGCATAGAAAGATCTCACTAACGAGGCAGAGAGGTAAAAAGATTGCGAAGAATACGAACTGAGCGGAACCGCTGGGGCCGAGGATTTATTTTGTTGTGAATTAAAACTGTAAGACTTCGTTTAGTGTGAAACCTGGGGGAGTCAATGAAGATGTGTATTATTACATTTATTACTAGCTGCGCTCGCGGAGTGAGCCGTGGATCACTATTACTATTATCTTATCAGTATTATATTATTCACTGTTGGCTAAACTATTAGGTGTAAGTCACGTAAGTTTAGTAGGGATTTTACTCACTTAAGCGCAAATTTTGAATGTCATATTTGTTTACTGAACTAATATTCGTATTTCTACTTTTTTGCTAATATAAAAAATGTGAAAGCTTGGATGCTCGTTGCTCAATACATCGAAACGTGTGTACGGTTGTCGAAATTTGGAGTACAATCACAGTCATGTTGTTTTTTAAAATTTCGCGATATGAACACATAATTACCGGAAATGTATGAAATCAAGGAATTGTATACAAATCCTAGGAAAGGTGTACAATTCCGATACTATTTAGGAAATGTATACAATATTATTTGAAAAACTATTTTATACATGGATATCCTAGGGATTGTATTTAATTCCAATATCGTGTTAGGAAATGTATAAAGTAAATGCTTTCTGTAATAAAACTCTAACCTAACCTAACCTGTTGCATGTTGCTTACCATCAGGCACATGTTCTGCTCGTCTCGTCACTCTTTATTATAAAAAAAAAATCTAACCTAACCTAAAGCAATACCCTCCCCTAATAAAGCAATACCAAAATAAAATAATGTATAAAACGTTAAGAAAAGGCGTGGACCTAGGAGTCCGTGGAGGTGAAAGTTTTCAAATAAATACCCTCCCCTCGTTCCGCTATCCCCGCGTACCCACCAATATCTTAAATGTTTTACATTTCCGATTGCTATTTAGGAAATGTATAGATTTCTTAGGAAATGTGTAAGTATAATATAATAAATATATTTCGCACATTTTCGTGCGATTTTAGGAATCACGTACATTTCCTTGGAATTGTATACAATGACGGATTACATACATTTCCGTTAACATAAATAATATACCATACAGGACTTATAACGATCTACATTATTATTTAATCAGTTTTCTTTTGACCACATCGGTTATAACGCTGCTAAAACGTCGAGGATGACAATGTTGATCGTGAAATCGTGATTAAGTCTTGGGGGTCTATCGCCGAACGAAATCTGTCTTAGCTCTGATGCTTCTCTCTCTTTTCTTTTCGTTTGAAACGGCAGAGATGGCAAAAGCAAACCCAAAGCTGATTTAGTTAGGCGGTAGAAGGCGGTAGGCGGTAGAAGCACTGCTTTTTGTCGCAAGAAAGTAATGGGAAAGGGAAAGCGCCGGTAAAACCGAGTCGCTGCTTAAGAATAAATCTGTGGTGGATTTAATCGGTCGGTGCACCATGTCCGTCCATGGTGTCACAGCCTAACATGTCCCTGCATGGTGGAAAAATGCATTTTACCTTCTTGAACATCGCCGAAAAATTGCTAGCTTATCGGTTTATTATCGGATACACTTCGGAGAGTGTGCATCAGATCTCCATGATCTAATACCACCTAGCCCTTTTTTCTATCGGAATTCTCGTAGCTCGAAGAAGCTGCATCGTTGCATGGTTGATGTTCCAAAGACACGAACGAAGAGGTTTGACTCTACTTTTGTGATAAGAACGTCTAGACTGTGGAATGAGTTGCCTGAGTGGGTTTTTCCCGATGGTTATAATCTTGGTGCCTTCAAATCGAGAGTGAATCGGTTTCTTCTAGGTAAGCACGCTCCATCTTAGACCGCATCGTCGCTTAACATCAGGCGAGATGGTGGTCAAGTGTAAACCTAAAATATGTAAAAAAAAAAAATAAGTTGAACCACATCAAATCTCGCCGCTAGCGATTCTAGGGGTCAAGCTGATTTGTTATTTGGAAACCACTTACGGTACACACAGAGACACAGTTTATCGCCAATTTAAAGGTGCTCAGGGCACATCAAACGGTTTATGTCGATGATTTACCCACATAAAAAAAAGAAATCTTTTACACGTAACTATAAATTCGTTGAGGTTTTTTAAATTTGATGATTACTAACTTGTAAATGCTGTATCAAAACAATTTGTATGTATAATTATGCTTTTTTATCTCCACATGCACCATTTTAATTATTTTTTCTTTGTTGCAGGTATGGACCAATATTTGATACTATTGGATGGTTAAATACTGCTTTACAAATAAAAAATGAAAAAAGTGCTATTCCAGTGATGCTCCAAGAAGTAAAAAACGTGTGTATTTAGTAATAACTAAATAACATGAATTAATATATTATATAGAAAGTTTATAGTTACGGCTGATCTAGTCGGGAGAACGGCGACTGCCGATCCGGAGACCCCGGGTTCAAACCCCACACGCGCCACTGTCTTTTCGAAGTCATGTGCGTAATGCCGCTAACTTAAAACGGTGAAGGAAAACATCGTGAGGAAACCGACATGTACCTAGAATCTTTCGAAGTCAGGTGTCATCCACCAACCCGCACTGGGCCAGCGTGGTGGATTATGGCCTTAACTCTCTCCTTGCGAGAAAAGGCCCGGAGTCCCAGCAGTGGGAAAGTTTAGTGGGCTGTTGATGATGATGATTTTTGGTAAAATAAATATAAATAAATATAAATTTTTGGTAATGATAACAGGATCGCGAAATATTTTTCCCGCCTCAACGAATTTCAATGTGCATGTTATGAGTATTTGTACGTACACACATACATACGTACACACACGTATAGCGGTTTTGGTAATGGGCAAGATCTGCGGGGCTGCCGCGTAACTAGAACTTCTTAGTTTTGATAATGCCCTCTCTTTTCTTTCCGTTTGTAATGATAGAGACAGCAATTAAATATTAAAGCGATAATCGATTAAGTAAGACAGTAGAAGGGCTGATGTTCAATTGTTTTTTTCTCATCTCAAACATTTTTCAATTTTATTATTGTACAAATTTAAAAACCCACCCGCTTTACTAATTTTTACTTCAATATATTTTGTGGAATACCTATTTATTTTAACAATCTAAAATACAAGTTGATGAAGCTGGTAAGTGTTGCGTGAGTAGAGTTTTCTGATTACATATTAGTTTCTTCAAGTCAAGAGTGAATTAGTTTTTTCTAAGTAAACAGGTAAGTTTCTATTAAGGGCTGCCCCGTCGCTTAACTAAAGCAAACTTACAGCTAAGTGAACACCTGTCATTCTAGAAAAAATATAGATTATTTTAGTTGTAGGGTCTTTTTTGCTTCTGTGATATTAGTTTGACCCTATTAGTCTTCTTTTATTTAAAGCAGAGAGAGAGGCCATCTTTTGTCGAGACATTCGGATTACCTATGTTGTTTCTGACTCCAGATCAGAAGATGGCGTGTTTTGTCATTCGTGTGATCGCGTCGGGGTCACTAATATAGTTGTTACTGTTTGTGGAGAGCAAATGTAACCGTGCCACTATATAATTTATCAATTATATTACTGCTTGAACTGTACACATGACACGGGGCGAGAGACTGCCAGCTCTTCGGTGCTAATAATATAACATTATTATTATTACATTATAATTCTACAAGAGTACCCTAAAGAACCTAGGTAGACTCTACAAGAAAAATCTAAATTACGTAGCTCTCTACCATTTCGTATCTTATAGCTATTAACTTAGATACCCGCTATAACATTTCCTCCAGTACCAACAAGCTATCACTTTAGACCCTTCTAAAACTCAAACAAGTACCTATCGACCCTTCCATTACCACCTATACAATACAGTATATATAACTGTATAAACAGGATAATCTCCAACGCTTTTCATAATTGAATGTTCTAAGGAACACGGCCGTTAACATGCCTATTATAACCTCGTTATATACTCTATTAACGATATTAACGGATAACGCGATGAATAGATTGATACAATGATTCTCAAAGTTTAAAGGATCATGCAATTTAATATACTGTGCTGCTAGCTACATACTCATAATTATTTATTTAAAAAAATGTACATGTCATTATCATGAAAAAGTCAAACTAATATTAATTAACTAAGTCAAAAACACAGTATGCTTGTTATAAAATTTCAATCAAAAATAATAGTAATAACATAAAAATAATAACCTCAATAATACAAAATAGAAATTAAGAGTTATTACTATTTGACATGATTATCATAAGCATAGAATAAGCAGCGCACCAAAATTTTAATAAGAATAAATATACAATAATAATGTATTTATAAATGTATAAGCTATCTGGCTCCCACAGACAAGCTTTGTTAGGTTTGGGACTAGATTGTGTTGTGTGTGACATGTCCACCAATATTTATTTATTTACTTCTCTACTCTACTTTTTATCTCAGGAAAACAACGGGAATTACCCGGGTAACACCGTGGGTCATTTTACTGACAGGCCGATTTAATGTGATTTCAAACTAATTTAATTTTGATTAGATTGTAATGATATTTAAAACTACGATGTTTCACTGCTTAGATTTTTATTTTTGTAAATTGTTGACGTTACCAAGTTAGTGTATCAGATGCCCAAGGTTCGAAATAAATGAATTAAATTGAATTATAAATTTATTTTAATACGGTAAATTTTATAAAAGCTAAAGTTTGTGCGCTTGCGAATGTGTAAATGTCTATTCTCTTGTATTTTCACGGCTGAAATAAATGAAATATAAATAAAGGTAATAAAAATACATACCTACGTATTTAATGTATTATTTGGATTAGTACATAAACTATTTTAGCCTGTAGTTGATTTCTACCCCAAAACTTACAACAAAACATTAACTAATTTTACAGAAGGTTAAAAGGTTTGGAGGTCTATTAAATATTAATACGGGTCCTACCGTGTCGCGACCCACACTTTGAGAAACGCTGGATTAACAGATAACGGATTGACGTAATAGCCGTTTGATGAACACAGATAACGTTCTATTCACAATGATTAGATGGTTATTATGGCTACATGGATTCATTGTTCGTGCTCAATGAAAATTATCATAAAGGCATAGAATAGTAGTCCGCCCCGACTTCGTACATGTTAAACAACCAAACAATACAGTTATAGGTAATCATCAGAAGATAACTTAATATTTGTTCATTATAATTTTTTTGTAATTAATTTTACAACAAAACATGCATAAAAAAATTGGCAGTCATAGAAACTACCGATAGAAGTGAAAACTTATAACTCAGAATTTGATAGCTTATTTTGGAGACTACGCGGGTGAAACCGGAGGGCGTGGCCGTGAGCCTGGCCATTTAGAAATGCGTCAGCCAATGGGAAATGCTTTTCTAGATAGCCAATGGCCATTGTCATTGGCTATCTAGTCCCGAGTTTACCCAAAGATTTATTATCATTCCCGAGCGTGACGGTGGAATTCAATTCACAGCGCATGAAAATTTTGTCTGTGGCGGGCCAAAAGAAGTGTTCACTTCAAAAATCTCCGGAAAGACAAAAAAAAATATTTTTAATTTAACATTAACACTATTTTAACTATAGTGTTAACTACAGCCCACTAGCAGTTCCCAAAGGTACTAGTAAAATCTTTCGCAAGGAAGGCCATAATCCACCAAGCCTGACTTGCAGGTTGATAAATGACACATGATCTTGGAAGAACTCCTTAATAGACAGTTGTTGGCACAGGCCGGTTTTCTTTGTTTTCTTTCTCCGTTAGTGGTGATAACAAAACTTGTAAAAAACAATAATTATTATTAGAGATACTGCGGGGATTTGCTCTCACGACTTTTCGATTGTGAATCGCATGGCCTAGCCTCTAGGCCACCTTAGACTTCCTAGCATACTAGCTTACTAGCTGAGCTTACTAGCATATTGTAATCATCATAATGTGCAGCTTGCAGACGTCCACTGCTGTATATAGACCTCTTCCATAGAATTTGTCTTGTGCCCCCTCCATCCACCATCCATCCAATCCCAGCGACCAAGACAATATCATCGGTATAACGTGTGTGGTCCGTCCTACCCTGAGTCTGCCGGTAAGTGGTCGTTATTGGAGAACCTTTACTCCCCAGCGGTTATCGGTTCTGCGAGCTGTATGGCCTGCCCATTGCCACTTCAACTTGCCAATTTTAAGAGTTACATCGGTGACCTTGGTTCTTCTGCGGATTTTCTCGTTTCGGTTTTTATATCCAAGCATAGCTCCTTGCCCGTTACGCAACTGTGAGCTTGTATTTTAGGCCATTTAAACTAAATATTAAATATTGGTAAATCATTATTAAATATTAGTAAATATTAAATATTGGTAGGTAATATTAAATATTGACCCTAAACTAAGCAAAGCTTGTGCTATGGTGGCCAGATAGATAAAATACTTACATAGTCTCAAATACAAACTTATTATGCATAGAAACACCCAGACACACTACAAATATTTGAATTCATCACACAAATACTTGCACTGGGTGGGAATTGAACCCACTACCCTCAGCTTCGCAAGCAGCGTTACTGCCCACAAAGCCGCCAGGCCAGTCAATATTTAACGATGGTATCACGTCTCAGTGCCATATGTCATCACTGGCCGTTGTCAGTGATGACATATGACACACACTGATTGTAGAATTTCGTCTTGAGGTTTTGTGTTTTTTCTCACACTAGCATATTGTAAAATAACGTAAACTCTAAAATCTATTTTCGCGAGCTATCTTAGTAACGCGATGCTAAGAGGTAACAGCGTTCTACTCGTTAACGAACGTGTTTAAGATAATCGCCTATAGAGCCTCTACTCAGGTTGCAACTGCAAGCTACTACGTAATCTGAGAGGTGAGGAGTGAAAATACGAAAACGTTTTTTTAAGCTTGGCTTTTAAATATTTCAAAAAGTTGTATTGTGAAGAATGTATGAATGTAAGTTAGCAAGAAGTAAGTATGTGTTCTTAGTAGGTACTAATTCTAATACTCTACTCAATCGTCCACATTTCATTTATGATAAAATACGTGACGTCTGGCGGCCCTGGGATCTTACTCTATTAAGTTTCAGCCACATTCGCAACAAAAGTTAGGACCAGCCATATACATTAAAAGTATTTCGTCGCCTGACCTCGTATCTCTTATGGAAGTGATTTTCCTTTACGCTGATTGCCTGGAAGAGATTGCTCCCAGCAATAAAACCGCCATTTGTAACACAGGATCATTTTAGAAATATATAACCTACCAAAAAATATCTCATTAATATCGATTCACAATTGATGGATTTCTCGTAGCTCGAAGAAGCGACATCGTTTCATGGTTGATGTTCCAAAGACACGAACAAAGAGGTTTGACTCTACTTTTGTGATAAGAACGCCTAAGCTGTGGAATGCGTTGCCAGAGTGGGTTTTTTCCGGTAGTATCTTGGTGTCTTCAAATCGAGAGTGAATCTTTTTTTTGTAGGTAAACACGCTCCACCGTAGACCGCATCGCTGCTTAACAAGGCGAGATGGCGGTGAGATGAAAGAGAGAGAGATCACCCATCTCAGCTATAAACCTATAAAAGTAAAAAAAAAGAAGGAACTTGAACCATACAGTTAAGAACCTCCTCCTTTCTTTAAGGTCGGTTAAAAGTGTGAATAAAACCTTGTAGCTACTAAACTCCCAAGTCCAAAGCTAGTCCGTGACGTCTCGGCCGTAACTCACGCGGGCGTTCTAAAAGCGTCGCAAATAGCCTCCGACGACAACTAACTTGGTTACCTGGGCTCACACCATCTACCTCACTGGATACACTTTACTACATTCATGATTAACCGACTGCAAAACAGGAGAAGTTTCTCAATTGTGATTCCTTTTAAGTGAAAACTCCTTTTGGCGAACCATATACAGAGTTTTCGTGGGCTGTGAATTAAATTCTAGTGCCATGCTCGGGAATGATAATAAATCTTTGTGTACACTCGGAATCATGGCCATTGGCCATCTAGAAATGCGTCAGCATTTCCTATTGCCCTTTCCATTGACATTTCCCATTGACATGTGCATGGCTATCTAGAATCACTGACGCATTTGTAGATGGCTGTTTCACCCGCGTGATTTCCAAAGCTATCAAATTTTGAGTTAAAAGTTTTCACTTCTATCGGCAGTTACTATGACTGCCAATTGTTTTTTTGTTTTTGCTAGGTAGGTGAAAGAGATGTATGTATCTATGTATCTTTGATGATATCAATAAGAAAACTTATTTAGCCCCGTGATTGCACTAGCGTAGTTCCCGATCTTGTTAGATCCCGGATACAAAATAAATATTGGTGGACATAAATAAATAAATATTGGTGGACAATTCACACACAACACCATCTGACTCCAAACTAAGGAAAGCTTATATGATGGCGGCCAGATAATAATATAATGATATATAATATTGGTGGACAATTAACACACAACACCATCTGACCCCAAACTAAGCAAAGCTTGTATGATGGCGGCCAGATAGCTGATATAATACTTATATAGTTTTCAATACATACTTATTATACATAGAAACACCCAGACACAGTGCAAACATTTGAATTCATCGCACTAGGTGAGAATCGCACCCACGATCCTCGGCTTCGCAGGCAGAGATACTACCAACTAAGCCACGAGGCCAGTCAAAATAGTTTGTGTGTTATTCTAAATCGTCAATAAATAAATAACAATAATACCAAATTTCATCCAAATCCCTTCAGTAGTCTTTGCATGAAAGAGTAACAAACACACAACTACATTTCCACACATTCTTATCTTATATAAAGTTTCTCGTTTGTAATATTAGCACGACCTTGGATTGTCCAGAAGTGCAGTAAGTTCTATGCTAGAACGAGTATCTAAACCCGCACTAGTAAGATCATATCGGATTTGGCTGGGAAGGGAGAGAAATACGAAAAGTGAAGGTGAGTGTTGACGTACGTCACAAAGTCCCTTTTAAACCTACGCCCAAGTCATAAGTCTTGGGGTCTACTCGAGATTTCTCTCTCTGTCACACGATGGACCCGGCACCCGCACTGTCAATCCATGGAATGCTAAGAAGTTCGTTTCGTCTCTTGTTGATTGGTTGTACATCCTGCACGGTAGTAACGATAATATCCATTTGTTTACGGTTTTGATTTTTGCATTAATTCGTAAATTCATTCCAACTATACATCAACTACAAATCACCATGCAATTCAGCAGAGTGAAGCACAACAGCGGCGCTATCATACCGTGGCAAACCTGAAAAATATCAAAATGAAATGTTTCAAATACCGAACGAAAAAGGCTGAAAATACGCGACCAAAAAGTTTGCAAATATCGGACGAAAAAGGTTGCAAATATCAAACCGCCAAAAAACTGTTTGTAAAACTGCAGATGCGTTCCATTCCTGCTCACAGTCGCGCGTTAAGGTTTAAAGCCACTACGGCTTGAGTGATAACTCACTTCTCATTCTCAAATCACCTTTCAACTATATAGATACAAAAAATAGAAAACTTTTCAAATTCATGTCATCAAATCAAAAACTCAGTCGGTAGGTTGAGCTGCCGGTGATAAATTCGATTACCACTAAGGCAAACATTTGTATGATGAATATATTGTTAAATCAAGTCGTTGATTTAAGTTTTCTTTCAAACTTTTAACGTCACTCAAATAAAATACGTAAATTCTGTACAAAAAAGAACATGGACCACATGGATGGACTGCAATGGCTAAAGTCAATTCAAAAGAAGTTACTCTAATTCAAGTCAAGTGAAAAAATAGGCAAACAAATATTTTGTCAAAATAATATGTTTGCACTTAATTGCTACCTAGTTTGATGCTAATACGTAAAGTACCAATCTATGAGCGTGCTTATATAATAGAAGAGCCGATTCCCGAGTGAAACCGCGGGGTATTGCTTGTAGTACATCATTTTATATACTTATAAAATTATTTAGAACTAGCAGCGCCTCGTGGTATTCGTGATTGAACAACAAACATTTATACATTGACTTTTACAATGTTAGTAGGGTGTAGTAACTCCATAAAGAGGTCCAACGAAGGATCCAACTCGGATGGGCAGCGTTCGGGATACTTCGGCACATCTTTGAGTCCAAAATACCCCAATGCTTGAAGACGAAAGTTTTCAATCATTGCGTGTTGCCAGTGATGGTTTACTGAACTGAGACGTGGTCATTAACTGTGAGCCTCATAACAAAGCTCAAAGTCACACAGCGAGGTATGGAGAGACCTATGCTCGGAGTCTCTTTGCGCGACAGAATCCGTAATGATGAGGTTATTCGCAAAACAACGAAAGTGGCCGACACGTCTTGCGGCTGATGATGATGATAATGATGATGAGTACCTCCAAACCACTATATTGGAAATGCGGCTGCCATAGTACAAGTTTAGCTTAGTTTGGGACCAGCGTACCTAGCGATTCTGATCCCAGTCAGATTGATCGGAATGAAACATCTCGGTCTTTGTCTTATCTGTTTAGAATGACAGAGACAAGAATTGGCATTCTAAATTTGAATCAGTCGGATTGTGTTCAAAATAAATACTCAATTAGAGCATTATAAAGAAGTGTTAACCAATTAGACAATGTTTAAAAAGTCACCTTAAGCGTACACCATTGCAATATTTAATTTTTGAAGTGAAAATTTCTTTAGGCGCGCCTAGACAGATGTTTCGTGGGCTGTGAATTAAATTCATTCGTCACGCTCGGGTATGATAAGAAAGCTTTGGGTAAACTCGGGACCATGCCTATTGGCCATCTAGAAATACGTCAGCCAATGGTAAATGCTGAAAGGGCGTGGACAGGCCATCATGGCATGGCTATGTAGAAACGTATCAGCCAATGAATAATGCTGACTCATTTCTAGATGGCCATGCCAAGATGGCGAAGCCACGCCCTCTGGTTACAACCGTATATTTTCCAAGGTAAACTATCAAATTCTGAGTTAAGTTTTCAATTCTATCGGCAGTTCCTGTGACTGCCAAATTTTTTTTGTATTACTTTTTGTCTCGCCTAAAACTGACATATTTTTCTTTGTAGAAAAATAAACATAGTATAATGCTTGTTGACCTCAAGGATTCGAAATCCATTTCCGCGCAGCTTGGCGGCGCCACTGTTGTGGATCCATTTGCACTTTGTTGTATTGGATCAGAAATAAATTTCATTTCGCTGCCTCGCGTCGCCTCGCCCCTGGAGCGGAAACTGGCGTTATGTGGGCACTTCTTGTTTGTTATATTGATTTTACAACACACTTGCCCATAAAGTGACTCTAATTTCACCGCAATCAGGCATATAATGACACCTATAATCAAACGGTGACTTTTTCATTACTATCATTCACATTAGAGTTGTAATAGTGATTTATGTATTGGTTGAGTTGATTTGTTCTTAGAAAAGTTTCGATACGAAAAAGGTCGTGTACAATAGAACAAATGAATTAATGTAGCTCATTTCATGCAATTTCGTATTTAAATAGATTAATCAAATTTGTACGTGTTTAAAAATGAAACTTTCACTCTTATATTAACTTTTATTTTCTTTGTAATAAAGAATACTTTAAATTCCACATTTTGTGCGTGGTTAAAACGCTATCCGCAAAAAAGACAAAAAAAACCTAATTTTTTTTTAGTCTGTGGCTGGTCGCCATTATTAGCTGCGCCCGCATTTTTTGACAAATGTGCCCGCCATAACGAAACATTTTTAGCAACTCGGTTTCATTGTTGATATGACTCTTATTTTATCCACAAGTGTGCCGAAAAATGTCGTATGATACATGTGTGTATTGATGATTACCGTCTTCGGCTCCGTAATCACCAACATTACACATTTGTACCATAATCTACTATTATCTATTGTTGTCAAAATTTTGCACTAACCTCGTAGCTTAATTGGTGGTAAGTCTGCCTACGAAGCCGACGGTCGTGGGTACGATTCCCACCCAGTGCAAATATTTGCCATGGACGTATAAAAAAGTCGGACGTGGTCATGCTAAAACAAAAACTGTGTCACCAGAGTCGACCACATATCCACCACGTGTTTGCATTGTCAGGTTGTCACTGATAGGCTGACACGCACACATATACACAAGTTTGCGCGTGTAATGACCCACAGAAGGGTGTATGTGTGTGTGTCAGCCTGTATGTGACAGCGCTCACGTGCATATTATGTGGCCGACTCTATGGACACAGTTTTTGTTTTAGCTAGACTACGTTCTACTTTTTTTAAACGTCCATGATATTTGTGTTGTGTGGTTGTGCTGTAGTGGTGAATTTTAGTATTGCCTCCCTCCTTGGAAGTAAATGCTTCATCTCCCGGTATTGGGAACTTAGAAGAAACAGGTTATTCCTAGTTATGCTGCTTCAGTAAACATTTTAAACAACTCTAGGTATCGATATAATTAAGGTAATAAGCTACAGGCCCGTGAACAAAATTTACGTAGTAAATGAACCACCAGGAGACCTATGTAGAATGATAGAAGAATATAAAGTAATAAGATTCAGCACTATGCCGTCACTTGTAAGCTGTCCAACTGAGTACAGTCGAAGAGGGGGGGGTTGCAACCCTCGGTAATTTCTCCTTGTCAAATGTTTTTTGTACGGCGTTGCGAAATAATGGATTAGAAGAGGTATTGAAACTGTGTGGAACTAATGCCGTACAAAATTAAATTACCAAATTTACTCTGTAAATCGTCGGCACATCATATTTTTTTCTGACAAACTAATAATCTAAAATCCTAAATTTATATTTTTTATAGTTTCCATACCTCTTCTAATCAATTATTCTGCAACGCCGTACAAAAATCATGCGACAAGGAGAATAAATGATCGAGGATTGGAACCCCCCCTCTTCAACTCTGTACTCAGTTTGACAGGTTACAAGTGACGGCATAGTGCTGAATCTTATGACTTTACACCCTTCTATCATCCTACATAGGTCTCCTGGTGGTTCATTTGACCCGTAAATTTTGTTCACGGGCCTGTAGTCTATAACTCACGTAACCAAACACGACCAAAGAGAAACAAAAGAACTGGATTGAAGTAAACAAAAAAAAAAACTCCAAAAGGTTTGCCTGTACTAAAGCCTGTAGAATGCATTGCCTGAGTGGGTTTTTTCTCGGTAGCTACAATCTTGGTGTCAAATCAAGACTAAATTGATTTCATATCGGTAAGCACGCTCCATCGTAGATCGCACCGTCGCTTATCATCAAGCTAGATGGCGGTCAAAAGTAAACCTATAATGATAATAAAATCTTTTGTTATATCCACTAACATTATTTATTATTCTAATACCTAACTAAAGCGTCGAACAGACTCGCCAAGCCCTCGAAACTGTACGTCCAGCGAACGTAACACAAGTACTAATAAAACAGAAATTAAATCGGAAGGCTCTCGGACTGTCTCTTGTGTAAACACCATTACAGAACGACCAACTTATTTGTACACTCGGCGGAACTAACATTATTGCTTGAATTTCAAAAGACATTCCAGAGCTCTGCTTTGTACATTTGATAGTAGCGCCTCTGTTCAGCTGTGTAGGTAATGTGGTTTCTGCACGTGAAGTCTCCCCCCTTTTGGCTACATCACTTTACCCCCCCCCCCCCCCCTAGCTGTGTGTGGAGTTGCCATGTTGAAGTTTTATTGCGCTAAGTTATTTTGTGAAATTGTGGAAACTGGTTTTAAGATAGAATTTAAAAATGTGTTGAAATAGCTGTACTTAGTTAAACTACTCTTCATAATCCCTTATATTATAAACACGAAGGTAAGTTTGTTCCATTTTTACACAAAAAGTATTAGACCGATTACCATGAAACTTAAACATAAGCTACTTTTTATTAATATTATAAATGTCAGTGTTACGATGTTTGTAGCTCAATCACGTCGTAACGTCAAAACGGATCGGGCTAAAATTTAGAACATAGGCAGATTATCTGTTGAACATATAGGATACTTTTTACCCCAGTAAAATAACGAGGACGGGAACAGTGCGAGTGAAACCATTGGGTATTGATAGTATTATAAATATCTAACATATTCTTAGACAAAACTCCACACGTCACACTCGAGGCTCAAATGGCTCGATCGATCAACTGTCAATACCCACTCTGGCAACGTATTCCACAGCCTAGATGTTCTTATCGCAAAAATAGAGTCAAACAAAGAGGTCGTTTGATTCTTTTGAGTCTTTTTGTAGTGGTAGGAGTCTTGGCAGAGTCCACCTGGGGAAGTACCACACCTTTGCCAGGTGTCACGTGCAAACATTACTGTGTTTCGGTTTAAAGGGCAATGTTTCCAGATAAATTACTGGGCTTGGGGATATAATATCTTAGATCTCTGGGTGACAGCGCAGTGCAGGGCTAGGTAATGATTTGGATTATTCATGTTCCAATAGCTGCGTGTCACTGAGCTGTTATGTGGCAAGCATGTTGCTTACCATCAGGCACATATCCAGCTCGTCTCGTCACTCTTTATTTAAAAAAAAAAAGAACATAGAACAAAGAGCTACGACCAGCCTGATAGAAAATAGAACAAGGTGATATTATTTACGGCTTCAATTCTTGTAGGTCAAAACAAAATAGCTCAAGAATGTCAATGCTATATTTAAATTAAAATCGTCTAAATAGCTCGTCATGTGTCGTCCGGAATTCCAGAAGCGTTCTGTATTTGAAGCTGCTCCACTGAGCTAACATTGACACAGGGTTTTGTCCCATCGTTACGCGGCAGAAATCAACTAACCTATTACATAAACGGACATTGGCTATCGGCTATCGCTATTATTGCTTTCGTGATTTCACTTTTTAAACGAATTCGAAAAAGAAAGAGGTCAATTTGACTTCATGTTTTTTTTTTCTATAGTTGTATGTTAGAACGATATATACGATAGCTCCACCAATTACAAATCGAATTCGAAGATTATTTTTTGAAGTGAAAACTTCTTTAGGCGCGCTATAGGCAGAATTTTCGTGGCCTGTGAAATGAATTCATCAATCATCGCGCTTGGATATGATAAGAATGGATTGCTCGTAACTCCAAGAAGCGACACCGTTTCATGGTTGATGTTCCAAAGACACAGGCTAAGAAGTTTAACTCTACTTTTGTGATAAGAACGTCTAGGCTGTGGAATGAGTTGCCAGAGTGGGTTTTCCCTGATAGTTACGACCTTGGTGTCTTCAAATCGAGAGTAAATCGGTTTCTTCTAGGTAAACACGCTCCATCGTAGACCGCATCGTCGCTTAACATCAGGTGAGATGGCGGTCAAGTGTAAACCTATAACAGGTAGGTACCAGGGCAACAGAAACATTAAAGAGTTTCGATTACCTACTTCCAATAGCCCAGCGTTTATCTCCAGATACCAGGACAACAGAAATATAAAATAATTGCGTTTGCCCCTAGGTACTAGTACCAGGCCAACAGAAACAGTAAAGAGTTGCAATATTTTGTACAACTTCTTTCCATCAGAATGTCCCTTGACACCTCCCAAGTATTTTGAAGTGAAAACTTCTTTTGGCGCGCAGGCGCGCTTTTAGACAGATTTTTCGTGAGGTGTGAATTTAATTCTAGCGTCACGCTCGGGTATGATAAAAAATCTTCGGGTAAACTCGGCCATTGGCCATCTAGAAATGCGTCAGCCAATGGGAAATGCTGAAAGGGCGTGGCCTAACCATCACGGCATGACCATCTAGAAATGCGTGAGCCAATGGGAAATGCTAACGCATTTCTAGATGGCCATGCCATGATGGTCAGGCCACGCCCTCCGGTTACACCCGTGTAGTTTCCAAAGTAAGCTACTATCAAATTCTGAGTTATAAGTTTTCACTTCTATCGGCAGTGCCTATGACTGCCAATTGTTTTTTTTATTTGTTTGATAGATTACATTTTCGAAATCCTATTTCTTATTTTATCCCACTAATATTATAAATGTCTTTGACTTTGACTTTGTCAAAGTATGGATGTTTGGATGTTTAAATGTTTGTTGCTCAATCACGCCGTAACGTATAAACGGATCAAGCTGAAATTTGGAATACAGTTAGATTATAGTCTGGAAGAACATATAAGCTACTTTTTATCCCGGAAAAAATAACGGGAAGTACGCGGGTAAAACCGCGGGGCACTACTAGTTAATATTATAAAAGCCAATGCTTGCTCGAGCTTGCAAGTTGCTCAATCACGTAGTAATGCAGGAACTGAACGGGCTGAAATTTGACAGATAGTGAGATTATAATCTGGAAGAAAACATGGGCTAATTTTACAATTATACAGGGAATAGGTACAGAAAGTGCGAGAGTGAAACCGCAGGGCGCTGTTAGTAGTCTTATACAGCTTTTATCAAAATCGGTGCAGCTGTTTTTGAAATATCCATCAACAGGACTCTATAAACTTTGCGTTCCTTGATGACTCTATTACTTCGAAACTTTGATGTCTCACTGGAATGGTCTTTTTAGTCTTTTGATCCACGACAATTATGAAATTTAGTTTTGTTTCAAATTGAACTTGATTTAACATTTTATTGAATTTGGTTTTCTTTCTTGGATAGTTCAGTTATTACACTAATATTCTAAAAACGTAAGTGTGCGTGTAAGTTCGTGTTTATGTTTATACTGTTACGGCAGAATGAATTAAATACATTAATAATGTAGTAAATACAATACTTGGTTCGATATAATATAGAATATTTTATGATCCGTTATATGATAACCTGGCCTGAGCTATTATAACATAAGATAAACATTTATTAACACATATACCACACTTAGCTGCAAAATGCATTGTCTACCAAAACTCAATACAGTAAGTAATGTCTCGTCTTTCGTATTTTTATTACAAAAAAATTATTATTCTCTGATATAAATATGGGAAATATAAACAAGAAATAATCTTACAACCATACTCTACACATTACATCTTATAACATCAACACGATTCGTTAATTTAGAAGTAGCGCATACAAATTTCCAACATTTCATAGTAAGCGCGATAACCAAAGATTATAATAGATTTCGATTATTTTTTTGCTACGCGAAAATTTGTCATTGGACGTTCGACGTCTTTGAGTATTAATTACGAACAGCGCCCGGCTATTCCACGCTGTTCCCGTTCCCGCTGCTTTTCCATGTTAGAAAGTAGCATAATATGAGCTATCTCTACTATGTATAATCTGTGTTCGAAGCTTCAACCTGGTCTGTTCATGCAATTCAACGTAATTGAGCAACAAACATCAAAGCAAATGCATTTAAAATATTAGTAGAATAGTCAGAGTTACGTCAGACTGACGTCACGGCTGCTGTGACGTCAGCTCGGGCAAGCATTTGCATGTTTTTCACAATATTTGCGAGGTTATTTATCGACGTCGTAAATTGGGATTTGGCAATTTATTTTAAACGGCATCACAGGAAAAACAATTACTATTACTATTTCACCTTTAGTCGACAGTTTAAAGGTTTATCCGTAGTAAGGGAAAATAAAAAAATATTTGCTTTAAAGAATTAAAAAAAAAAAAAATACTAGACTTGGTTTATAACAAGTGTGAAGCCAGTATTTTGGGCGCCCTTCATCTATTTAACAAATTTTTTTCTCTGTTTTTCTCATTGCAATATTTTTGAAGATTTAAACTAATTTTTTTTGATCTTATGGATCAGTTGATAGTAAGTCTGCTTGCTTGCAGCTTGAGTTAAAGGCATTCTTCCGCAAACCTGTCACTGCCTCTCTGTCATCTAGGTCACCTCAAGAGTAGCACAACGTCACCGGAACTCAAAAACATCAATGGCTAGCCAAGATCATCTCGGGAACCAACCAATTAGTGGGTGCCAAACTCTCCCCAAAAAACGCCGAAAGTTACGGCTGGTCTAGTAAGTTACGGCTGGTCTAGCAAATTAGGTTTGGCTGGTCTAGTCGAGAGAACGGCGACTGCCATTTCAGCGACTCCGAGTTCAAAAAACTTTTCGAAATCATGTGCATACGAGGGTCAAACTGAAAGTTCTTAGAAAATCAAAAACTGATTACATTAGCCAGTTATTAGTTTTATTATATCTTTTCAAAATATTGTCCATTCACTTCAATACACCGCTGCATGCGATGGAACCACTGGGAAAAGCACTTTGCCCACTCGTCCTTAGGGGTCTCTTCAATGGCATCGCGATACGCAGCCACCGCTTCTTCAGCATTCATAAACCGCTTTCCTTTAAGTTTTTCTTTAGTTTTTGAAAATAAATAAAAATCACAAGGCGCGAGGTCGGGGCTATACGGCGGGTGACCCAGTAATTCAACGTTTGATGTCGCCAAATAGTCGATCGTTCGCTTGGCGGTGTGCGATGAGGCGTTGTCGTGGTGAAGGAGGATCCTACTGCGAGGTCGTTTCTCTCGAACTTTTTCCAAGACAAGTGGCAAACAATTGGTAGTGTACCATTCTGCAGAAACTGTTTTTTGATCCTCTAACACAATTGTTGCGAAATGACCTATCCTTCCAAAGAACGAGGCCACCATTTTTTTCCCCGCACTTCGATCTCTCTTCACTTTAGTTGGCAACTCCTCGAAAGGAAACACCCACTGAGCAGATTGTCTTTTGGTTTCAGGATCATAACAGTAAATCCAGCTTTCGTCACCTGTTAGTATGTCGAACACAGCATTTGAGTCACCTCCGTTAAATCTTTCAATCATTTTACGGCACCAATCCACACGATGGAGTTTTTGAGCCTCAGTCAAATTATGAGGTATCCACCGGGCGCAAAGCTTCCTGACCGCTAAATGTTCGTGTAGGATTTTGTGCACTTGACTCATACCGATGCCTAAGCTTGTCCGAATCTGCTGATAGGTCACTCTTTTGTCAGTCTCTATCATACGCCGCACAACACAGATGTTATCTTCAGTCGTCGCCGTAGAAGGCCGTCCCTCACGTAAATCATCAGTGAGATTAGTGCGACCACGTTTAAACTCATTAAACCAGTTGTAAACAGTCGCACGAGATGGGGCTTCATCGTGAAAGGCCAATCGTAGTCTATCATAACTTTCTTGTTGACTTAAATGACATCAAAAGTCATAAAAAATCATTGCACGAAAATTTTCTCGTGTTAAATTCATGTTGACGTGACACAGACAATTTTCAATTTGCCGCCAAATCGTAAAACAAATGACAAATGAATGAAGTATATACTCAGTAATATTGGCAAAGAGTTCTATTTCCAAATTATAGAATTATTTTTTTATTATATTGTTTATAAGTGGCCAGTTCTAAGAACTTTCAGTTTGACCCTCGTAATACTGCTAACTTAAAACGGTGAAGGAAAACAGCGTGAGGAAATCGAAATGTATCTAAAATCTTTCGAGGTCATGTGTCATCCAACAGTGAATTATGACCTTGACTTTCTCGTTGCGAGAGATGGCCCCGAGTCCCAGCAGTGGGAACATTTAGTGGGCTGCTATGCTTAAACGCTCTCACGTCTGTTGTCCGTTGGCACCCCACATTGATTGGCTGAAAGGAATATAATTAAGCCAAGTAAACTTGTCAATGGTGGCAAAGGGATATAACCTTTTCTTTTGGTGGTAAGGGTTAGAAACGTAAGACCGAAAGTCGGGCTAAGTGGCGTATTTTGGGAAAGGCCCATGTCCAGCGGTGGATAAACACAGGCTGATGATGAGGAATCTTCCCAAGTTTACCCAAGCTCTATAACACGATCTCTTGAACGCGGTGCTTGAAGAAAGAGGAACGCGAGTTTCGCTCTTCTAGGACGGTATAAAAAAAAAAAAAAAAATTGGTGGACAATTTATACACAACACCATCTGACCCCAAACTAAGCAAAGCTTGTATTATGGCGGCCAGATAGCTGATATAATACTTATATAGTTTTAAATACATACTTATTATACATAGAAACACCCAGACACAGTGCAAACATTTGAATTCATCACACAAATATTTGCACTGGGTGGGAATCGAACCCACGACCCTCGGCTTCGCAGGCAGAGCTATTACCAACTAAGCCACGAGGCCAGTGCACCCTAGGCATCACACAACAACTTCACTTGGTGGCCCACTGGGTTACCCATCACACGGCAAGATGCCACCAAGTGAAGTTGTTGTGTGATGCCTAGGGTGCACTACGTGGTAGTTTATTAGTGCACTACTTTTAGCAGTTTAGTAGTGGTAGGACTCTTGGCAGAGTCTGCCTGAGGAAGTACCACACCTTTGCCAGTTATTCTACCGCCAAACAGTAATGTGCAAACATCACTGTGTTCCGGTTTGAAGGGCAATGTTTTCAGAGAAATTACAGTGCTTAGAGATATAACATCTTAGATATCTGGGTGACGAGCGCAGCGCAATGCTAGGAAATGATTTGGACTCTTCATGTTTCAATAGCTGCGTATCACTGTGCTGTTATGTGGCAGGCATGTTGCTTACCATCAGGCATATTATGTCCTGCTTGTCTCGTCACTCTTTTAAAAAAAAAACTACGTGTAAGTTCACGAGTCCGAGTAGATTCTCATACCCTTAACGAGTCCTCATAGTATAAGCTTTACTTAGTTTGATTATAACTCCCGTATGTACTTGCGTTTTACAATTTTGTCGGAAAACGGGTCAGGTTACCTAAGTGTGTTGTTTACGCTTCGGCATATGAAGTGCCGCGTTACTTGTACGTGTTTAAGCCCATTATTCTCAAGAGCGTTTCAAGACGCTCCCTCAAAAAAAAACTATTTTTTCATTTTCATTTTACGAAGTTTCTATGTAAATTAACTTTAATTTTAATGTAGTTTATGTCAAAATAAAGACCGGTTCAAAGAGATGCCATTAAACAAAAAATATGGGTATACCTTCCCAAATAAAAATACGAAAATTTTTTTTGGCGCCAAAAACCCAACCGCAAAAGATAAGCTTGTTTGGTTTGCGTTAGTGGTCCCCAAAGGGACCAGGGAGTTTTAAGCGGATATAGTGTTGCAAGAAATGTCCTGCAGTTGTTATTTTTATAAATGTCCAAGAGTTACTTATTAAATCCATTCATCAGTTCTGTTTAAATCAGTAAAGAAATATTTTAAGCCAAAATCAATATCGATCGTAGGTTGGTAAAATTACGTTTAACAGCGTAACGTGTGTTGTGTCATTAACAGAACGAATACTGACCTAATTGTGAGTTATGTGTCCTGTAATTACGGGGCTTCTACAGTTGGCGCGGGTGCCCCTGGGGCCAGCGACTAATGGTACGAGTTTATCTCTGCTTTACCTATTTTTATATTTGGCTGAATCACTTACTTATTTCGAATTTTCGGGCATATAATTACTTGCCTCTTTTTTAAAGTTAGTTAACAAAACCACACAAACAGTCACGCAACTTGTAACACAGCTCTTATACATTGAGCTGTTAATGATATTACAAAATTTTCGTGCCAACGTTAATGCTTTACGTCACGTTATAAAAGCTTGTCTATAGGCCATCCTCCGCGCAACGCCGCGCGCGATGAGACTTCAAAATGCTTTTTACATTCTCATATACACTTGTCATATTAACATACATACCTTATAGTGTTGGGACTGTGTTTTAAAGTAGAATGTTCTATGAAAAAAGTGAAATCGCAAACAAACAACAAAATCTAAAATCGCCTGGGGAAGTACAAGGTTATCTGAAAAAGATCGCTTTTTTCGATAAGATCGCCTTTTGTGCCCATTATGTTATCATTTTATGTTAACTTTGTGGTGCCAATAAAGTGTTTTTTTTTTTTTTTTTAACTTATATAGGTTTACACTTGACCGCCATCTCACCTGATGTTAAGCGACGATGCGGTCTACGATGGAGCGTGTTTACCTAGAAGAAACCGATTCACTCTCGATTTGAAGACACCAAGGTTATAACTATCAGGGAAAACCCACTCTGGCAACTCATTCCACAGCTTAGACGTTCTTATCACAAAAGTAGAGTCAAACCTCTTCGTCCGTGTCTTTGGAACATCAACCATGAAACGGTGCCGCTTCTTCGAGTTACGAGAGGTCCGATAGAAAAAAGGGCAAGGTGGTATTAGATCATGCAGATCAGTCGCACACTCTCCGAAGTGTATCCGATAAAAACCCGACAAGCTTGCAATCTTGCGGCGATGTTCAAGACTTTGTAGTCTTTTTCGCACTAGAGTGTCTTTGCCTATGAGCCTTTTGGCTCGCCTCTCGATCGATTCCAGAACCTCAAGCTCAAGCGGAAGTTTTTGTATTGTATTGTATTGTACCACACCTTTGGCCAGTTATTCTACCGCCAAACAGTAATGCGAAAACATTGCTGTGTTCCGGTTTGAAGGGCAGTGTTTTCAGAGAAATTACAGGGCTTAGAGATATAATATCTTAGGTCTGTATAGCAGTGCAGTGCTAGGTAATGATTTGGATAGCTGCGTGTCACTGTGCTGTCATGTGGCAGGCATGTTGCTTACCATCAGGCACATATCCTGCTCGTCTCGTTACTCTATACTTAAAAAAAAACTAAAACTATAATTTTGATAGCGTTGATGTTTGTTGCTCAATCACGTTAAAACGGCTGAAAGTATCAGATGGAAATTTTAAATACAGTTAAATATATAGATTTGTAGATACAAAATAGTCATATTTTATAATAAGTAATTCGGTAAGTAGTAGGAATAGCACATAATTATTATGCTACTTTTTATTGTGATAAAATAACAAGAATGATAATCAATTTGTGGACATTTGTCACACAGGACTATTTAGCCCGAATAAAAGAAAAGCTTGTATCATGAGAGTCTATATTATGATTATCCTAATAATATTATATATGTCAATGTTTGGATGTTTGTTGCTCAATAACGTCTGATCAGATCTGGTTTAAATTTGGAACACAGAGTTCTGGAAGAACACATAGGCTATATGTATTCCCGGACTGCTTTTAATTATTTTTTTAATCAGTAAAATTTTCAAAATATCAAACACGTCTGTCCCATCCCTACTCGTTTCCACCGAGTCGTACAGAGGAAGTACGTTTGCGCAATTCCTGTAGTAATCATAATTTCTAAGTACAACGAGGTAACGCGTTTAAATATCTACTTAACCTTTGCTCTAAGGCTTTATGTAAAAGGCTTCCGCACTTACCGCTAACAGCCAGCAATGAACGATAACATTGCGTTGAGATTCATTCAATTATATGTTTTTCTCGAAAAATCTAGAAAATATCCCTTGTTTGAAAAATATTTTTTTTTAGAGTATAGGGTGACGAGACGAGCAGGTCATGTGCCTGATAGTAAGCAAAATGCCTGCCACATAACAGCACAATGGCACGCAGATATTAGACCACGAAAAGTCCAAATCATTACCTAGCACTGCACTGCGCTCATCATCCAGAGATCTAAGATATTATATTTCTAAGCCCTGTAATTTCTCTGGAAACATTGTCCTTCAAACCGGAACATAGAAATATTCTCACATTAATGCTTAGAGAACTGGCAAAAATGTGGTACTTTCCCAGGCGGACTCTGCCAAGAGTCCTACCACTACAAAATTTCATAGCTAAGGCAGCCCACTAAAAGGCTCGGGGCCTTCTCTCGAAAGATGAGAGTAAAATCCATAACCGACCACGCTGCCCCAGTCCGGGTTGGTAGATGACGCATGACTTCGAGAGATTCTTGGAACGTGCCGGTTTCCTCACGATGTTTTCCTTCACCATTTTTAAGAAAGTGGTGCGTGTTGGATTATAGCCAGGGGCTCCAGATTGGTTAGCCCTGGGGAAGTACTACACCTTTGCCAGGTATTCTACCGCAAAAGCAGTGTTATGAGAACATGACTGTGCTCTGGTTTAAAGGACAATGTAGTCAGTGAAATACGGGGTATAAAAAAAAATATCTCTAAGTGACGAGCGCAGTGCAGTGCTAGGTAATGGATTAGACCCTTTATATGTTTCAATAGCTGCGTGCCACTGCTATTATAGGCACATTTAGTGAAAAGCTGTAAAATTTTGAAAACTTGTTAATTTATTAGTTTTACAATTTTAATTACGTTGTAACTATAGATCACAAAAAAATAGTAATTCTTTTAATCTGTTTGTAAAATTTTCAATTAATTTAATACGATTTCGTGCAAACAGAAACAGCTTCCAGGAAAATGATTATCAAAGTTTCCAAAGCTCACAGAATTGTAAGCAAACTAACGCAATAAAACCGAGTAGCGAGCTCTAAGAGCGCGTTATCACGAGCAGCCGCGCCGGCCGTGGAGTTGCGCACTTATTGCACGAGTTAGCCTTCCTGATACGCAGGGTATTTTTACAGCGTTGTAAGTTACAATCATCCAACGGTATGGTATATTTTAGCGAAAACTGCGAATATTAGGCTGGGTATCTTTAAGGGCTATTTTTAAACGACGTTACAAAAGAAGAAGATTCTCAATTTTGTTTAACGTTTTTAGGGTTCCGTACCAAAAGGGTAAAAACGGATCCCTATTACTGAGACTTGGCTGTCCGTCCGCCCTTCTGTCACCAGGCTGTATCCCCAGAACGGTGATAGCTAGACAGTTCAAATTTTTACAGATGATGTAGATGTTTGTATGGCCGCTATAACAACAAATACTAAATATAAAAGAATAAGGGGCCTCCCCTACAACACTTAATTTACAATTAAATTTTTTAACGTTTATTGCTTGATTAGGCCGTATCAAGCAAACTTACAGAGAACTTTCAGGGTTAAGAGATATATCATTTTAGATCCCTGGATGACGAGCGCAGTGCAGTGCTAGGTAATGATTTGGTCTTTTTATGTTCCAACAGCTGCGTGTCACTATTATGTGGCAGACATGTTGCTTACCATCAGGCACATGTCCTGCTCGTATCGTCACTCTTTATTTAAAAAAAATAGTCTAATACCACCTTTTAATTAGACCGCACGTTGTTCAAAAAAGTGATATCATTTCGTGGTTGACGTTCCAAAGATTCGAGAGAAGACATTTGACTCTACTTTTGTGATAAGAGCGTCTAGGCTGTGGAATACGTTGCCGGAGTGGGTTCATCCCGATGGTTACAAGTGTCTACAATTTGAAAGTACATATATTATAGTCAAAGTTCTTTATTCATTAATGTACAATTTACACGTCAAATATTAATAAAATAAAAAAACAAAGGAAGTAGCATACAAATAGTATACATTTTCAAAGTTTAAAATTAACATTTCACTGTACGATAACAATTACCGTACAGATAAGTGACAAACTATATAAATATATTTATTTGTTACAGTTATTGTAATGAACAATCTATTTTTTTTACCACTTGATCATAACCTTACCATCACTCTCTAAAAACTCGCTGTAACTATAAAATGTTTGATCGACAAGCCAGCATTAAAATGTAGAAGCTTATAATGTCAGATTAAAATCGGACATTATAAGCTTCTACATACGCAAGCATGTTCCATTGTAGATTAAATCGTCGGTTAACACCATGCGAGATGACATACCGTACTAATATTATAAATGTCAATGTGTGGATGTTTGGTGCTCAATCATGTCGTAACGCACGAAAGCGTCGAGCTGGAATTAGAAAAAAAAATAGATCATAGTCTAGAAAAAAGCATAAACTACTTTTTTCTGACATAATATCAAAGACGGGAGCTACACAGGTAACATCGCGGGGCACTGCTAGTAAACTTATAATGGTTTTATTAAGAAAAAGATAAAAAAATCTGACTAACTCAGCTAAGGTAGACGATTACCAAAAAGCTAGGCGATATGAGGATATTTAACTATAATCTAGTTTTTAATAACCATGCATGCATAATTACGTACGTAGATTGCAGACTGCCTAACAAGATTTCTCTGAAGTTTAACTAGGTACTCTACTTTTAGTAGTGTTCGAATTAGCGCTACGTGCTACAAGCACCTCGTAGCCGCTACGCTGTAGCAATGTGCTACGAGTGCCTACGAAGCTCTACGACGCTATATTAGCCATACTGTCTAACTTTGTCTCTTTTGTCTAATTTTTTATGTTTTATAAAATGCTAGCGGCCCGTTCCGACTTCGGCCGGATAATAACCTAGTTACCGACTGCAGCGCCATCTCATAGGCTGGTTTGTAAATCAAAACCACCCAGGGCGCAATCCAAATGCATACAAAAAAACTTCATTCAAATCGGTCCAGACGTTTAGGAGGAGTTCACTATCAACACACGTACAGAAGAATTATATAAATGTAGATATTTGATGATAGTATGGCAGAGTTAATTAGTTATTTGTTATATAAAGGTGCAAAGTTGCTTTTTAACTGCGTGCTCAATTTTGATGACCGAGCAAGCAAAGCGTTCTAAAATTGAATCACGAGCGCAGCAAATGTTTCAAAAATTAGAATCTTGAGCTTTAGTGAGAGAATTAATAGAGCACAAGGTGAAAAATATTAGCACTCGAATGCAACACGTAAGTTTTCATCCCACGTCAGCGAGGAAATGACTAAATGCTTTGCGCATTATTAATAGTTTCAGTCAATTCTGTTGACGACAAATAAAATCTTTCGTCGCTAGAACCACGAATTTTAGATTTCCACATGTTTTCAAGTTTCCTGTTTTTAACCTAAGTTTTTAACAATAAGTGAAAGTATAGCATGCGAGAAAAGAAAATTACACGCAAAGTAAATTTAAGAAAAGTACACCAAGGAAGTCCTTGTCTAAGTTTTTAACAAAATAAAAAAGTCGTATGTTAAATTTGGCACCATGGAGATATAATAGATTTAATGACGTTTTTGAAACCACAGGCTTAGTACAAGCGATGTTCTAAATTCTCATTATCTCTCTTATTCGAAAATCACTAAATTAAAACATACTTTACTCTCTAGAGGGTAAAAACGACTTTTGCACTTAATTATCGAAGAGAAAAAATGCTCCGAGGTGGTGAAAGGAAAAAAATATTTTATACTGTTTTATGTCCCAGAAATAAATAGAAAGCTTATAAAACTGTTTTTGTCTGAAGTACCTCATTTCCTAAATTTTACCCAAAATTCAAAGTGCCAGGAAAATACAATAACAGGACCATAAAAGTTATAATATTAACTAAACATTCCCTTCGGTGACAAAACCCATTCCTGAATCCTTGAAATAATTGTTCCACACAACAATCACGACACACATTCATAAATCCACACACACAAATGCCCCACATTCCGACCAAATAGGCGCCTACCATTATATCATAGCACGATAAATAATGCCCACACATTGCCACGCAAAATAGGACCACTTAATCTCCGAAATAAGACACAAAATGTAATTTATTAGCTGTTTAACTGCGCGCGAAGGCAAAACGCTTCTGTAACCTCTTGTCACCCCAGTAGTTGGCCAAATTGGCTTGCAACCCAACAAAGTTAAACTTGCAGTCGTGTTGCGGTTTATCTCCATGCAGTACAGCTTAAAATTGATTGAAACTTTTTGATTTTGTATAAACTGTACAAACATATTCGTTCAGTCATATTAGCTCTTAACTTCGAGGGTTAAGGTTTAGATTGAATTAAACTTCTGTTATTTACGTAAAACTAGAGTTATTCAATCAATTTATATCTAAAACGGCTCAGATTTTATAAGAATAATGATACACATTGTTGGTACAAAAATACTCGAAGTTACAAATTGAGTCCTAATTCAGAACGATATGGTTTAATTTTCAATGATTCAATCATTCCTTTCTAGCATAACTAGTTCGTGATAGCAAAACATGTACGTATTATAATGCGTCGTAACTCAAAGTGATAAAGTGTAATTTTGTTTGTGATAGTGTAATCGGTAGTTGGAGTTCAGTGACCATTTTTTTTGGTGTAACGTTAGGCATTTTATGTTAATCCTTCGATTTAATTCAGAATGTTAGAAGCATAGATTTAGGATGTTTTTCGCTACGCGTATCATTTACCTATGTCTGTTGCGGCACAAGTGCACGTGACGTAGGTACCTACCACCGTTTCTTCTCACAAGATATAATTGCTTCCTGTATAAAAAAGACATGTCAACTCAAATAATCAACAATGTAAAAGTCCATCTAATAAAGTCATCTAATCGTGAACAACACTATTTTTACCGCACACTTAGTAATGTGCAAACATTACTGTGTTCCGGTTTGAAGGGCAATGATTCCAGAGAAATTACAGGGCTTAGAGACATAATATCTTAGATCTCTGGGTGATAAGCGCAGTGTAGTGCTAGGTAATGATTTAGACTATCATGTCCCAATAGTTGCGTGTTACTGTGCTGTTATGTGGCAGGCATGTTGCTAACCATCAGGCACATGACCTGCTCGTCTCGTCACTCTATACTACACAAAAAAAAACACATAAATATTCACCAACTTAGCATGTATATATTTTTATTATGTCGATATATCATTGTGAAGATAGTATATAGATTTAGGAGGTATATCATTACACTTTAGTATAAATATACAGTTTTACATTGAGGTATATGATATACCTCCTAAATTTATATACTATCTTCATCAAATGTATACATAAGATATAATTCCGTGAAATTTACTTTACGAATTTATGCAATGGAAGCCATGTCAATAGTATTATTATTTCAGACATAGATTTTTTCTAAATACTTTTGTAAATGTTACTCATAATCTACTTGTACAAAAAAAAAAAATAACAAACAAAGTAGTAATTGGGATAAAATTTTTGTGCTATCCTACTATATTACAACTGCGAAAGTTTAAATGTTTGGATGTTCGTGTTCGTTCCTCGATCACATCGAAACGTCAAAATACATGGGACTAAAATTTGGATCTTAGGTAGGTAAGAGATTATAATCTAATAAAAGGCATCATCATCATCATCACCATCATCATCATCATCAGCCGCAAGACGTCCACTGCTGAACAAAGGCCTCCCCCCTAGATTTCCACAACGAACGGTCGCAACGAACGCAACCTGCAACCAGCGGTTTCCAGCGACCATTGTGAGGTCATCTGTCCATCTAGTGGGAGGCCGTCCAACACTGCGTCTTCCGGTTCGTGGTCGCCACTCGAGAACCTTTCTTCCCCATCGGTTGTCAGTTCTTCGAGCGATGTGGCCTGCCCATTGCCACTTCAGCTTGCTTACTCGTTGAGCTATGTCGGCCACTTTCGTTCTTTTGCGAATATCTTCATTACGGATTCTGTCGCGCAAAGAGACTCCGAGCATAGCTCTCTCCATAGCTCGCTGTGTGACTTTGAGCTTTGTTATGAGGCCCACAGTTAAGGACCACGTCTCAGTTCCATAAGCCATCACTGGCAACACGCACTGGTTAAAGACTTTTGTCTAATAAAAGTACCTAATACATGAGCTACTTTTTATTGCGAAATAATTACGGATTACGGGAACTGTAACTACGCAGCTAAAACTACAGAGCATAAATAGTTAATAATAAAGTAACCAAGTGCGAGTTGGACTCGCCCATCAAGGGTTCCGTTGCAGCAAGTAACATAATATACATAGTACACATAGTTCTTGTAGTTCCTTGTAACGTTGATCGAAGTTTTAATAATAGTGTATTTATGACGTACTAAAACAAAACTACTTATCAGATCGAGTTCAAACCAATTTTCGTTGATAGTTTGCATAGTAATGTACATCATATATTTTTTTTTAGTTTTTTCATTCGCTTACTTTAGAAGTTAGAGGGGGGGGGGACACATTTTACCACTTTGGAAGTGTCTCTCGCGCAAATTATTCAGTGTAGACAAAAATTAAATTAGAAACCTCAACATCATTTTTGAAGACCTATCGATAGACAACACACGTGTAGGTATGCTGAAAAAAAAATTTTTGAGTTTCAGTTCTCAGTATGGGGGGCAACCCTAATTTTATTTTTTTTGAAAAAATCTTAATGCGGGTCACAGAATACATCTACTTACCAAGTTTCAACAGTGTAGTTTTCATAGTTTCGGCAAAAAGTGGCTGTGACATACGGACGGACAGATAGACAGACAGACATGACGAATCTATAAGGGTTCCGTTTATTCGTTTTACGGAACCCTAAAAATATAATTATTTTCTTAACTTCCACATTCTACATTCGGCTTTGTATGGCGTTCTAAAATAGCCAAAAAGCAGAAATAACTGCAATTTGAGGGAAGTGCTGCACAGCGCAGAGAATACTTGTTATAATTACCACAAACTTAATAATATTCACTCCGGTGAAAAGTACACACTAATAACTTAACTAACAGAGTCAGACAATTGCAACAGTAACGATACTTTTCAGCGGACTAGATAAGTTTGTTTTTGTATACAATGGAAGTCACCGTAACGCTCGCATTGGGTAATAGTATTGCATTGACCACAGAGAGAGAGGAAAAGACCACGTATAATATTACCGTGACCACGTTGTGCTTCCAATTTTGAACGATTTCCAGCTTCAGCTAATAACATATTCTTAGACTGTTGTGCCCTCAAATTCAAAGACCTTTCAAAATCAACAAATTATTGTTTAGTTAAACTAGTTGACATTTTTAATTGCAGTATTATAATATAATTAATTATTTATTGACATCTTTTGATTTTGGAATTAATGTTCATTTGACACGATATTGTGCAAAAATACTTATGGTATACCGAATTTTGTGTTATAATTTGTGTATAATTTCTGACATGTAAATTGGTTTTATGAAATAAAAGATTATGAATATGACTATGACCTCTTTTTAACTCACTTAAAAAAAGAAGGAGGTTCTCGATTCGTTTTTTTTTTGTGTTTATTGTCGGCCCGTTACACGATATTAATATACATACGCGCTAATTGTGAATCGAATTTAGATAGTAATTTTTTGATTGGTGGGAAATATTCCATAGGTGGTTATTTATTATTTTTTTATAGAATTCGGTGAGGCAGTTTTAGGCAGCACAATTTAGTTTTTTGCTTATAAATATAAATATAAGCAAAAAACTAAATTATACTTATATTACAAAGACTGGTTCATCGTTTAACATCAAGCCATATAGTAGCCAAGTGTAAATTTATCACGACTCAAAAAAATGCAACAAAACAAAAGAAAATCGAACATTGAATACGGTTAAAAAAACTTGTAAGAACGATTTTTGCGTCAATCACTCTTTACAATAAACACAACTATATACAATAAACATTTATTTAGGAACTCTTATTGGAAAAAGTGCTCTTAGTTTAAACAGCGACATCGTTTCATTATGAGAGGTTTGACTGTACTTTTGTAATATGAAAGTCTAAGCATTGGAATGCGTTGCCTGAAAGGGGCTTTTCCGATGGTTACAAACTGGGTTTTACAAATCAAGAGTGAATCGGTTCTTCTAGGGAAGAACGTTTTATTGCAGACCACAGACACACGCCATTAGGCCTGATATTGAGCGATGCTTAATATCAGGCAATGGTTAAGTGTTAACCTATAATAGTTAACAAAACGATTGTACTCGTACTAGTAGTCTGGAATAGCACATTAGTCCAGTCATTTTAGTAAGTTCACCTCGGAATTCGAGATACCCAGCTGTAAGTCTGTAAATACTTGTATATTGACACCCTAAAAGGTGTCTCAAAAAGTGTCTCTCCGTCTCTATCTCGAAAACGGTTCACCGTATAAAAATAGTTTTTAACCAAATTTGTAGAGAATTCTGTATTCTACAATATTGATGTTACATACAAATAGCAAAACACCCATAGGAAATGAAATATTTACAACAAAAGCACAAAAAAACTATTTTTGTGAGTTTTGACCTTGAAATTTAATAGTTGCTTACACCCTACCATATGTAGGTTTTGAGAGAACTTTTAGGGTGTCAATATACAAGTATTTACAGACTTACAGCTGGGTATCTCGAATTCCGAGATTCTTACCTAATTTAAGCTTAAATGACTGGCCTACATGTACTAATTCTGTGAAAACATTGCAGGAACTACACGAGTAAAACCTCCAGACACCGTTAGTTTTAATATAAGTTAATTAGGACAAAAAACATGGCTCGTGTTAATTATTTTAATGTTCGTAAGTTCACAAAGCCATACAGTTCCCGGCGTCATTATATTTGAATGCAAATGCTTTGTCCTACAAATGCTACGCCGTTCCACCTACATCATAGACTCTTCATCCAAAGGCCGTAAAATGGCGTCACTAGTGAAATTTATATGCAAATAAAAATAGACTGAAAAGTGAAACGTAGTTATACTCTTTCGTCACAAGAATAGTAGAGTTGGCTGGTAACTAGTTGTACACGGATATGGGTGTTTGAATTGATGGAGCCACTAGTGCTTGTCACAGTGTGTTTTATGGAGTAGTGTAGTTAAACTGTTTTGTCACCGGAATGGTAACGTGGTCTAGAGCTTCAGTCGTGTGCATGGATTTACAACTCGGAATGTGTCTGAAAGTTTTAGATTAAACGGGCGTGTTCTGTTTTGCATTTTGAGGTTTTATTTATTTATTACTAGCGGCCCGTTCCGGCTTCGCTCGGACATAACCTAGACACTGTCTGCAGCGCCATCTGCCGGGCTTACTTGTGAATTTAAACCATCTTCGAATACACACACAAAAAAAACATTCAAATCGGTCCCGTCGTTTAGGAGTTCACTGTCAAATGATTAAATTACTAAAATGGCTATAAAAAAACAGGGGTTGGTGAAAAAAGGGTAAAAATTTAGGGTTATATGTATTTTTTTAACGCCACATTATAAAAAAATAAAAACCAAAAAATTTGACCAAAAATTAAAAAAAAATGTTTGGGGTGAACAACCCCTAACAATTAGGGGTACGAAAAATAGCTAGTAGCCGATTCTCAGACCTACTGAATATGCATATAAAATTTGGTAAAAATCAGTAAAGCCGTTGCGGAGGAGTAAGGAATCAAACACTGTGACGCGAGAATTTTATATATAAGATTTTACCAGTAATGCGCTACAAATTTTGTAGTAGTAGGACTCTAAGCAGAGTCCGCCTGTAGAAGTACCACACCTTTGCCAGTTATTCTACCGCCAAGCAGTACAGCATGTGCAATGTGCAAACATTACTATGTTCCGGTTGGAAGGGCAATGTTCCCATAGAAATTACAGGGCTTAGAGATATAACAACTTAGATCTCTGGGTGATGAGCGCAGTGCAGTGCTAGGTAATGATTTGAACTCTTCATGTTCCAATAGCTGCATGTCACTGTGCTGTTATGTGGCAGGCATGTTGCTTACCATCAGGCACATGTCCTGCTAGTCTCGTCACTCTATATTTAAAAAAACATGTCCAGCTCGTCTCGACACTCTTTATATTAAAAAAAAATTACAACCTGGTCAGTTCAAGCGTACCGGCGTGATTGTCCAACTCACGTCCAAGTATCCAAACTACCACGCTTATAATATTCGTGGGATAATAATAATTGGCATTTAGTTATCCATTCGAAGTCACTCATCACGAAATCACCAAATCACGAATATCTGTATTACGTTCCTAGTTGACACCATAGATGCGATAAATTAAGTGAATAGGGTTCTAATATCGGGGATCTAAAATGAATTCGCAGTTAAATTAATTCATCCCTACCATATTAAGTAAGTAAGTAAGTAAGTAATTCATTTATTCCTTAAAATTTTTAACAGTTATGTACAGACAGAATTCACAATTAATTTCCTTATCTAAATATATCACCGTTAGCGTTGAGTTCCTTGTATTAATTTAAGGATTGATCTCAGAGCCCTGGACAGTTGGTGACTTAGATGGTTGTCGCCCATGGTTTTAGCTACACGAAGACGTTTTATTAACTCTCTTTTCTTCCTCCGCAATTTCATTTTGAATGTATTTTCCTTGTTATTTTGAGCATAATAAGTTGATGGTGGATAGTGCTCAGAGAAGTAAGTATAGATGGTGTCCTGAAAAGTTTCTACTTGGCTGTTTAGGTCTTGTTTTGTACCAGGATGTTCTAACAATATAGCCAAGTTTTCGTCATGAACTTTCCAGGTGGAATTTTTTAGGCTGGGTATGCCAAGACGTGTCCTGATGACAATGGACTCCTGGTAGTTTTCACTCGATGGTTCACCTTGGGATATATGAGGGTCAACTCTATCCATAGTGTTTGTCGAAGTACTGACCGACGGCTGTCGTGCTTCAACACCACCATGTGTCTTTAAGTGCTTTAAGTACCAGGCTCGTCTCTTGTAAATTTTCCCGCACGTAGGGCATCTCAATTCCGGATTCGCGCCAGGGTCGTCGTTGTTATCAACCGGTGGACAGATCTTCCGCCCCCCCTCTCGGACTGTCCCAGGGGTATTTTTCTTATTTGGTTTTTTAGCGCATATATTCCCGGGCTTGGCTTGCTAGGCCTTCACCCTCGACTGTCTTTCCAGCAGTCAGATGTCTTTCCATCCGTCAGATGTCTTTTCCATCAGCCATCTGTCTTTCCAGCGTCATCCCGTCTCTCCGGGCTGTCATTTTTGTTTGAGACGAACTTCTTAGCATTCCATGGATTCACCGTGCGGGTGCCGGGTCCATCGTGTGGCAGAGAGAGAAATCTCGAATAGACCCCAAGACTTGTGACTCGGGCTGTAGGTTTAAAAGGGGCCCCTTATATTGACGTACGTCAACACTCACCTTCACTACTCGTATTTCTCTCCCTGCCCAGCCAAATCCGATATGATCCTACTAGTGCAGCTTTAGATACTCGTTCTAATATAGAACTTACTGCACTTCTGGACAATCCAAGGTCTTTAAGCAGGTTATAGAGAGATTTTGCTGGTATACCTCTCGCTCCTACTTCTACAGCATATAAATTAACTACATAGCCATTTTTTGTTAATTCATTTTGAAGGTCGTAATACTTATTTTGTTTCATCGCGTGGTCTTTAGGTATATTAGTTTCCCACGGTACGGTAAGTTCTACCAGGACTATGCGTTTCCTAGCCCTAGAAAAAAGGAAAATGTCCGGTCTGGATGACGAAACACCTACATCCTCTGGGATTTTATAGTGCTTTTCATACGTATCCATTAAAATAGTCCAATCAGGTGCTAAACCCAGGATTGAGTAAGGCTTGCTCTTGGAGTTTGAAGTTGAACCCTCTTTTACAAAGTTAATTTGTCTTTTGTTTGTCGTCAATCCCTTTTGGGCTCTAGCTACCGAAAGGCTTACGGCATCACGTATGATTTCAAGTACTCTGTCATGGCGCTGTGAGTAATGACCCCTATTAAGGAGCACCTTGCATCCCACCAATATGTGCCTTGCTGTACATATCGCCTCACCACAAGTATAGCAACATTTTTCAGAGGCTTTTCCCCACCTTACCAAGTTACTCTGGTCAGGAAGGGTCATTTGAAAAGCATTTAGATAAAATTTTAATAAGGCAGGAGACCAGTCATATAGCAAGGTGCGCCACTTTAGAGCTAATGGGATACAAAACTCACCTATGGTTAACCACTCACTTTGCATTTCTAAATTCATAGCGTGCACTTTATAACTGTCATTTTCGTCTTGTTGTAGAAAGGTTTTTACCATGTCTCGGTCTTCCCTTTTCTTTCTCGCACCCAACCCAGCTGTATTTACTTGTGCACCTGCCATAAATTGTTTATGGAATTGAAGTCTAGATTCAAGGTCCGAAGCGCTTTTGTCTTTTGGGAGAGATGCGATTAATTCGTCTTTCGACTTTCCCAAAACATACGTTTTTGTAACTCTTAGGTGTTTGTAGAGTTCGGATGGTTTTTTTAGTTTCAGGCCAAAACTATTGTGATCCCTAAAGAGAGTAGAGGGATCAGCCGGATGTGCCAATCCAAACCATGACTTCAATATCTTTATGACATTAGCATCTAGTTTTGCGAGGAGGGTTTTACCGATGTCATATACTAGGAAAGGCCAAGTGAGACGTGATGACTCACTTTACTTTACTTTAAAAATAGTTATGTAAAAATTATTATAACATTAAAAATATTGTTCACTCTTTCCTTTGATTTAGGACCATTAGTTGGTTTTTAAAAGATTAAAATTAAATTAAATTAGTTTTATAAGTATTTTAACAAGAATCAATTTGCATCAAATTACATATTTGATTAATTATTACATTTATACATAAGAATAGAATTGCGCATTTATGTGTATGGGTGTAAGGCGGTGAGGGTTGCATGGGTGTGTGAACGGGTTGTGTGTGTAGAGGGAATTGGTTATGTGTGTATCTGACTGAGCATTGAGAGTGTGAGGGTGGACGAATGTGCGAGGCAGAAATTGTGAGTTTATGTGTGTATTTATTTTATATGTTTGTAGGCAGTGATTAACGGGTACACGGTGGGCTATTAAATCGTGGATAAACATAAGGCATCTTCTCTGTATTTTACCAGTTTTTCTGTTTGGGCGTAGGATAGAGTCTGAAGCCATTTGTGTATTTTAGGCTTACATTCTAAAAATGCATAATCAACCACATCAATAAGCCTACAGACTGAATTGTATGTAAAAATCTGTGCGTATTTTGGTAAGCGAGAAGCAAATGTGGTGCCTATTTTGGGGAGCGGACAGTCACGAGGGCGTTTACGCTTTGACTTGTCCCTACCAGCTGACAAGTGATGGCTCTTGGCAATCACCCGGAATATATAAAGTTGTCGCACTGTCAGCACTGCCGCCTCCTTATACAGTTTTTCAGTTGAGTATCGGCGCCTTTTTCCCAAAAGAACCTTAAGAACAGCCCGCTGTGCCCGTTCCACTTCTTCCATGTGCGACTGTGCAGCTCCTCCCCATACCGCAATACAATATTGCAAAAGTGACTGACATAGGGACTTGTACACCATTATTTTAACATTGTGTTCCGCAGCTGGTCTCAACACTTTCATTACATAAATTAGTTTCCGAGCTTTTTTAGCTGTGTATGTGATGTGGTTCTTGAAAGTCAAGTGTTGGTCGATCATTATGCCTAAATATTTAATGCTATCCACCCTAGCAATCTTATTACATGAACAACTGGGCTGAGGTACTCTGGCGTAATTACAGTTTTGTAAGACACAGTTACTGTTGTGGATTTGTATGTGTGATAGTGCTGAGCCGGTGGCCTGTGTGATGCTGAAGGCTATGAAATTGGTTTTGCTTAGATTCAGAGTAAGAAAGTTATTATCAAGCTACCGGGACAGCTCCATCATTCCAGTTTCTGCAACTCTTGAAGCGGAGGTCCAGTCTTTCCCATGGAAGATGGCGACGGTATCATCAGCGTAGCAGATTATCTCCATGTTCGGTAAGTTCAGACCCAGAATGTCGTTCATATACAAAGTGAACAGGGTAGGTGATAGCACACTACCCTGTGGAATTCCGTAGGCAATATATGCTTCGTCGCTCTTTTTATTATCAATTTTGAGGAACTGTTTTCGGTTCGCCAAATAGCTGGTGAACCAACTCAGTGCGTTGCCTCTAATTCCCGATAACTCTAGTCTTTTAAGGAGTATTTTTGGCGATAAACTATCAAAAGCTCGTGCGAGATCGAGAAACACACCAATGCACTTCTGTCCCATGTCTAAATGAGACGCTACCACTTCCGTTAAGTGCTGGACAGCGTCTTCCGTTGATTTCACCGACCTAAACCCAAACTGTCGTTCATCCAGAATTTTGTATTTGTCCAGGAAGTCGGTAAGCCTCTTGTTTACTAGCTTCTCAATTATTTTGGACACAACACTCAGTAATGAAATCGCTCTGTAACTGTCCGGGTCTTTCTTGTCGCCTTTTTTGTACACCGGCACGACTACAGCTGTCTTCCAGGCACTGGGAAAATTGCCAGTGGTCATACTGAGGTTGCTTATGTGGACTAAGGGATCGATGAGGTCATTTCGTGCATACTTCAATATTAGTGGAGTAATATCGTCCACACCTGGTGCGCTATCCGGTTTAAGATTTTGTATAATATCACTGATTTCGCTATGATCAGTAGGAGCCAGAAATAAAGAATTTGAACCGTATCTATTTGTGTTAATTTGTCCGCATAAAGCTTCTTGTGATGTGTTAAGTTTGTTTAGAATTTTTGAGGCTAGCCTTGCTCCTGTTCTTGCGAAGTGGGTATTACATCTGTTCAAGACTTGTTTTATATTTGTTGCTCCACTCAGTAACTCTTGAGCATTTTTCTTGTTACATGGTATGTCACCGATTTTCTTTATCGTCTGCCAAAGTTTTTTTGTATTACCAAGGTGTTTAGTTAATTGCCCGCTGTCGTGTTCAACTTTTAGTTTGTGTAAGAGATTATTACAAAAGTTTTTGTATCGGGTAAATGTAATTTTAAGAGTATCGTTTTTTGGTTCTTTTCTTAGTCTTAGGTGTAATTTATCCCTGTGCCTTATACACCTAATTAGGCCTGGCGTGATCCAGGGCTTAAGATTGTACTTCGTTCGGCTCACTGTAATTTTTTTGGTGTGGTTCCTAATACATTCTACGACAGTTTCGTTAAAGGTTAAAACTGCACTCTCAACGTTCTCCTTATCTAAAATATGTTCCCAATCTTTGGTTTTTAAGTCCCTGGCGATGTCCTGATAGTTAATTTTTGTCGTATTTCGTTTCTCGTATCTGGCTCTACTAACACTTACGTTCATCCCCACTATCAGCAAATCATGGTCGGTAATCGTACTCTTACAGATTAAACCTACAGATTTGTTCTTTGTTTTCACATACGCATGGTCCAAACATGTCATCGATTTCCTCCTGGTCACTTGAGTAATGGATGGGAGAAATTTGTGTTCGGCCATAATACTCTGATAATCTGCATTGTCCTTGTTTGGACGTTCTTCTAGTATGTTTATATTGATGTCACCGGTAATTATGACATTGTTGTCATTTTTCATGTCTATTAAAATATTTTCGAGAGAGTCATTAAAACCTTTAATGTTGCTAACAGCTGGGGACCTATAAATGCCAATAATTTTCAGAGTACTTGCCACATTAACGACAAGACAGTTTGCATCTTCAAACTCTGGTTCTGAGACTGAGACTGAAAAGCTGTCTCTAATGTTAATGACCACCCCACTACATTTATTTATACTTTTTGTGGTGTGATATACTTCGTATCCGGGCAATTGAGGTATTTGAGTGTTCTCTTGCAGCCAGCACTCCGAGAAAACAAGAGCGTCAATTTCCATTTTTAGTCGCTTAAGCGTTGGGAGGATTTCGCAAAAATTTCGATTAAGGCTTCTAATGTTAAAGGAGAGTACCTTAAAATCATACGGAGTTACGCAATCATTGCACTGTTCCGGCGCATCAATAGTACGACATTCTACTTTGAGCGTTCCTTCTATTTCCTTGTAGACGTCCCAGTTACCCATTGTCAAAATCTTTGAAAAAGGCTGTTCGAAATAAGCTCCTCACTGAATTGAAAAATGACGCTCTGGTGCGCAGAACTGTACATCGGTTTTGAAATACGCTATATTTGTTGAAATATTGCGTCAGGTGTATCTGCCTGTAGTTATTGATGTGGTATACATACTGAGTGTAAAATGTGCAAGATTGTGTATGTAAGAGATGTTTATAATGTGCGCAAGAGTAGAGAAACGTGTGATTTCCATCAAACGTTGTAGAATGTAGTCTCATTTTTTCAATTGAAAAGTCTAAAAAATCCCCTAAATAAATGAATTCAACAAATAATGCAAAATTTAACAATTCAAATCTAAAACTAAAATAAATCATAAAAACTGTGGCAATAAAGAGCACATGCAAAAATATTATACTAGTGAAAAACGCTGGCGTTTTAGACGCCAAAACGCTTCGGCTTCGCTTTGAATGATTGTAGCCTTCTTCCTTAAACATAACAAGTATATTAGGCTGAATTTCAAACATTAGTAGTAGGGTCGATGCAGTATCCAGCGGTTTCAGTTGATATAACTGGCTCAGGTTCTATTATTATATTATATTATATTATCATCTACTTCACCACACTAAAAAACACAGTCGATTATGAAGCTCTACAGGAGAACGTGTAGAGCTTCATTATCTACTTTGCTACCGATACCCAAATGTAGTTTCAAGTTGTCAGCGGTCAGTCCTACATGAAACTATAAACTTCAGCCTGCTGTCAAAACTACAAATTGAGCAGGTCCCAGCACACAGCCCTGAGTCACACTAGAACAGGTAAAATACAGACCTGCCTAATACATACAACATTAATTAACGTAATGTTCTTTTAACAGTATAGTGACGAGACGAATAGGACATGTGGCTGATGGTTAGCAACTTATCTGCCACATAAGAGGACAATGAGCTATTGAAGCAAGAGTCAAAATCATTACCTAGCTCTGCACTGCGCTCATCACCCAGAGATATAAGATGTTTTACATCTGTGACCTGTAATTTCAGTGGAAACACTATTTACTTGTGTTAAAAATAATATCACTCGCTTTGGCGTAAATTCAACAGCTGCAAACTTCTTTAAAGTATTAATACTTCACTACTTGCTGAGCCAAAACTTCAATCACTGGTATAGCTACTACCTATGTGATCAAATATCTTCTTAAAATTACACATCTACTCTAATCTATAAATTATGTTTATGTTAATCCAGGTTTTTTTCAAAAAACATCTTTTATGGAGGTGTGTAATGCGTCCACCACAGTGACTGTTATAATCATGACTGTCTTGTTAGAAAATACTCTGCGTACCAGTTATGGGAACACTAACTAAATTAACTACATATATACTATATAACAATAACATATTAGATTAATGTGTATTTTAATTGGTATGTGTATGTACCTATTAATAATTAGTATGTTAGTATTTATTTGTTTTCAGTTAAAGATTAGTACTCGTAATGTTGTTGATAAATTAAATCAAATGTATTTGCTAAGGGCCATGTTCCTACCTTTTGTATCTAATCCGTGCACGGTTACTTGGAAGAGATCGCTATAAGTGATAAGGCCGCCAATTTAATTTTATTTATTATATTTAGTTAAGTTTATTGTCTTTTTTTGCTTTATGGCTTTTAATAAAGAGTTTTCTTATCTTATCTTAACTAGTTTTACGGTTCAGGACCAAGTTAAGACGGGAAATGTTACGTTAATGGCGACATAACTTAACCCTGTTCAATTTTTCCACAATCTCCAAGTGATCCTCCCGGCTGACTCGCCGAACCCCGCAGCGGTAGGTAGCAGTCACCATAGAGACTGGGGGCAGACAATTTCACAGTAATCATCTCGGTTCACTGACTCGCGGCATACCTACGTCGAAGACGTTTACATAAGCTAACTTCGATATAATCCAGTATCTTATATTTCCACAGTTACAAATAAATACTCGTGAAAAGTTTTTGTAGAATTCTTGGGAGGAAGTACCACAGTTTTGCCAGCTATTCTACCGCCAAGAAGTAGTGTCAAATACATCGTTGTGTTCTGGTTTGAAGGGTAAAGTTTCCCGTAAAATTTTTGAAAATAGCATCTTATGTTATTATCTCTGGATATAATTAGCGTAATGCAGTGCAGTGCAATGATTTGGACTCTTCATGTTCCAATAGCTGCATGTCACTGTGCTGTTATAGGCAAGCATGTAGTATCATATCATATACTATCAGGTACATGCCCTGGTCCCTTGTATTATATACTATATACCTATTATAGACGAAAAAAACAAAAATCCTTTTAATTGTTCAGTAAATAGTTTTGAAGGTAAATGACTAGGCTATAAGAAACATTGAACAAATATGTTTCTAAGTTTAATGTATGGTCGAAACAGGTATGTATGTCGCTGTTGGTAAAGTTACGGCTGGTTTAATGAGTTATGGCTGGTCTAGAAAATTACGACTGGTCTAGGAGTTACAGCTGGCCTATCGAGGGAAAGGCGATTTTTAAACAGATTTCTAAAAAATGTACATGGGACCTATGAGATCTACCTTTGAAGTATGATGATCTATCAAATAAACATCAAGACCGCTGTATTATTGGCGAAACTATGTTCCATACAAAGAAAAACACAAGCGAATAGAAAACTTAGTGCTATATCAAGTCGATTCAAAATATTTATTTTCCACGAACGTCCCCCACTGTTTAAATGTCCACTGTCGCCATGAAGCTGGTGTATGATATAGTGTTGCCAGCTGCAGACAGCTGCACTCCCGACATTAACATTTCAGTGTTACCATTGTATTAATTGTATCGCATCTTGGGAGAAATGTAGTTGCCAGAGATAAGCGCTCCGTGATATATGGGCTCGAGTGTTTGTTGTCAGAATAATTATTATTTTGAAGATTTTAGCAGTAACAAAGTGAAACTAACAAATTTAGAACTGTGAAATGAAACTGTAGTGGTGGTAGTACTTTTTGCTGAGTCCGCTTGGAAAAATATCACGACTTTGCCAGTTATCCTAGCGCCAACCATTAATGTGCACCGGTGTGTTCTGTGTGTTACTGTGTTCCGGTTTGAAGGGCAATGTTTCCAGTGAAATTACAGGCCATAGAGAAATAACATCTTGTATCTTTGGTTAGCGATTGATTTGGACTCTGAAGAGTCCAAATCTGTTCCATTAAATGTGTGTCACTGTGCTGCTATGGGCAGGCATGCTACTTACCATCAGGTACGTGTTATGGTTGCCTCGTGATTCTATTCTAAATAAAAATGTAAACATAAGATTGTAGGGCAGAAGTGAAAATTAAACTATGAAATACTCATTAACCCGTTAATTAACTTAAACTAACTTGCAAAAAGTTAAAGATATATATACTTATCCTAATATAATTTCAGTCTACAGGTGGCCCGAACCCATATGAGTACGGTGCCGGTATATGTGTTGCATACTGTAGAATGATGGTTTTAAGAATTAAAATGATTCCATATAATTGAATATAGTAAACAAAGTGACAACAAACAGACAGCAGCACTGCAGCTGATTGTATCTAACTCGCTCGGGCCCACTCGGCGGCGGCGGTCCCAAGTTCACTCAAACAAATCTTTATGGAATCTTTATCTTTATCTCACTATACGGTCAATACTGAAGACATAAATACAGCAAAACGATCAGGCGTAGCCGAAAACCCCAAAACCATACCAAACACATTTTATTTAGGTCCAGTTGCACCAGAAACGCCATGATACGAGTCAGAACTAGTTTTGAGAGTTGAGACAGAACTCTCGAATACATTTACTACTCATATTCTGGTTTTGTTCGTTATAAATAAATAAATAAAAAAGCCTTTCATTTCTTGCTTTACAAAAAATATAGAGATTGTCAATTTAACAACAGTGTGCATGCCAAATTAATTAGATATAGAAATCGTTGATAAGTAAAAGTAGGTAAATACATTTTGTTCGATACACAAAGAAAAAAAAAATACGAATTCGAAAAAGGAGAAAGCTCTCAATTGAGTTGTAGTTTTTGTAGGTATGTATGTTACGCGAAAACTCCGCCAATTGTGAATCAATTTTGACGGTTATTGTTTGTTTATGGTAGTGATGGTAGATGTGATCGTTGATCATAGTTTAGAGGTCGAATGGATCGAAATCGGAGCGGCGGTTATTAAAATATGAACAAAAAAATAAACTTTACTTCCATATATCTCGATGATAGTGATAGCTGCTTATGAAGCTTGTCTTGCTTATCTGAATTTAATTTTAAATTGAAGTCAGTTTTTGTTTCTTCGGATGAAATAAATTATTATTTACAACCGTCACTTTATAAAAGTGACAGTTTAAAACAATGAAAGCATTTTCTGTCACAAAATTTGAAAGATGTAATATCAGCTGTCAAATTCGTATTCCAACGTTCATTTGACTCAAGTCCGTTTAAGACAGTCAGTAATGAAAATTCCGTCAGCTAATTACAATCCTCTAAAATTTTATTGCTCCCAGCCCTTTATCCGAGTGCCACAGTGTAAATGCAGTAGTATAACTTTGTTGCAAGACTGTAAATAACTTAGTATTTTACACCTCGTAAAAAATGTTAGTTATTTGAGTAAGAACAAAATGCGCAAACACGTTTGAGCTATTTTGTACCTCATGATACTTTACCTTAAACCCAATGAGATAGATATGTTACTTTTATTATGCAAAGTATGTTTGCATTTGTCAGTATAGGCCAAGCGTATATAAAGTTTTGAAAATACTGAATATACTTCTGGTTTCTTTGTAACCTAAGATTAAAAAAGTGTATTTAGAACGTAACGTAGGTGAGTAAAGATTAAATTAAATATATAGTGTCAAGTATTGGGTTTGGATATGTCCGCTATCTAACTTGAGGCCACTAAATTTATTTCCATTGGAAACACTTTTATTGACCGGCTTTGGTTTGACTCGACTACATGTTTATTATGTTTATGTATTCCACAATCATTCTTAACATATTTTGTTAAGTAGGGTTTTCCGATGGCAACCATCTCGATGTCTTCAAGTCAAAAATAAATCGGTTCCTTCTAAGCAAGTAAGAACTTCTGTGTACATTTAGTAACAAGAACAAAATAAAAAAAATGATTTACCCCCGATTACCTCAAGTTTGTTATTTGTAAAACATTACACTACTAGGCAATCCCTTTTATTTGATACCCATATCGAAGTAAGAGTGAAAAAACATGTAATTTCCTATTTTGTAGTGGCGGCCATCTTGGATTTGAAATGTGTCATAGTGTAGATAGATAGATAGATAGATTTCACTAGTCAAGCCCTTTAATTTAATAATGTTGTGAAGAAATATTTTGTCCGCCATTTCGTGGAAGCGGCCATCTTGAATTGATGTTAACCAAACTTGGTTAATAATTACCGCAAGGAAATTAACCTGAAAAAACCGTATTAAAATCGATCCATCCGTTTGAGCTCTACGGTGCCACAGACAGGAAGACACGGACAGAAAGATACACAGACAGAAATCAACGTCAAACTTATAACGGATATCGCTCAACTCTAGGTAAGTTACCGGTTACCGGTCAAGTGCAAGCCTAATATTCTTACATAAGAAAATCCTTTCGTTTTTGTCACCTACAACATCCATTTTTGTATGCATTTCGATATGCACTTCCAACCATTATTAATATAATTTAATAATTCATTCATTCAGCTCTCTGGGTTGTATTTTTATCTTAACTTTTCTTATAATTATCATTGGCAAAATTACCTCAAACAAAAACACAAACCACAAGTTAACCCACTGCTTTTTCTTCACTGTGCCAGGTCAAAAGGAAACTAATTACCGTGGCTGTCCGTTTGTCTCGCAATTATGTGCTATAACGCCGTTGTTACGAACCTAAAATAATATTCACTTAATGTCTGATACGGGTCCCTTCGCGCCGGGAGTTTCGTAAGCAGGATATAGAACGCGATATTAACACGCTTACGATAAAAGTAGACACAATCTGGGTTGCTAATTAATTCACGAGTAACTTACGTGTGAATTTGACTGGCTCCTGGCTTATTTGGCAAGTCTGTCGTGGGTTCGATTCCCACTCAGTACGAATATTTTTTTGTAATGAATACAAGTATTTGTATGTGCTGTATTTGTATGTTCTGTGTTTAGATGTTCCTATCCTACTAATATTACAAATGACAATGTTTGGATGTTTGGAAGTTTGTTGCTCAATCACGTGTAACGTATAAACAGATCGAGCTTAAACCTTGGAACATTGGTATATTATTGTCTGAAAGAACACATGGCTACTTTATATCCCGAAAAATTAACGGAAACAAAAATTACGCTGGTAAAACCGCGTGGCAGACTATTGTATTATAAGTATGTATGTAATACTACATATTATATAAGCTATCTGGATTCCATAGTACGGCTTTGGAGTGAGGTGGTGTTGTGTGTGAAGTGTCCACCAATATTTATTTATTTACATAGCCGGTACAGATTGACTTAAGATTCAGTGGCATCTAGCGACGTTTTCGAAGGAGAATGCACGGGTGTGACTACGGCTAGTTAGTTATTTAGTGCCAAAGTTACGTCTGATTTAGAAACAATTGACTAGATTAGAAAGTTACGGCTGGCCTATAAAGTTATGGCTGGTTTAGAAAGTTACAGCTATTCTAGAAAGTTACAGCTAGTAATGCCGAAATTATGAAGGAAAACATAGCCGGGAAACTTTCATATTCCGAGAACCTTTCGGGGTCATACGTCATCCACCAACCCGCTCTTGACCAGTATGGTACATTGTAGCCACGGATTCTTTTCTTGCAAGAGAGGGCTCTGAGTCGTAGCAGTGGTATGTAAACATTTACAGTGTTTATGCAAACATACCTTAAACCCCATGGTTCGTTTCATGGTGTACACTCGCTGTAAATAAGACGCCATCGTCTTGTTTACAGCAGAGTGTCAGCTGCGGATCGATCAACAATCTTGTTTACAAACAAACAACACCGTCTCGTTAGCTCGATCACTTGACATCGCTTGTGATGAATATTGATCAGTTCCTGTGATTTGAATAATTAAAATTAGAATTTCGATAAAAAATACGTAGGATTGGATGCGTACCTCTCCCATGTAGAAAGGTAGAACGAACCAATATCAAAAAAATTTGTCGAAAAATTGTTGTAATGTAAATATGTAAACCGGGCATTACGCCCGGGTACCAATACTTTCCAGTGCCGGTTTACATTTTTCCAGTCAGCAATCCAGCGCTGGACTGGAATAATGTAAACCAGGCATAACGATAAAGGATATTCGTATAATTTAAAAACATAAGCTTGCTGTGCTCGGCTATGAAAAGAAATTCACACCAGCTCCGACTATTTTATTACAAAGCACGATGTTATTATTAATTGTGAAGAACACATTTATTGAAGTAACTACACTTCTGCAAGTCCAGGAACAACAAGAGAGAATAGAAATCTACTGTTGCCAACTTACATATAAAACCTCAAACACTTCTTTCATTAAAGATACTGTCGGGTGAGATCTGTATTCGTCCACAATACGCCTGATCCCAGCCCCAGAGAAAACCAGCGCTTGTGGTGATACAATCCAGAAAATTAGGACGAGGTTCATTCTCTCTTTACATATATCCAGGGTGGTCATTGCGCTTCTCTTCTGGTGATTTTTCGGCCTGCGCAGACGCTGTGACTTATGTTAATTGTACAACCGGCTATGGGGCATTTCATTCTATACCTGCTCGCTTCCCCGGCGGCTTATACACCACTGTCGTTTCAAACTTCAAAGATACGTTCGTAATGTCGATAACTTAAAACAAGGATGGAAAAATATGATGAGGTGGCTTCTTCACGATGTACCAAGAGCCTTTCTAGGTTGTGTGTCGTCCATCAATCCGCACTAGGCCAGCGTGGTAGATTATCACCTTGACTCTCTGTTTGCGAGAGAAGGCCCCGAGTCCCAGCAGTGGGCACATTTAGTGGGCTGTTTATGTTATGTTATTTCAACGCGATTTCAATTGCTACGATTATTTCAACGTATTCTGAATTTCAACTCGATCCATTTAGCCAGTCAGACTTGAGAGAGCAATAAACATCCAAACTTTGACATTTACGAGTATGTTATGACTAATATATTAGTATATTGTGTATATTATTGCAATGACTATAATATATACAAGTGGCCCGTTCCGGCTTCGCTAGGATATTGACATATATGTACATAATCGAAAAAAAGACAAATTCTAACTTTCGTGAATATTGGTTGACTTGTTGGAGAGATTTAATATCATAAAACTGGGTTTTAGTATTAAGATTTACAGCTTACCATCCTCACACCAGCTAGCTCGCTCAGCTCTAAATATCCCCGTCTATAAAGCCTGCGTAATGTCTGTCACTCGGAAAATCGTCACGTTTTTAATTTCCGTCGAATTTCGATTCACCGTTCACGCTTTGGATGTTTCCGGTAAACTTCGGAGTTTCACAACTTTCCAGTAGTTAAGGGACTAGCCACACGAGATCCTGCGGTGTGGAATTTTTAATTCATTAAACATTTATATCAGAATAATATTCAAAGTAATAAAATATTAAATATTGATGGAAATATCACGCACAACACCATCTAGCTCCATATAATTTGAGTATTAATTTGAGTTTTGAGTAATTAAAATTAATTTGAGTTCCATAATAATTATTATAATCTACCGCCAAGCAGAAGTAAGTAAATATCACTGTGTTTTATGTATGTATTATTAGTATTAAGTATGCATTTAAAACTATATAAGTAATATATCAGCTATCTGGGGTCAGATGGTGTTGTGTGTGAATTGTCCACCAATATTTATCTATTGTTTATTTATTTATTTTATGCCATGTTTCTAGATACATTACTGGGCATATAAATAAATCATCGTATATATCTGCTGAACAGCGTAGTGGAGTGCTACGTAATAATTTTGTATTTTTTAAATAATGAAAAAATGAGATCATTTGCAAAAAGTACTAGTTAAATAAATTACTGGAATGCTTTGGGTTCACAGGATTTTTTTAATTTTACTAATCATTACGTCCATTATACTAATATCAACCTAATAGTTCACAGGAAAAAGTGGCATCGTGTGCCGCGACCCTAAATTGAAAAGGGGTTGAACGTTTGCTAATGAAGATACAAATTTCCAAGTAGAGGGTACTTACTGAGCGATCAGATGAATATTAGAATTTGTTCTCGAAACTCGCTCGAAATATCCCACTAATTTTATTAAAATACATTTTGATACCACGCGATAGTTTATTATATTATCCTATCAATATTAAAAATGCGAAAGTTTAGATCGTTAGATGTTTGGATGTTTGTTGCTTAATAACGTCGGAACGGATAGGATTGAAATTTAGACAAAGTATATGGTCTGGAATAGCTAAGAATGTATTTCTACTTTTTATCCCAGGAAAGTAACGGGAACGGGAGCTACGCTGTGGAAATTGCGGTGAAAAGTGCTGTTGGTAAATAATACCTAAATGTAGACATGTACCTACCTACAACAATAAATAAATAAAATAAATAATAATTAAATATTGGTGGACAATTCACACACAACACCATCTGACCCCAAACTAAACAAAGCCTGTATGATGGCAGCCAGATAGCTGATATAATACTTAATATAGTTTTAAATACATTCTTATAATAAATACATAGAAACACCCAGACACAGTGAAAACATTTGAATTCATTACGCAAATATTTGCACTTTGTGGGAATCGAACCTACGACCCTCGGCTTCACAGGCAGAACTACTTACTACCCACTTAGTCACGAGACCAGTTACAATACTACAGTAACTGGAAACAAAAGTTAAGGTAAAAGCTACATTTCCAAAGTTACTTACAATTATGTTTATATAAAGGCCGATTTAAACTGAACGAACATAGAGTTAGAGCTGGAACAAGAGCATTCTTTCTCGATCTTTTAGTGTAAACGAAAGATCGTTCTTAGTGTTTTCCACATTATATTTATATTCCATAGAATCTTTGCGAACGCAAACAAAACAACGAAAGAATGCTCTACGTTTGTTTACACCAAATGAATTTGATACAATGGGGATAGAATGAGCATTCGCTCGTCTGATGTAAATCGGCTTTTATACGGGGCTGGATTACGATGGTCTTCAAAATACGCAGGGTTACCAACACGACACACAACACTAACCGTAACCATAGAATAAATAATATAGATGCCGTAACGGCGAGGTAATTAAACAATGATTTATGTCGTGATTAAGCCCTCAACCAAGTATTCAAATAACAAACGTTTAAAGTCATCGGCAATGAATGTGCCCTGAGCACCTTGAATGGTTCTACTTATTTTGGTTGCTGATGACCAATAGTGATAGGTAAAAACGTCCATCGTTTACCGCTTCCTGCAACCGACTAGAACGGAAAGAATAAGCTCACTCTTGCCAACGATGACATAACTTCGTAAGCCTGAAGTTTGAGAGGGTAACTCTAGTGGTTTATATCGATGTTTAAAATAATATTTACTTACAATAAAATTGTACTGAGCTGAGCAAACGGACGAGTTGCATTCCATGTCTGTCTCTATGTGCGGCTTTAGACGCGTGCATTGAGGGGCTGGGATGATCGTAGTCAAAGATGTCGTAGCAAAAAAAATCGAAATCTATGACCGTAGATAACTTTGTTTTTTTTTTTAAATGAAGAGTGACGAGCCGAGCAGAACATGTGCCTGATGGTAAACAACATGTCTACCACATAACAGCACAGTGTCACGCAGCTATTGGAACATGAAGAGTCCAAATCATTACCCAGCACTGCACTGCGCTCGTCACCCAGAGATCTAAGATGCTATATCTCTAAGCCCTGAAATCTCTCTGGAAACATTGCCCTTCAAACCGGAACACAGTAATGTTTGCACATTACTGCTTGGCGGTGGAATAACTTTGTATAAGCATTGACGGTGACGTTGACGTCTACCTCGACGTATATTTAAGAAAACCAGCAAAGATACAAGGCCATCATGACAGTGACTGAAAACAAGCAACGAATTGTACCAGTCGCTTCGTAGTGTTTTGTAATGGTATGGGTCTTTACCGAGTCCGCATGGCGATCTACCATACCTCTGCCAGTTATTCTGCCACCAAGTAGTAGAGTGAAAATATTACTCTGTTCCGGTTTGAAGGGCAATGTTTCCAGAGAAATTACTGGCCTCAGAGATAACCTATATCTCCGGCTACGAGCACTCAGACGAGTGCGGTGCTAGGTAATGATTTGGACACTTCATGTTCTAGTAGCTACGTGTCACTGTGTTGTTATAGACAGCTACGTTGCTTACCGGCGCAGATGCCCGGAACGTCTACTCTCTTACGAAAAACGTTATTTCGAAATAAACTCGCGACTTTGCTCCTCCGGTTTTACTACATTTAGCTCGATCTAACATTCTTTGTTTAAATGTTCTAATTAGAGTTGTCTTAAAACATTTATACCCTGTTTAATGGGTCTGCTGGACTAGAATAATGTAAACCGGCACTGGAAATCATCAATCCAGTGCCAATGCATTCCAGTGCCGGTTTACATTATTCCAGTTAGCAATTCAGCGCTGGATTCGGTCGCTGGACTGCAAAAATGTAAACCGGGTATTAAACGTTAAACAATATTCAATCGGATGAAACAAAGTAGTAAACCGGAGCAGGAAAGTCGCGAGTTTATTTCGAAATTATGTTTTTCGTAGAAAGAGAGTAGATATCCTGCTCGTCTTAGCACTCTCTACTATAAAAAAATAGAAGTAGCAACGGTCAACTGTGTTTGATCTCCGCTACAGAACACAAAAAGTATCTACATTTGGGCAGTGCCTTAACGGCTTAGGCCAATTTTGCGTAAATTTATACTCGTATTTTTAATGCTATAAATATTTCCAAAACAAACATGGCTCCCAGTTCAGCGGTCAACGTTTTCCTAATGGAGCTTAATCCCAGCTGATCTAGTAATTAAGGTCTGATTCCGTTTGCGCCGTGTTTATGGGCTTAACCTATTATAAATTGCCATGGGTGTGTTTTGATCGTATCTTTTGCTTTTTGATTTGTTCGCAGTTTTTTGGGTAGAGTTTACTGAGATAAAACACAGAATTTGCGAAAAACTTTGAAATAAATGCACGTAATTACGTAGCACTACCACTTTTACGACTACGTTTAGTAATGTTGTCTAAGTTTAGTATTTTGTTCCAAGAAACCACCACATCGATTTCGATTAACAGATCCAGATTTGGTTTCATAATATAAATTATTATATTATGAAACCAACATTTATATTATGAAAACAAACCTGAACCATTATTTACCAAAAAAGGTACTAAAATTTTAAGGTTTTTAAACACAAACATCACACCTGGTCCAGGGGTTATGACGCTCACAAAAGAAGAATTATCAAAACCGATTCACACTTAGCGGACATGACGCCAGTGACATAAATACGGCGACGCCAACAGGTCTCATGTATAGGACGTAGACTCTGGAGGGCGTAAAAATATCCAAACTAGATAAGTCCTTAGTCCAAAGTTATACAAATCATACTAACGAACCGAGAACTTCCTCCTTTGAAATCGGTAAAAATACACAACACTCCTATTTATAGGCGTCACGGATAATTATTTTAGACGTGCAGAAATTGTGGGATAAGTTAATCACATAATATACGGAACCCCGGCACGCACGCATGGATGCACACTTAACAAGAATTTAATGATTGTTGACTCGGCCGACCTCTCCGTCCCACGTACACATATATCAGGAATCAGAAGCGGAGTGTACTAACAATCGAGAGAAGAGCATTTACAGAGATATAGTTTTACATTATTAACAGACTTCAAAATAAGAGCTGATTCTCAATTCGGTTGCATGTTTTTTATAAAAATTTGAATACTACGAGGTAGCTCCGCGAGTAATAATTGTAAAAGTCTATTTTGATGGTGCTTTCATTGTTTAGTAGATCATAGTTCAAAGGTGGTCTCGTATACATTTTACCGAAACCAGTGTAATAGTTTTTGAAATAGCAACAAATAACAAAAAAACTGCTTTTATGTATTTAGATGACATGGTGATAGATTCTTTTGAAATTGGTCGAGAATGTAAATCGAGAATGTAAAAATATATGTATATTAACACACTCTTTCTCATTTCATAATTATCTTCATCATACAATCACACTAAACTACCCACAACATTTCATACATACGTCTTATTTGTTTTAGTCAGTAAGTACCTCCTTGTATTTAAAAAAAGAAAAAATATATATTTTAAGATAAATGTAGTAAATCCTATGTAGAAGGAAAGGGACTGTATCCCACGACACAGGACCACCCTAGTGTGGGATACAGGGCACTCTTTAATTGTGCAATTGATTTTTGCTGAGATAAATAAGTAGTCTTACCTACCTACGATCTTAGATACTGCTGTAAAACCTTAAAGGACTAACAACAAATCTGTTTTTAGCGTAAGTATTTCATGTTTTTTATTTTTTATCTTAAGCATTTGCTCAAATAAACGGTTTTTTATTTTATTTTATTTATTATTTTTATGGCTAAACTTGTGACCTAATTGAGTATACGAGCCAAAATCTCTAGTCTTTTTGATACAGACCACAGTTCCTTACAATAGCTGTGACTCTATTTAGTTAATTCACAAGTAATTTACGTGTAATATGGTTGGTCTAATCCTGCTTAAGTTTCAGTCGCGTCTGGTGGCCTCTTTCAAAATGAGTGCATGCACTTGGTCTACGTCCGTTTAGCACTGAAATTAAGTTGGATTGAACCGACCATGTCACACGTAAGCTACACTTGAATGAACTTAAATTGGTGCTTGTATTAATTGTATTGCGTACTAGCAGCGGTTCGTGGTCTTACTCGCGTAATTCCTGTTCCTGTTATTTTTCCGGAATAAAATAGTAATTTATGTGTTTTTTTCAGACTGTAGTCTAAATTTGTTTCAAACTTCAGCCCACACCGTTCACACTTTACGATGTAAATGAGCAACAAACATCAAAAAGTCCAAAAATTGACATATTTTAAATAATAAAGAAGTATTGATTAGGTAAACGGGTAACTCACGTGTAATGAGGTCGGTCAATCCGACTCGAGTTTCGGCCGCGTCCGGCGGCCTTTTTCAAGGAGAGTGTACGCGCTCGATGGCTTCCCGTTTGGCACAGTGCGGGAAGCCATCGAGCGCGTACACTCTCCTTGAAAAAGGCCGCCGGACGCGGCCGAAACTCGAGTCGGATTGACCGACCTCATTACACGTGAGTTACCCGTTTACCTAATCAATATGTGTAACAACCACGTTAATTTTAATACTAAAATAAAGAAGTAGTCATAATATCACCAGGAAGTAGGATAATAGGATCACACGAAGCTGCTTGCTAGTCTACTTCAACTTGGCTTTACACCACTGTGTGTCTAGATAACTGTACCTCTGCAGCATATTCTACGCTACCGTAACACCTTTTTAATAAAATGATATATGTAAAGCCTCCTATGTGGCCATTATATTTTGTTTTTGCCCTAAATATTTGTTCGTTTGTGGTGTTTGCGACGCTTGTTCTATTTATCCGGGTGTTTGTTCCGCCCTGTGAGCGCGCGGCTTCTCTGCCAGGGGGTGCTTTAATGAGGAGGGGGCTTGTGGAAACGATACGTGTGTCACTGACTGTATTTTCTATTAATACTGGCGTCTTTTAATGTATTTTGTACATTACTTACTGTACCGCGGTTTTATAAGCGTAATTCTCGTTCCCGTTATATTTTTAAAAGTCTACGCATAGTCTATCTGTTCTTCCAGACTATAATTTGTGTTCCAAATTTCAGCGCGATCCGTTCCTAATTTACGACGTGAGTGAGCAACAAACATTTAAATATCCAAACATCGGGATTTATAAATTAAGTTGGATTTTCAGTACCAGTAGGACTAGCCAGCCGTTGCGGCTTTGCTCGGATATATTTTTTTTTTAATAAAAAGATTGACGAGACGAACAGGACATGTGCCTAATGGGAAGCAACATGCCTGCACATTTTTTTTTTTAATAAAGAGTGACAAGACGAGCAGGACATGTGCCTGATGGTAAGCAACATGCCTGCCACATAACAGCACAGTGACACGCAGCTCTTGGAAATCATTACCTAGCACTGCACTGCGCTCGTCACCCAGAGATCTAAGATGTTGTCTCTAAGCCCAGTAATTTTTCTGGAAACGTTGGCCTTCAAACTAGAACACAGTAATGTTTGCACATTACTGTTTGTCGGTAGAATAACTGGCAAAGGCGTGGTACTTACCCAGGCGGGCTCTGCTAAGAGTCCTACCACAACTATCTCTCGGATATTGTCATGTAAAAACTGTTGCTCGAAATAAAAACTACCCGACCTTTCAAGCCGGATAAATCTGCAATCGTGATAAAACCGACTTGTACCATGATGTCATCCTTAGTAATATGACCTTAGCTCTATCCTTACGAGAGAAGGCCCCGAGTCCCAGCAGTGGGAACATTTCGTGGGCTGCTTATGCTCTGGCTCGGCAGTTGCTCCCAACTAGACCGGCTGTAACTTCGTTTCCTAATTATCTACCCGTATTTGCTTCTACAACCCCCCCTCCCCCCTCTCAGTCCGGTTGCCCCCCGTTTATTCTAGCACAAATTGGCCGATCTCCAGAAATATCTCCGTCCGACAAATGGATGTTTGCTCGTCTCGTCTCCGCTTTCTGCGCCGGATTTTGCTATCGTATTGATAACTAGCTACTCTATAGCTACTTCAATATTTCAATATTACATCCGGTTTGAAGGGCAATGTTTCCAGTGAAATTACAGGGCTTAGAGGTATGATATCGTGGATATCTGGGTGACGAGCGCAGTGCAGTGCTAGGTAATGATTTGAACTCTTCATGTTCCATTAGCTGCGTATCACTGTGCTGTTATGTGGCAGGCATGTATCTTACCATCAGGCACATGTCCTGCTCGCCTCGTCACTCGTTAACATACATTTCGTTCAAAACAACAAAACTCGACATATGTATTTAAAAATGAAATTCAGATTTAAAAACTAACATACAACCAAATTGAGAACATCCTTCTTTTTTGAAGTTGATTAAAAATGGTGGTAGTAGCAAAAAATGGTGCGTCTTAATCAATTCATTACTAGTGGTTGGACTATGAAATTGCTAGCTTGTCGGTTTCTATCGCATACATTTCGTGAAATGTGCAGCTGATCGGCATGTTCTAATACAACCTTCCAACCCACACTGGGCCAGCGTGGTGGATTATGGCCTTAACTATCTCCTTGCGAGAGAAAGCCCCGAGTCCCAGCAGTGGGAACATTTAGTGGGCTGTTGATGATGATGATGAATACAACCTTCTTCTTTTTTCTATCGGATTGATTGTAGCTCTAAAAAGCGACGTCGTTTCATGGTCGATGTTCCAAAGATTCAAATGAAGAGGTTTGATGTTACGGGGACTTTCGTAATAACATCGTCTAGGCTGTGGAATGGGTTGTCTGAGTGATTTTCTCCTGATGCTTACAATCTTGGTGCCTTCAAGTCGACAGGAAATCGGTTTCTTTTACGTAAGTCCGCTCTATCCGTAGACTACATCATCACTTACATAACTGCCAGAGAACTGAAGTCGCCGACATAATTGAAACTCAACGCATTATCCAACTGAAGTGGCAATGGGCCGGTCACATCTGTCGCAAACCAGATAACCGTCGGGGTTCTGGGTTAGAGATCGCGAATCGACAAATGTAGTTTGGGTAAGATTGAGAATAGATGGAGTGACGATGTACGAAAGGCGAATACCAAGACCAAGCGAAGAATTAAGACCTAGGATCGGGCTGAGTATTCAGGGTGAAGCATTTGTTTTTTTTTATTGCATAGAGTGACGAGACGAGCAGCACATGTGCCTGATGGTAAGCAACATGCCTGCCACATAACAGCACAGTGACACGCAGCTATTGGAACATGAAAGTCCAAATCATTACCTAACACTCCACTGCGGTCGTCACCCTGAAATCTAAGATATTATAAATCTAAGCCCTGTAATTTCTCTGGAAACATTGCCTTTCAAACCGGAACTCAGTAATGTTTGCACATTACTGTTTGGCGGTAAAATAACTGGCAAAGGTGTGGCGCTTCCCCAGACGGACTCTGCCAAGAGTCCTACCATTACAATACTAAAATATGTCCAGCAGTGGACGAATACAGGCTGATGATGATATTTCTCAAGGCACTTTAATCAACCAAAGAAACTGCTTGGAATTCCATCAAATATGCCGTGTAGGGATATTCAAGTTTACTGCGAGTGTCGAGCAAAGGGCAGAATACTACATGCGGGTACATTGTACGAACTTTACAGCCGCAGTTATAATAGATAGAGCCTTAATAAGGGATGATGTTGTGGTCACACAGGGGGAGGACTTCATCTCCCTTGGGCTCGTTAAGGTGTGGTCATACTTACAGCGATCAAGAAGTTAAGAATTCTTAATTTATATGTAGCTAAGTATATTTAAAACATTTTACACAAGGCCTACGCAATCCACACATATAACGTAAAATGTTGATTGTCAAATTGGTATCTATAAAAAAATTGTTAAGTTAATGTTTGAACGGCAAAGTTTCCAGAGAAATAGGGTACCGGACTGGGTCAAAAATACACCATCCTAATAAGTCCGTCCGCTAGATCATGGAAAAATATTAATAAATAAATAAATAAATATTGGTGGACAATTCACACACAACACCATCTGACCCCAAACTAAGCAAAGCTTGTATGATGGCGGCCAGATAGCTGAAATAATACTTATATAGTTTTAAATACATACTTATTATACATAGAAACACCCAGACACAGTGCAAACATATTGGACACGTATTTTTTGTTTTTTCATAATATTAAAAATCGTCAAAGATATAGACCATCAAACTTCGAGAGTGGGGGGTCGCGACGTCACTCATGAGTAAAAACCGTACTCACAAGTGACGTCACACGAAACTTCGAAAAGCGCTGTATCTTCGTCATTTTTTGTTTGTGAAACAAAAGAAAAAATACGTGTAGGTACAATATTTTTTGGTAATCTAACTACTTAGTTTTTTTGTGGATTGTACCCTATTACAGGGGAAATAAATCTACTCATATCTCTGGGCGACGTTTGCAGTACAGTGCTAGGTCATGATTTGAATTCTTTTTGTACCCATAGATGCGTGATGCTGTACCGCTATAAATCGCGTTACTGCTAACTATTATTGCACAAACGCGATAATATTTACCAGTAATTCTACCGCCAAGCAGTAATCTGCATACATTACTGTGTTCCAATTTGAAGGGCAATGTTTCCAGTAAAACTACAGGTCATAGAGATAATAGTAGATTATTCACTAAGGGCGTATAGCACTGTCTTGTGTCATGGACGGCTTGGATCCCTCGCTGTGCTCAGGATCCAATATGACGCCCATGACACAAGGCAGTACTTTACTCCAGAGGCGAATACTCTACTTTTCATATCTTGTGCGAGACAATTGACTTTTTTGTTGTTTTCCATTGATCAAAATCGTCATAAGCTTTTAGGTATTTATCTTTCGATTTTTCCGGAAGTAAATTATTAATAATCCCTAAAGCATCCAATTTGATGAACTCCGGGGTCAATTCATTATCGCTTCAAGACATTTTGGGTTTATTCAAGAATTAAAGTGATAAACTAACTAAATTCGACTAAATAGCACCTTTTTACATTTTCTTCTTTTGTGTTTTGTTTCTGTGCGTACGAGTGGGTGGCCAGTTCGATATTTGGAAAAAAAAAGTTCAAGTTTTTAATAGAGTCTTTTCACAATCATACTAGAGTGCTCGCAATATAACTCTGCGCGTAGCAAAATATAGAACTAATTGACAGGCCGTCAACTTCTTATATACGTCAGTTGACAAAAGTTTGTTTACGTTTGGTGTATTTATTAATTTCCAAAATAATTAATAGCTTTTATTATGCCGAAAGTGATTAAAAGTGCTGGCCGGGGCTAGTTCTTGAAAATCAATCGTGGTTGTGAAGAAGAACGATACAATAACGGGCCAAAAGTGCAGTTTTCCAAACGCAGAGCTATTTGACAACTAACATGTAGGGATACCATAGCAATCAAATCTCCACCTATTATCGGCATATTTTAAAACTGAGGCTTTAGGTTGAGGTGCGGCTTTGGGTTTGATTGTTTTATCGCCAATTTACCCGTGGGAAAAAATGTGTGTGCTTAAGACCGAATGTGAGAAACTAGTTATAAATGTTTTTTTTTCATAATATACAAATCAAAATAGAAAACACAGTGACACAGCAGTAAAGATCAGCTGATTGTACCTTTCTCGCTCGGGTACTCTCGGCGGTTCCATGATCGACCCTTTCACCTAACAGCTTTGGTGCACCGCCAAAAGAATTTTTACTTATTTTTTTTTTCAACGTTAGCTTGGATGCTCTTTGATCCTTCATTACTGTATTTTTATTATAAGCGTTTCAGAACGTACTGTCACGTGGTAATGGACAACGCATTATACCACTGCACTCAGATAAATAAAGCAGTTACAATGGGCAATGTAAAAGAAGAAAGCCAAAAGTGGCTTAAGAAAAATGAAATAGATTTCGACGATTGTAGGACAAATCCGCAGTTACTTGAATGAAGAGGCACAAAGAAGACCCGCAATACCAAGTAGAATAACTATTAAAGGAACATGGACAGGAACTTTTGCGGTTACCGCCGTGATTCATCGTGATTTCAACCCTATTGAAAAAAAATTGGCAGTCATAGGAACTGCCGATAGAAGTGAAAACTTGCTGTTGCCCTGGTACTGGTACCTAGGGGCCAACGCAACTCTTTTATCTTTCTGTTGTCCTGGTATCTGGAGATAAACGCTGGGCTATTGGAGGTAGGTAATCGAAACTATTTACTGTTTCTGTTGCCCTGGTACCTACCTGGCCGTTTTTACCGAGTTTACCCGAAAATTTCATATCCGATCCGATCCATTATCATATCCAAGCGTGACGATTGATGAATCCATTTCACAGCCCACGAAAATTCTGTCTATAGCGCGCCTAAAGAAGTTTTCACTTCAAAAGAAGATGATTCTATGGAAGCCAATGACTCATTAAAAGAACGTTTATGCGCCAAATTTTGAAATAGTGTTATTTATGGTCTCAATAAAAGATTTACAATTAAATTCTTGTTATTTCGATGTTGGTGTAGGTTGAAAATGACAAATTTTTCATAATGTAATAAACTATAATAAAGTTTTCCTGGTGGTAAGAGACTCAGACAGCCTGTACCAATTACCAATGATACTTGGTCATACTGAACCAAACCAGCACTGCAAAGGCGTTCATTACTTCGAGACATTCGTTCTTGAGTCTCAGTTGTCGTGTAGTTACTTAAATTGCTTCCCTGAAAAATCCCTTCCCGTACCTGTTTTATGAAGTTGTACGTTCCCAATGAACGGGAAGGGAACCTATTAGCTTGACCTGGCAACATTAAGTACGCCACCAGGCGCGCGCAGACTTATACTGCGAGCACTATATGGGTAAGATTTTGACGTGACAACGTCTTATAATTCATTCGTCACAATCACTTGCTTTGTTTTGACGTTTCAGGACATTGTCGAGCAGGAGATATGAAAAACATCTTATTTCTCTGGGTGACGCAGTAGAGTCCTAGGTAATGATTTGGAGTCTTCATGGTTCAACAGCTGCGTGCCACTGTGCTGTTATGTGCCAGGCATGTTGTTTACCATCAGGCATATGTCCTGCTCGTCTCGTCACTCTATACTATAAAAAAAAGTCAAAGTTTGTGCGGACTCAGCCAACAATCCTACCACGTCAAAATTTTAACATCTCGCCATTCCTGCCTTTGTTCCCGCTGCGTAACAGCTACCGCTTACCGCTCCCGCTCCGCTTGACGCTAGTCTTGCGGCCACATCTCGAGGGAGAACTTTCAAGGGTTGCATACGTTTGATAAGGGTGGAATAGTATGATTATGAAAATGCGGCGTGGCTAGTTTCGTTTTAGTTAACCTTCCGGGTTAAAATTATTTTTACAACTAATTAAATTCGGTCATGTTTATAAACTATCCCACTGGTGGGCAAGATGGTTATCTTCAGCGTATTTCCCGGACTACATTATGTAAGCTAACACATTGAAGCGTGGAGGGGGGTATTTAGGTTAAAAGCCGGGTCACACAGAGGCGATCCGATAGCGATAGCGATCCGATAGCGAGACGATATTTTTTGTAATGTTCGAATTTGTATGCAACCTGACACACAGCAAGCGGGCGCGATCCCATACTCGGTATCGGATCGCTATCGCTATCGGATCACTATCGCTACCGGATCGCCTCTGTGTGACCCGGCCTTTAGTGATATTTTTGTTTTTGAAACAAAGTTATGTACATATATGCATTCTTAGTATGAAAACTAACGTGGGTATTCCACTTTTTAAATAAAATGCACAGGTACAGTCCGCGAGGTATAAGCTGAGCTTTGCATTAGTGTGAGTGATCACATGCATACGCATCTATTACCAAAAGTACAGTCAGACAACAAACTCTTAAACAACAAGCTGACATTAACTATCCAGGATCAATATGGTCATTGCGAAAAGAAGTATCTCTTTTAGGATTCAAATGGTCAAGGACAGAGAATAACAGAAAAAATTTAATGGAAAAGCATGAGATCCGTCACCTACGTATAACTTATTTACTTAAAATTTCCGAATACCGTATTCAGGGCAGGCCTATCGTTTATACCAATATACAATTGATACTGCATAATAAACAACGATTTATTGAATATAAAATTGACACCTAATTAAGAGAACATGGTCACAGCGCCCTGCGTCTGACTGTACTTTTGGTGATCACTCACACTAATGCAAAGCTCAGCTTATACCTCGCGGACTGTAACTCATGTTTGATATAGTCAATCCCACGCACAGTCTCCTTGAAAATGATCACCGGATGCGATCGAAACTTGAGTCGGACTGGACTGACTACATCAAACTTGAGCTACCCGTGTATTTATTTAAAATATTCGCATTCAGAAAATTTTCGACAACGAGTTTCATATTAGTTTCTCTCGCTCTTCTCTTCTCGAAAAATAAGCTTTTAATCCTTCGATAACTATTTGGCACTAGCAGTGTTCCGTGGTTTTACCCACGTAGTTCTTGTCCCCGTTGTTTTATCGAGATAAAAAGTAGCCTATGCGTTTTTCTAGACTATAATCTAACTGTGTTCCAAATTTTAATCCGCTTGGACGTGATTGAGCAACAAACATCCAAACATTGACATTTATAATATTAGTAAGATTAAGCTCGTTTGTGATTAAGCTGATAAATTAGTAGCATTCCACGGGCTTACCAGTGCTGTTCCTGATTTGTAGCAATCAAAACTCTCCGTGTTATTCCCGAATATAAACTATCTTTGAAACAAATTTCATCCATATTTCTAACATATACCTATCGGCCATTTAGTTTTTAACCGGTTGACAATCTAGTTTCCTTGCACTAGGGCACTGGCTCTTGGCTTTTTGACCGATTTCAATAACGAGGAGGGATCTTAATTTTGTTGTTTTTTAAAGACATATGTTACGCGATAGCTCCACCAATTGTAAATCAATTAAGAAGATGTTGTTTTAGAGGTGATTTTGAGATATCGATCTAAAACTAAAATTTGCTAACCTTCATCTGCACGACGTTATAGTAGGTATATTTAATATAAAATATAAAAATATATAAAAATAATATAAAATTTGGGCGAGTGTCTAAATTTAATTTTTAAGTTGAAGACGGTTATTTGTTTATTTTCGGAGATGATTAAATTATAATTATTATGTAAAATATAATATAATTTGTCCAATAACAGAATGTATTAATTAAACTAGTTATTTAAAACTTTTTCATAATAATACGCCAAAGTCCTCGTTCCCTACATTAAAAGTTCTGCAATTTAAAAGGAGCCATCAATCGAAGCAGCAGTAAGTCAACACTTCGGAGGCTTGAGAGAAGCCGCAGAACAGGCTGGTCTGCGCAGGAGGTAGACAGTACAGTGGTTTTTAATTATTATTATTATAGACTACTCAGAATAAGTTCTTACTACGCTAACTCAAACTCCCTAGAGCAGTGGAAGCCATTAGAACCCACCTGCCAGAGTCTCTTAAAAAACTACAGAAAAACCAAACAAGGGTAAAAATACTTTTATTATTTTCTCTAAAAAAAAAAAACAAAACAACCGCTTTCAATAAAAAAATTGAACAGACAGTTCACTAAATCCTAACCTACTTGTCTTACTACTATTATAAATGTTAATGCATGGATATTTGGATATTTGGATGTTTGTTGCTCAATCACATTGAAAAGTATGAACGGATCGGGCAGAATTTTCGTACACAGTCAGATTTTAGTCTGGAAGAACACATATAGGCTTTAACACTTTTAATCCCAGGAAAATAACGAGAATGGGCGTCCTTGACGTATGTATATATTTTAATATCGATTCATATTTTTTTATTGCAATAACTAGTAGTCGGAAGGGTATCTTAAAAACGTACAAGCATTGCCATTCTGCGTGGTACTCGTAATGCTACACGCATGGAACACTGCCGATTGGTGTTGATGTTGAGTACCTACACTTGCGCGTTTTCACATTAACGGATAAGTTGTGCAAACTCTGTGTTTTTTGGCATAGTTACTCGTATGGCATGTACACTAACGTAAAATGTCCCTAATAAATAATCGTGTATGGACTAAGTTACGTACTGTTTCCCAGTGGTCACTCGGAGGCTTTTATTAAAAACTGGGAACGCTATAAATTGCCAGAAGCTTCGTAAAACGGCCGCCACTTTCGAAAATACTTTGTTTACCCGGCGCGGGGGTAAAAAGTTAACTTTTTACTGTGCAGTTTGTGAACCGTAGCAGCCTAGTGGCTAGAATATGCGATTTAGAATCGAGAAGTTGTAAGTTCGAATTTCATTTTCACTTCTGGGTATTATTTCCAGTACAGCTGATGTGCAAGTTTGTTGTCACCACTGACTGGTTTTTAATAGTAAAGAAAATATTATGACGAACGCGGTGTGTTCCTAGGATCTTTAGAGGTCTTGTGTCGTTTGCCAACCTGTACCTGTACGGATTATGACCTTAAGGTGCGTCCCCCAGCAAAACGAGTTCTTTGTCCAGTTTTCAGAGCTATCTACTCATTAGCCAAAACATATATCAACTGGTAAAAAATACATAAAATTTCTACAACTTCTTGGCTTTAAAATGGTAGTTTTATGTTTTTGTTAATGGACTTATGGTTTAAATAATCGCCTTACAACGTAACCATGAAAAAATTAAATAGTTGTAGTTATCATGCATCTCCTCGGAAAACCTCCATTATTTTGATTTCGTACTTACACCAACGGATAGACAATTCCATTACAAACATTTTGGTAGTTTTATTTTTTTCAAACGATCAAAATCTGATTTTATAAAAAGTGTATTCTAAAAATTGAGCGTAAAACAGCGGCAAATCCTACTGTTTCTCTCATGCTCTTTCTTGCGGCGTGCAATAAGGTAAGAAATACTCAAGGTCATTTGCTCGGGGTACGCCCTTCATTATCTGCTTACAATACAAAGCCCAGCTTGTCCCAGCTGTGGGAACATTTAGTGGGCTGATTATGCTTATGGCTCTAGTCTAAGTGCTAGATAAAACTTTAAAATCTAAGTTAGACCGACCTTAACGTTGTACAGAATTTTCAGTGACAGTTCAGTTTTGTTCAGTTCAGTGACAGAAATTTAAATATGGATATCCATAGACCGACATTGCAGCAAAGTTGCCAGTTTTTCGTTTTATTTTATGACATACATTTTGTGTGAGTGTGCCAGCGATGTTTTCCTTCTTTATTTTAGTTGCTATCACTCTTGGCAGAGTGGTCGTGCCTATCTTCATCTCAGCGGATCTCTCGCTTTATGTTTGACATTTCTAGACCTCTACGAAAGGCCTATGTCATTTTTGTTAAACGAACAGCTAGTGCAAAGCATTGCAACGCCTGATTGTATACAATTTTACAATCTTCAAGTCGAGTCGGTGAATCAGTTTTTTTTTAGAAAAGCGCATTCCATCGTAGCGCGTGCCATATTTAACATCAAGAAAAAGGCTGGCGGGTAAAATGTAAAACTAGCTATAGTAAAAAAACTTTAAATATTTCTCTATTGACATCTGGCTAATCTAATCTTGGATAGAAAGAAGATTTAAATCAAATTTCAGATTTCCGTCTTGCAGTGGCTGATTAAACTGCCTAGAATGATGCTGATTACGTCATGCTAATTTACAATCGTCAACATACAACTGTAAACACTTCCTTTGTCCATTTCCGTGAACATAAAATAAAAAGTTTAGAAAATTGCGAGTCTCGGTCGCCCTAAATCAGCAATTTCTCATTTGGTCTCGAATTCGAGCCACTTATCTTTGTCCCCCGAAACCTAATAACCGTTTTACGAGCCACACTTAAGGAATCAATAAAAAACCCTGCACCTTCCCAACCCCCCACTTTATCCCTTTAGCTTTGTGTAGGAACGCTTGTAATCTCTGCTTTTGCAGAAGAACATTTTGCCTTTTGTAAATTCTTAAATTTAGATACATTGAATGCTCTTAATTAAATTGAATTTTTTTTTTTTTTATTACAATCATATAATCTGAGTTTACTAATTGCTGCAACGATTTAGAGCTATAGATGTGTCCTGATAATCCTGAAATTGGTAACAAACTGCGTCTGTATCATGTAGCGGAGTGATTTAAACACTCTACTTGACCCCTAGAATCGCTAGCGGCGAGTTATGCTGTGGTTATACTTATTTTGGTTGTTCACAACGAATAGTGATAGGTAAAAACGCCCGGCGTTTACCGCTTCCTGCAACGCAACCGACTAGAACGGAAAGAGTGAGCTCACTCTTCCCAACGATGACATAAATCCGTGCGCTTTGAGGTTTGGGAGGGCACATCTGTAGTCTAAATCTATGGATTACTACCGCTGAACCGATTTGAAAACTAATTTTATTGTTTCAAATTACATACAGGTTTTCCAAGCACCATTTAAATTACATTACTCGTTGAAAATAAAGACTTCAAAACTACTTGCAAGATGTAGTCTAGGCACTGTATTGCGTTTGTCATTCAGAGATATACGATAATTTAATCATCTCATAGCTCTGTTTGATCTCTGATTTGGCCATTGTCATTCAAACCGAAACACACTACAGTATACATTACAGCTTAACAGTAGAAGAGTCCTTGACAAACGCATATATCTATGAGCGGCATTCGCAGTTACTATCAGACGATTTTACATGCATAAATATCTTTGCAAAAAACGACAAAAATAGCCATATTTTAACTATAGATATTTAAATATATAGTACATATTTATTATACATATTTATTTTATATATATAGAATACTTTTATAAATGGGGCAGAGCCTTTATTAACAAAACTAAAATACAATGAGAACTACACTACGCTACATACCTAACAACTACTTACACTAAGCACACCTGAATTATCCATAGACCAATGAAGGTCTACACGCGCAAGCCCACTCGAACCGAGTGGGCTTGCGCGTGACGATGGCAAAAGACCTGACGGCATGACTGTTGTGCCTTGGAAGTTGGGTCGGCCCCTAGTGTGGGACGCAACTTGCGTCGATACTCTGGCACCATCACATCTTCCAGAGACGCATTGTAAGGCTGGTGCAGCGGCTAATTCAGCTGAGCGACTCAAACGGCGCAAATATGCAACCCTCGGAAGAGGTTACATATTTGAGCCCTTTGGGGTTGAGACATTGGGTCCGTGGGGGCCGGGAGCTCACCTCATCTTCAAAAGCCTTTCCGAACGCTTGGTCGATGCGACGCGTGACCAAAATGCTGGCGTTTATTTGGCCCAACGCATAAGCATTGCCATTCAGCGTGGTAATGCCGCCAGCATGCTGGGTACGCTTCCGATTGGTAGTGGGCTTGAACATCTTGATTATCTGTAGACCCTATATATAGATAGATAGAAGATGTAAAATCGATCGTAGTGTTTGAGTTTTTAAGTTACCGAATGTGACCGGCGCGGTAATTTAACGGTTTTACTAAATTTTTACGAAGTTTCATGCAAATATGTCCAAGAGATATAAAAAAATTCACACAAACTTTCATCCCTTAGTTCACCCCCTTGGAGACTGAAATTAGAAAAACGTTTTCGTACGTGCTTCATGATTTTACTTGAACTTATTGTGTACGAAATTTCATGCAAATATCTCAAAGGAATAAAAAGTTTCATACAATCGTTCATCCCCTATTTCACCCTCTTGGGAGTAGAATTTATCAAAATCCTTTCTTAGCGGGTGCCTACGTCATAACATCTACCTGCATGCCAAATTTCAGCTCGATCCCTCCAGTGGTTTCGGCTGTGCGTTGATAGATCACTAAGTCAGTCACCTATGAGTTTTATATTTATAGATAGATAGTACCACGGTAAGGGAGTTCGACTCACACTTGACTGGTTTGTTTATTCCCGCAAAAAAATAAAAGTATCAAAAAGAATGTTGTAGCATTGAACGGTTCCAGTGAAAGTTACAACCTCAATTAGATTGAGTGCGGAACTTCCCTGGGCCCGATTTTATTGATTCACTTCATTTCACTTCCTTCCACTTCTTTCCGAGTTGTTACGTCGGCTTTGGGGCGACAACGTCAACTGTTCTGCCGGTTTGATGCCATCTTCTGTAAAACAATTTTTAAGGACAAAATAGCAAAATTGCTGGCTTATCTCGGGTTTTTATGGGATACACTTCAAAAAGTGTGCAACTGATCTGCATTATCTAATACCAGATTACCCTTTCTTCTATTTGACTTCTCGTATCTCAAAAAAGCAACATCGTTTCATGGTTGATGTTCCAAAAACACGAACGAAGAGATTTGACTCCACATTTGTGATTGGAACGTCTAGACTGTGGAATGTTTTGTCTGAGTGGGATTTCCCTGATAGCTATAATCTTGGTGTCTTCAAATCGAGAGTGAGTCGGTGAAACTAGGTAAGCACGCTCCATCGTAGATCGCATCGTCGCTTAACAACAGGCGAGTTGGTGGTCAAGTGCAAAACCAAAATAGTAAAAAAAAAGTCCTTACAACAACAACAAACAGTTTGTTGTTGAAAATGTAGTTCTAACAGTTTAGTGGTTCCTTCTATGTATGCATGCTCCATCGTACCGTATCGTCGCTTCTTTTCCGATAACTAGCAGCAATATTGTTGTGTCAGTATTTGAGGCAAGCTGACCTCTTGTCACATACCTCTCCTATTCTACCCAAACACGGAGAGACAGACTAGACTGGTAGAAAGCCCCGCCAAAATTATATGTCTTTTAGAGAATCTCTGTAAGGATAATACCCATTTAAAATTTCAAATTGCCTCTAGTAAATTATTTTTAAGTTACGGCTGGTCCAGTCGGGAGAACGGCGCCTGCCGATTCGGAGACCCCGGGTTCAAACCCCACACGCACCACTGTCTTTTCGAAGGCATGTGCGTAATGCCGCTAACTTAAAAACGGTGAAGGAAAACATCGTGAGGAAACCGACATGTACCTAGAATCTTTCGGAGTCATGTGTCATTCGCCAACCCGCACTAAGCCAGCGTGGTGGATTATGGCCTTAAGTCTCTCCTTGCGAGAGAAGGCCCCGAGTCCCAGCAGTGGGAACGTTTAGTGGGCTGTTGATGATGATGATGATGTTGATGATTTTTTTTTGTATTTTTTGAAAAATATATATTTACACGTGTCTGGCCTCCGACTAAATAAACTAGCTTATTTTTTATATTTTTTTAAAATTAAACAACATTTAAAAAATGTATTTTCCCTCAAACACATTTACTGAACAAAAAATAAAATAAAAATATTTAAAACATTATGGATTCATTTTGCCCCGTGTCAATGTTTGGATGTTTGTTGCTCGAACCTCGTAATGTATGGACGGATTGGATTCGAAATTGGAACGTAGTTAGATACTGAAATAACACATAAATAGACTACTTTGTATCCCAGAAAAGGACGGGATCAGAAACTACTCGGACAAAATCGCCGGGCTCTGGTAGTTTATAAATATGTTAGTACTAGCAGCGCCCCGCGGTATTACCCGCGCAGTTCCCGTTCGCATTGTTTTTTCCGGGCCTTTAGCCTATGTGTTCTTCCAGACTATAATCTATCTGTGTTCCAAATTTCAGCCCGATACGTTCATACGTTAGGACGTGATTGAGCAACAAACATCCAAACATCCAAACATCCAAACATACATTGACATTTATAATATTAGTAGGGTGATTATCATTACCATCTGTGCATTAGTACAAAAAATAAAGTGGCCAAGTGCGAGTTGGACTCGCCCATGAAGGGTTCCGTTGCAGCATGTAACATAATATACATAGTACACATAGTTCTTGTAGTTCGTTGTAACTTTGATCGAAGTTTCAATAATAGTGTATTTATGACGTACTAAAAAAAACTACTCATCAGATCAAGTTCAAACTAATTTCCGTTGGTAGTTTACATGGTAATGTACATCATATATTTTTTTTAGATTTTTCATTTTCTTACTTTAGAAGTTAGAGGGGGGGGACACACATTTTACCACTTTGGAAGTGTCTCTCGCGCAAACTATTCAGTGTAGACGCAAATGATTTTAGAAACCTCAATATCATTTTTGAAGACCTATCGATAGACACATCACACGTGTAGGTTTGATGAAAAAAATTTTTTTGAGTTTCAGTTCTCAGTATGGGGGGCAACCCTAATTTATCTTTTTTTTAATTTTTTTTGTTTAAATCTTAATGCGGTTTACAGAATACATCTACATACCAAGTTTCAACAGTGTAGTTCTCATAGTTTCGGTAAAAAGTGGCTGTGACATACGGACGGACAGACAGACAGACAGACAGACAGACAGACAGAGACAGACAGACAGACAGACAGACATGACGAATCTATAAGGGTTCCGTTTTTACGTTTTACGGAACCCTAAAAATGTGTCACTGTGAGGTTGCTACAAGGCAAGGCTTGCCTACATTCCTTCCAGTTCACTCTCCTGAGCTGATGTCATCCAATCTTTTAGATTCGCGTCGAAGTCACATTTTTGGGGGACTCCCTGGGGATAGGATGTTTTGCGGACAAAATAATACACTAGCAGCCGTATTGAAAATTCTCGCTTTCAAATGTGTCATTTTAAATTTGTGTAAATATCACCGAAAAATGTTTATTAACGATTTTATTTGATTCAAAAATTATACAGCCGATTTGCTTACGTAAGGTTTAAGCGTAGAGTGTGGTATATGACGTTTGATTTTCTTTTAACGTGATCAGAACAGACAATAAAAAAAAAAAAGTGTGTGCTTAAGACCACACGGCAGAAGTGAAAACTTCATTATCTGATTTTTGTATTAGGTAGGTATAATGCCCGGTTTACATTATTGCAGTCCAGCGATCGAATCCAGCGCTGGAATGCTTACTGAAAAAATGTAAACAGGCACTGGAAAGCATGAAACAAGCCAGAAATTAAGGTTAATTTTTATTTTCCCACTAGGCCATAAAGATCACAGTAAGCTCAAGACAACATTTTTGATTTGCTGTTTGTATGTTAAGTTGTTGAAATATTTTAATGGAGTAATGAAAGCTAAATTCGTTTTTGGAGGGATAAATATACTAAACTCAGGAACACAAGAGCGAAGAGCAATTAGTTGACTATATTATTATCTTATATATAAAATTCTCGTGTCACAGTGTTTGTTTCCTTACTCCTCCGAAACGGCTTTACTGATTTTAACCAAATTTTATATGCATATTCAGTAGGTCTGAGAATCGGCTACTAGCTATTTTTCATACCCCTAAGTGACAAGGGTTGGTCACCCCATAATTTTTTTTTTTAATTTTCGGACAAATTTTTTTGTTTTTATTTTTTTATAATGTGGCGTTAAAAAATACATACAACCCTACATTTTTTACCCTTTTATCACTAACCCCTATTTTTTAATAGCCATTTAAGTAATTTAATCATTTTTCATCCCGCTCGATAACTGATCAATTATAGTCTTTTTAGGGTTCCGTAAAACGTAAATACGGAACCCTTATAGATTCGTCATGTCTGTCTGTCTGTCCGTCCGTATGTCACAGCCACTTTTTGCCGAAACTATGAGAATTATTAGAGCATTAAGATTATTATAAAAATAAAAAAATAAAAAATAGGGCTACCCCTCATACTTAGAACTAAAACTCAAATTTTTGTTTTCATCAAACCTACGCGTGTGGGGTGTCTATCAATAGGTCTTCGAAAATGATGTTGAGGTTTCTAAAATCATTTTTGTCTACACAGAATAATATGCGCGACAGACACTTCCAATGTGGTAAAATGTGCGTGTCGCCCCCCCCCCCCCCCTTTTAACTTCTAAAATAAGAAAATGATAAAACTAAACAAAATATACGATGTACAGGCAAACTACCAACGAAAATTGGTTTGAACTCGATCTGATTAGTAGGTTTTTTTAAAGTAAGTACGTCATAAATACTTGGCTGCTTTTATTTGTAAATGTTTTCACTCTATTTCAATTAAAATTTCGCAGAGCTTATGGCAAATCCAAAATCTATAATATTAAAATGAATCACAAAATGTGTTGGTAAGCGCATCACTCAACAAGGCCTGGACCAATTTGTACAATTCTTTGTTTTAAATGTTCGTTGAAATCCAAGGATTTCAAGGAAGGTTTTTACGGCGAGAAATAAAAGAATAATTGCCGGGAAAACTCTAAAAACAGCCCTTTTGTTTTTCCCATAAAAACGTTTTCTAACTAAAATGTTAAGGCAATTTGAGCTTTATTGCTATGAAATAAAGTTCATATTAAATAACAGGCACTCGCTTATGCCTAAGCAATATATGTGTGTTCCTAACGTCAAGGAATCAATTGGCACTTTATTTATTCCCGCTGCACAAAGTTCAAATTCCATCATGTCTATCAAAACAGTTGGAGGATAGGAGGATCTCATGTCACGTTCCGAAACCCACTCAGAAGAAACTCAACCAAAGCGATAATATCGCGAACCAAATTAAATTGAATAATCACAAAACGTAAGACTCATTAGAACTGATTTTCAATTTGGTCGGCTTCACGATATTATTACTTTGATATTGTTTCGGCACGCGATATAAAATGCGTCAGTTTTCACATCATTATATCAATCAAGTATCAGTCAAACACAAATCGCGTTACCAAAAGTGTTTATTGACTAATCCACATAGAGCCATTAATTAAAAAAAAGTGTTTTATTATTTTGAATTATTGATTCAATATCCCTATCTGTGCAAAATGATTTGAATACACACGATTGTGCTGTGGAGTGCAATATTAAAGTGGAGTAGTGGAGTAAAACTAACGGACAGAGTACGAAACACCATACTGCGTTCCAAAACCGGAATAGCCGATGTGACTCAAAAAGCAGTCAATTTATAAGTGGGATCGGGCTGGACATATTTGCTGCATGTCGGATGATTATTGGGCCAAAATTACCACGCGGAGGAAGCCAGATTGCAAACGATGACGCGGTAGACCAAAAAAACGATGGCGAGACAACCTCGACAAATATCGGAAAGACTGGACTGTATTAGCCATAGAAAGGAAAAAGTGGAAGGAAGGTATGGAAACCGTTGCCCAACATTGAGACAAGACAGCCACATGATAAATAAAGATTAATACCTATTATGTAAATGAGATAGATGCAAATGAATTAAATTTCAAAATTCAAGAACGAATTACAGGCAAACTTACGATTTATAAATCAGTTGATTCGATTCCAGATGATGTCGTCAACAACTACCTATCCACCAGAATTTTTGAACTCGCTGGATTTTCCAGGATTGCCACCTCATACCTAATCTTCAAGTTGGATCGGTAGTTAAAATGTTGTGAAATATGAACGAACCACGTCTTTGCAACGGCACACGGTTAGCTATAAAAAATACTGAATAACGTGATAGAAGCACCTATACTTGAAAGAAAGTATAAAGGAGAAGACGTTTTGATACCACGCATCCCAATTATTCCGACTGATGCACCACTTGAGTTTACACGACTACAGTTTCCAGTGCGGCTTGCTTTTGCTATCATCAATAACAAGTCCCAGAGGCAACCTTAACACGCTGAGCGCCAAGCCCTATATGGAAATACTACCAAATTTTGAAAACTTTTAATTTTTGTTTTTTTAGTGTTGTGAGTTGTGAGGTGTTAAAATGGTACAGAAAATAATGACACCCCCTCCCCCGTCATCCGATGTGTCCGTCATCATTTTTTACCGATGCGTATATTTTTTGATACACGTGGCCTGGGAAATACTTAAAGGTATATAGATAACTATTCCCCAGGCCATGTGTATCAATAAATATACACATTTCGTAATAATATTTCTCTGTGTTTCTCTCTTGAATGCACATTTATTATTCAACCAAATATTATCTCAAGAAACTTACAATCTCTCAATCAAATGAACAAACAATTGTGCTCAGTTTGCCGGAGATGAAGTTCCATCAGCCTCTATTATGACAAGAAGACCGTCTAATAAAAAACATTATCTCATAAGTAACAAACTTGGAGAGAAAATTGTACGCTGGAGATGTGCAGAGGTGCTATAAAAAGTATGACAGGAAAGTTATTGGTGGCAAAACTTTCTGAGCAGCTCAAACAAAATGCTCTGTATGTGAAAGTTTTCTGTGTCAAAAATGTTTCAATAATATTCACTGATTTATTTTGAAGTTATTAAATTGATTATTTAGTTTCTAAGTAACTTTCTTTTTTTTAATAAAATTATTCCAAGGTGATTTTTATATTTCTCTTAATATCTCCTTAACTGATTGTCCAATTCCCAACCCAAAACCACTAGGAAAATGTGTAGAAAGCGTGCGCATTTCGGATACATACCGCTGTAACTGAAATGGAAATGAATGTATCATGAACTATACACACTCTTTATAACATTGTGTATCCTAAACGATACACAAGGCGATGAGCGTGTTATATTATTTGTGGTATTTATCTAGAAAACCCATGATTCTCACATAGTCAATTGTATGTTGCATATTCCCTCGATTTTTCGAAAACCATCAGATTTGTTTGTCCATGTGCCAGGTAATCAAATAAAAAACATCGTATATCACAAAGCACTACAATGAAAATAAAACTGATTTTTGGTAATAACTTGATTAACAATAAAGGGATTCATCATCATTATCAGCCTATTTAATATTCGTCCACTGTTGGACGTAGGCCTCTCCTAATGAACGCCGCAAGGTGCGGTCTTCTGTATTCTGCATAAAGGGATTACTTGCTTTTAAATGCTACTTCATGATACGTTAATACGTTGGAGTAAAATGTTATTAACTGTATCAAGTTTCAACAGTATAGTTCTTATAGTTTCGAAAAAAATGGTTGTGACATACGGATGGACAGACAGACAGACATGACAAACCCATAAAGGTCCAGTTAGTACGTTTTACGGAACCATAAAAATGGATCATCAAAATGTATGTACGCTCATAGGTTTTGAATGACTGCACCAAATAGGATGATTCTTTGTTTGTTATTGTCGGGACAAGATTTGTACAGCAGAAAGTCTAGAAAATGTAGACGAAAAAATACATGGTGGTACGAAGTTCACCGGGTCAGCTAGTGTTTATATATAAACACTAGCTGACCCCGCAAACGTTGTTTTGCCTTAGTGAACAACCCTTGTCACTTAGGGGTATGAAAAATAGCTAGTAGCCGATTCTCATACCTACAGAATATGCATATAAAATTTGGTTAAAATCAGTAAAGCCGTTTCGAAGGAGTAAGGAAACAAACACTGTGACACGAGAATTTTATATATAAGATATAGATTTAAACACTGAATATTTACTATTTATATATAAACATATAGATTTAAACACTGAATATTTACTATTTAATTTATTTATTAAGCCCAGATCAATTCACAACATGATGTTTGCTCTAATTACTAGTTTAATACAATAACCACATACTTAAAAATAACTACTTAGTTTAGTTAAGTAGCTCTACTAAATGTTTATTATGTTTACAAAGTATTCTGAGTTATAAGTTTTCAATTCAATATAATTTGCAAAACATGGGTTGTACAATGTTTATATTGTTACATAATGTTGATAAAGGTCCGCCATGATTTAACCTTATGGCAAGCAAATTAATATATGTTATAAGTTTATCTTTTAAAATTCACATTACAGAATTGATTATATAAAATGACAAAAACAATAAAAAGTCAAATTTACATGTCTAAGGTACACAATATTTGGGTCAATAAATAATACCAATATTAGTTATAGACTACAGGCCCGTGAACAAAATTTACGGGTCAAATGAACCACCAGGAGACCCATGTAGGATGATAGAAGGGTATAAAGTAATAAGATTCAGCACTATGCCATCACTTGTAAGCTGTCCAACTGAGTACAGTCCCAGAGGGGGATTGCAAACCTCGATCAGTTCTCCTAGTCACATGATTTTTGTACAGCGTTGCAAAATAATAGGTTAGAAGAGGTTTTGGAACTGTATGGAACCAATGCTGTACATAATCAAATGACCATATTTACACTGTAAATAGTCAGCACATCATAATTTTTTCCAACAAACTAATAATTCAAAATCTAAAATTTATATTTTTTATAGTTTCCATACCTCTTCTAATCTATTATTCAATAGATTTACTGTCACTCACGTTACTGTCTGTACCATAGTATTGTATCCTTGATTAATAATAGTTTATGGATTTCCCACCAAGATAAATCAACAGATGTGCCCTGAGCACCTTGAAATTGGTAATGAAACTGCGTCTCTGCGTGTATCATAAGTGGTTTATAAACAACCAATCTAGGTACTTGACCCCTTTAATCGCTAGCGGCGAGATTTGCTGTGGTTCTACTTTACGTATTTTGGTTGTTGACAACGAATAATGATAGGTAAAAACGTCCGGTGCAGCCGACTAGAACGGAAAGAGTGAGCTCACTCTTCGGAACGTTGACATGATTGCGTGCGCCCTGGCCGATCTATGGGATTTCCAATGTGTTCTTGTCCAATGTTGTCCCAGAATATGTCTTCTCGTGTCGTTATCGTGAATGAATTTTATTTATATCAGGTTAGATTCTCTTAGTACCTAGGCCCCGTGTTTGTTTTGAATGCATTTGTCGAAATTGCAAATCGCTCTCGTAGAATGCAGTTTTCGTGTGTGATATGTCACTTAATTTCGGGATTCTCGTCGCCACTTTTATAGGTACATTGAGTTGGGTCGAGTATGATTATTTGTATGTAAACACAGAACATCCACTTTTTACTATTTTATCCAAATTTTATGAAAATATTAAATTAATTTTGTTTACAATAAAAACAATTGTTTGTTTGCTTTGACGTTGACGTTTGAATTTGAAGCACGCCGGCAGTGTTGCCACTTCGATTTTAAGCTTGTCGCCAAATAGTGTTAAAAAGTCGCCGGTTTTGATTGAATTAATAAGGGAATAAACATGAGAACACAGTTAGATACAGTCTGGAAGAACACATATGCTACTTTTTATCGCGGGAATTTAGCTGCTAGTAGAAATATAAAAGGGCACTGATCTGAGTACCTACAATATTAAATAATTTACATTAAAAGGAACAACTTAAGGTAAAAATTTACATTAATAACACGTAAGATTTAAACGAAAATGCAAATTATTTAATAGAATGGTAATAATGTAATTGGGAAAGTCCCGGCTATAATGTGCGTAAATTTATCTGTATGTATAGAAATTGGAAGTAGAGTTTATGGTAGACTTCCATGTTGTTTGTTTGAGAGATTGAGTTAATTTCCTTATAAATATGATCTGATTCCCAATGACCTTGTGTTTTTCCTTCTCCAACCTTCTTCACTACACTAGTATATTCCCCTTTGTCGGTAACACGTCGTCTAAATCCGCTAAAAGGTTTAATAAATTCGCCAGTTTCAGCGACATAGTCGCTAAGGTGTCAACACTGGTAGCCGGTAGCGAGCAGCGAGAGAGAGAGAGAGTATCTATTGTCCCATGTCCACCTCTAACAATTATCTTTCTCGGTCTGGCACGTTTGTTGACCACATTATCTTTCTCGCTCTAGCATCCCGAGTTTACCCGGAATTTCTTAACATATCCGAGCGTGATGATCACGTGATCATGAATCCATTTCACAGCCCACGAAAATTCTGTCTATAACGCGCCTAAAGAAGTTTTCACTTCAATAATCTATTGTCTAAAACACCGATTTCGATGGAATTTAATGGCACCACCTCTGTCTGAACTATGATCTACCAAACAAAAAAAGAACCATTAAAATCGATTCACAATTATTATTGGCGTAACATACATACAAAAATGTACACCCAAATTGGGAAATATCTCCTTTTGCGAAGTCGGTTGAAACTTAAAAACCAAAAAATTGGTGTATAGATAAAAATATTTACGTCTAAGTAATCTTATATATAAAATTCTCGTGTCACAGTGTTTGTTTCCTTACTCCTCCGAAACGGCTTTACTGATTTTAACCAAATTTTATATGCATATTCTGTAGGTATGAGAATCGGCTACTAGCTATTTTTCATACCCCTAAGTGACAAGGGTTGTTCACTAAGGCAAAACAACGTTTGCGGGGTCAGCTAGTACGTATATAATAGTTCAGCCAAAGTCACAAAAATCTATTAATACATAATATAAAATAAATAGGTAAATTCTAAATTAAACGTCAACAGGATAGAAGTGGTTTCAGCCCTCGAGTGATTGTTTCAATATTAGCAACATTCCACGATCTGACCCGCATAGTTTCCATTCCCTTCATTTCCCCACGATAAAATAAATGTAGGTTATGTGCCACTCCAGAATATAATATATATTATATATTTTTTTAACTTCTATAGGTTTACACTTGACCGCCATCTTTAAGCGACGATGTGGTCTACGATGGAGCGTGTTTACCTAGAAAAAACTCGATTCACTCTCGATTTGAAGACACAAAGATTGTAACCATCGGGGAACATCCACTCAGGCAACGTATTCCACAGCCTAGACGTTCTTAACACAAAAGTTGAGTCGAATCTCCTCGTTCGTGTCTTTGGAACATCAACCATGAAACGATGTCACTTTTTCGAGCTACGAGCATTCCGATAGAAAAAAGGACAAGGTGGTATCAGATCATGCAAATCAGTCGCACACTCTCCGAAGTGTATCCGATAAAAAACAGATAAGCTAGCAATTTTTCGGCGATGTTCAAGACTTTGAAGTCTTTTTCGCACAAGAGTGTGCGAATGTGCGAATGTGCTATGAGCTTTTTTGCACGTTTCTCGATCGATTCCAGAGCCTCCAGCTGATACTTAGCCGATCCATTCCAAAGGTGCGAACAAATAACTGTTTTTCAAATTTCAATCCGATCTATACAGGAATTCCTACATGATTCATATAGGTTATCAAGGTCAAGCAAGGTCATATCGATAGTAGTCATGTCGATAGTGCAGAACTGTGAATTTATTTTGAAGGTTTCATTTTTGGTAGATCATAGTAGAGAGATCGTCCCATATGAATTTATTCGGTGTGGAAGTTTTTGAAACATGAACAAAAACTAAAATCAGCTTTCATGTATTTAGACGATATCATGATACATTCTTACAAAATTTTTTCGAGTGTCTGAATTTAATTATAAATTGAAGTTTTTAAAGGTTTTAATTTCTTCGGAGAAAATAATCTTTTACTTATATATGTTTTGTTGACAATTGCTACATTACTATCGTTGGTATAAATAATTGGCGTCATACCATTTTAACTAATTAATTAAAATAAATAAGACAGTATTTCCAATTACAAGGAAATGTGATTGACCTGAAAGACGAGCTAAATCAAGGAATTGCATTGAACGCAGCTGTAAAACTAACAAGTCATGTCTGGAATGGTTTGCCACAGTGTCGATCAATCCGGACCGGACCTACTGCTCGGCTGGAACTGTGGCTGTGACTACTGTTTCTTCTGTGACCTTCCATCTTAATGGTAAAGAGGAAACAATTTACAGATAAGTTGTTTACACGATACTTTGCACTAGTAAAAGCTATGAAGTAATACCTTAGCATAAACAGCCCACTAAACGTTCCCTTTACTGGGGCTCGGCTGACTCGGGGCTTTCTATCGGAAGGAGAGAGTCAAGGGCCATAATCCACCACGCTGGCCCAGTGCGAGTTGGTACTCATACTATGAAGACTGGGTAAAAAATATACCATTCTACTCGTAATTAGTCTGTCAGCTGGATTATGAAACAATTTAAACTCAAGAAATTTGAAGAAAAACGTGACATTTAGTAGTTTGACATTTAGTAGTGGTAGGATTCTTAGCAGAGTTCGCCTGGGGAAGAACCACACCTTTGCCAGTTATTCTCCCGCCAAGCAGTAATGTGTAAGCGTTACTGTGTTCCGGTTTGAAGGGCAATGTTTCCAGAGAAATTACTGGGCTTGGAGATTCAACATCTTATATCTCTGGGTGACGAGCGCAGTGCAGTGCTAGGTCATGATTTGGACTCTTCATGTTCCAATGAGTGGCCCCTGGCTCCCGAAAAGCTGCCAACCCCTAGGTTAGACTGTTCGTGTCCATGGACCATTGAAACAATGTTGACGTTCTATTAAACTCAGTGTACAATTATTGACATTTGCAAATTGTGAGTTGCAGCTTTTACGGTAGTAACTGGTTTCAGTGGTATTTCTGAAGAAGATTTCACTTCAAAAAAGTTAAGCCTTACAAAAACATTGTACCTATATCTCTGCAAAGTCTATACTCAGTGGTAATAGAGATGGGATACGTAATTAGACAGATGGAATCGATTCTACGATAACAATCTGCCGAGTGCGCTCCGGTCCGAGTAACGGCCGCCGAATCACGACGCCGCCGGATAACGGCACTACCGAGTAACGACACCCGCCGTATAATTGCCCACTGACCACTGATCGCAGTTTCGGGGTTTTTGCAACGAATCACTTTTTTTCGTAAGCTATCTAGATACTTCTATATGAAACTCTTTTAACAGGATAAAGAGTAGAATCGCGATTAGTCTAAATACTACGAGTACTTTGTAAAAAAGAGGTCTTTTAATTGCATATGTTGAATACTGCTGGATTGTTATGGTACATGAATACAACATGATGTAAAGTATATACATAGTATAAGATGATTTGGAGTCGATCGAGAGATGTGCCAATAGGTTTGTTAGCCAGAACAATTGTATTAATTAAAAAATCTTATTTAAAATTAAAATTCGAATCTATTAAGGGCGTACCCCGAGCAAACGACCTTGAGTATTTCTTACCTTACCGCACACCGCAAGAAAGAGCAAGAGAGAAATAGTAGGATTTGTTGCTGTTTTACGCTCAAATTTTGGAATAAACTCTTTATAAAATCAGATTTTGGTCTTTTGAAAAAAATAAAACTACCAAAATGTTTGTAATGGAATTGCCTATCCGTTGGTGTAAGTACAAAATCAAAATAATGGACGATTTTCGAGGAGATGCATGATAACTACAATTATTTAAGTTTTTCATGGTTTCGTTGTGAGGCGATTATTTAAACAATAAGTTCATTATCAAAAAAATAAAACTACCATTTTGAAGCCAAGAAGTTGTAGAAATTTAATGTATTTTTTACCAGTTGATATTTGTTTTGGCTAATGAGTAGATAGCTCTTAAAACTGGACAAAAAACTCGTTTTACTGGGGGACGCACCTTAAAATGTTTGTGATTTTATACCCACTAGAGACACCAGACCATCACGATTTTTGCTAGCTAGCTTATCAGTTTTTATCGGATACATTTCGGTCAGTGTGCAAGTGACTTGTGTGATATAATACTTTTAATAACCTGCTTTTTTTCTATCGTACTGCGAGTAGCTCAAACTAGCGACATCGTTTCATCGTTCCAAAGACTTGAACGATGAGGTCTGACTTTACTATTGTGAAATGAACGTCTAGGCAGTGGAACGCGTTGCCTGAGTGGGTTACTCCTAATGTTTCAATTTTTTGTGCTTTTAAGTCGAGAGTTGATGAGTTTTTTCTACTTAACTACGCTTCATCGTAGACCGCATCGTCACTTAACATCAGGTGAGATGATGGTCAAATGTAAACCTACACTAATAAATAATAAGTAGTTATAAAAAAAAATGTTTGTCTGTAAAGTCGGTTTACTGACGATAGAGCGTGACAACGTCTTAAGAAAATACTGATGGAATGGTAGCATTTTTCAAAAGAAATTTTTAATTTCATTTGTTTAATAGATTTGTATGTAAAAAGTAATCAGTAGAATTCAGTCATTTTCAATCAAAACAATGCAAAAAACAATGCAAAAAAGATTTTAGATGCCGGGGATCGAACCCGGGGCATTTCACATGCAAAGCGAACGCTCTACCACTGAGCTACATCCCCGCTTGAACTACTGGTCGAAATAATTAATACAACTGTAGCAAACATGCGGCGAGGTAACGACCGAGGGTAACGACCGGCGGCGGTAACGTTACATGACGTCATGTTTTGTGGGCGTGCAGCCGGCTTCATCGAATTATAAGAAGTTATTTTTTTTTTTTTATAGCATAGATTGACGAGACGAGCAGGTCATGTGCCTGATGGTAAGCAACATGCCTGCCACATAACAACACAGTAACACGCAGCTATTGGAACATGATAATCCAAATCATTACCTAGCACTGCACTGCGCTCGTCACCCAGAGATCTAAGATATTATGTCTCTAAGCCCTGTAATTTCTCTGGAATCATTGCCCTTCAAACCGGAACACAGTAATGTTTGCACATTACTGCTTGGCGGTAGAATATTTGGCAAAGGTGTGGTACTTCCCCAGGCGGACTCTGCTAGAGTCCTACCACTACTATCACGTCAAAAAGTCGGAACTGGCATGATTTTACCACTTAAAATACGTTGAAGGCGCACGTCCCATTTTGCTTCTCCTTTTACGTCGCAGCCGCTAAACGATGTATCACATGTGTTCACTTCAATAATACTGTTTGTTCACCGTTCTTAGCTTAATATAATAATAGGTTTTTATCCCGACTTCTTATAAATCCTTTCCAAAACATAACCACAAAACAGATACGAGACAAAAACAAAACGCGATCTACAAAACCTAGAAAATAAATTCAACTCATTATTAGACCCTGAAAAAGTTCTGATGAAGAATTTTCTGGTGCTAAATTATTATCGTCCTTATATCGCAGGTGGTAAGGTTTGAGTTGCGTGTGCGGTTGCGGGATGTTGTACAAATCTCTAGTTTTATTCTCCCTTGTACGCCGTTTGGTCGTGAAATAATGGCGTCGATTAGAACAATGAGAACTTCGTACAGGAGATAAAGCAGTATGATGGGCTATTATGTGGAAAATTATGAAGGGTACGAAAAAACTGTTTTAATCTTTAAGACCAATATAGGTTTACAGATAATCAAGATGTCTGAGCTCACTACCAATCGGGCACGCACGTCCGACTAGTACTGGGTACGAAAAATTACGCAACATATTTTGGGTCAAGTTGAGTCAAGTTATTTTTGCCACTGCTGATGTTGAGGTGTTTTTTTTTAAGTAGAGTCAACGGCATAATACAACGCACTGATCATGTTAGGCTTCTGGATGTCACATACCTTTTAAGTCTGCCTTGCTTGGAATACGTCAAGCTTACGATATTTTTCAAGTAATCTATAGTCCTACTACTACTTGTTTTATAAATTTCAAAGTTGAATGTTTGTTGCTCAACTACGTTAAAACGTTCGAATGGATTGGGCTAAAAATGTACATACAAATGTATAGTCTAGGATAGCCCATAGGCTACAGCATTTTCTATCGCGGAAAAATTAAGGAGGTCAGTTTTTTTTCTATGTTTTTTTTTAACTAAGCGGGTAATACCTTTGCTGGGTTTTTTGTTATATTTCAGATAAGTAAGATTTCAGCGGCATAAATCTGTTTAAAAAATGACAGTTATAGGAACTGCCAATATAAGTGTTAACTTATAACTCAGAATTTGATAGCTTACTTAAGAAACTACGCCGGTGAAACGGAAGGGCTTGGACATTGACATGGCCATCTAGAATAGGAAACGCATACGCATTTCTAGGTGACCAATGGCCATGGTCCCGAATTTACCCGCAGATTTCTTATCATTCCCGAGCGTAACGCTAGAGCGTAATTCACAGCCCACGAAAAATTAGTACGCGGCCAAAAGAAGTTTTCACTTCAAAGAGTTGTATATTTTTCAAAAGCGCTCATTTTTTTAGCTTCTCAAGTACCCTTACTGTTGGTAGTGTGTCTGCAGAGCCGCCGTGGCCGCAGCTCGCCCGCTAATATGACGCGTGTGAGGATGCTGTTGTTTTTCCCTTCTGCCGTAAACATAGATACATTTGTTTGTTTTGCTGTCGTGACTAGCGGATGCCGCGGGTTCGTCTGTTTCACCATATTTTAATACTTATCCCACTTATGTGGGCTCGGTATATTAAGCTATCTTTACGGTAGTATCATGCATTTATATAATGTAATATATTTATAAAGTAGAGTCATGACGAGATGGTCAGCGTTGTTCAGACGAACTCTGAAAAAAGTTATATTGCGATTCTATTATAATTACACCGCAGTTCATGATTATTTTTTCATGAATAGAAGGTTATTTGGAGACAAGTTTGTGTACTATTTATTATTTATTAAAAAATCAGCCTGTATCCAGTTATGGGCAACAAAAGTTGTTTATTTGAATATAGAGAACAATATTTAAATAAACAATTTTTGTTAAAACAAATGTATGGGACATTTGGAATGCAGAAAAAAAAGTTTTTTGTTTTCCTCTTTAGCACTCTTTAGCTCTGTACGCATCGACTCTTTTTAGGGTTCCGTAAAACGTAAAAACGGAACCCTTATAGATTCGTCATGTCTGTCTGTCTGTCCGTCCGTATGTCACAGCCACTTTTTGCCGAAACTATGAGAACTACACTGTTGAAACTCGGTAAGTAGATGTATTCTGTGAACCGCATTAAGATTTGAACAAAAAAATTAAAAAAAAAGAAAAGTTAGGGTTGCCCCCCATACTGAGAACTGAAACTCAAATATTTTTTTTTCATCAAACCTACTCGTGTGGGGTATTTATCGATAGGTCTTCAAAAATGATGTTGAGGTTTCTAAAATCATTTTCGTATACACTGAATAGTTTGCGCGAGACACACTTCCAAAGTGGTAAAATGTGTGTCCCCCCCCCTCTAACTTCTAAAGTATGAGAATGAAAAATCTAAAAAAAATATATGATGTACATTACCATGTAAACTACCAACGAAAATTAGTTTGAACTCGATCTGATGAGTAGTTTTTTTTAGTACGTCATAAATACACAATTTTTGAAACTTCGATCAAATTTACAACGAACTACAAGAATTATGTATATTATGTTACTTGCTGCAACGGAACCCTTCATGGGCGAGTCCAACTCGCACTTGGCAACTTTATTTTTAATTTAAAATAAAGCCAATTAAAAAAGTCAAACGTAGGTATAAGTTTCGATCTACTGCTCCAACACCGCTCCAACTCTGCGCCACCGCCGCCGCCACTGCCGCCCGACATTACCATGTCAGTGACGTGAACTGATTACATTTTCCGCCTACCGGCCCCTCTACTGCCTAACTAAATCGGCTATGGCTCTGCTATTGCCGTCTCTTTCATTTCAAGCGAGAATAAAAGAGAGAGCAATCTCAAAGGTAAGACAGTTTTCATTAGGCGATAGACCCCCGGGCCTTAAGAAGTCCTTGCCTCAAAAAAAAGACCTCGCATAAAGTCTCGTGAAAAAAACTATCCCTTTTCTGACCTTATTAGTTGCCACACCAATACACTGTTTAAACCGTGTTTACGCTTCCTTTGTCACAACTTGAAAAAAACTTTGCTAACGATTCGCATGAATTTTTCATGGCTCGGGTCGCCCCACCTTATGAAGGCCCTCGAAACTTCCAGGTTTTTCTGGAATTTCCCGGAATTTCCTGGAATTCCCTGAATTATTCATGCCATGCTATATTACGGTTGACTCGAGTAACTCAGGCTACTGTCATTTAGGATATTTAGTTGGTTCGAGTTTTTAGGGTACCGCACCATGTTGTGGTCTTTAAACATCTTGTTTGGTCTTAGTTCTGGAGACAAATCAATATTTTATCCTATCCTTCAAATATTATTAACATACGAGTATTCACAAATACAATATTATTATAGCACTACACGATTTTACCGGTATCCGTTCTTTTGAAAAACTTTTTTTCGCAAATCTACACCTGATAACCAACGTTCGACAAAGTCACGGGTCGTCAAATGGTTATTACACAAAAAAATATTTAACGAATTGGTTATATCTCAAGGTATTTATTTGAAAAACTTTCATTCTATAACGTATTATTTGACAATCGATTTCTTTAATATTTTAGTTAATTAACAAATGTTTAAAAACAAAACCAACACTTGACACATTTTTATTTTACAAAGTGTTGTTTGACAAACAATTCAATTTATATCTTAATTACTTAACAACTTAAAAATAAAAACACTTCATTTAACACAAATGTTTTTTTAATTCATCGGACCGGTTAGGTGTCTTAGGACCCAGATCCGACTCAGAGCACCCCGACTCCACCTAGTCTTGTCGCTACTACCCCTAGAGTGTATATAAAAAGTGCGGGAGCCAGAAGCACAAGGGAGGTCCTGAGTGGAGCGAGCCGGCGACCTCTGTAGTGGAGCGCAGGCCGAGTATGGAGAAGCGACACTCAGGGCTGACCGCAGAGCTTCTGGCGGGAGCCCACCCGGAGTCAAATCTCAGTGTTAGATCCTAATCGGACCGGGATGGTCAAAAGTATGTGACAGGACCTAATCAGAACGGTTAACTCACATGGACAATTTATTGGGTACTTTTAAGATTATGTATTTAACTTCATAACGGAAGATTTTCTCGAAAATTATGGGTTTCCTTACTTTTTTCTTTGGGGGTATCTTTTTGCATCCCTTCCCCCTGCCACCGCAGGGTACTAGAGCACACTATATCACAATAGCGAATCTTGAAAATGACGATGACGAAATGAATGATTAAGTTACTTTATTATAGGAATACCCATCTAGATAGATTTTGGTTCCACCTGTAATCAACCTAAATAATGCAAAAAAAATCCGCATTATTGGACATTCTCATCTTGATTTACTCTTGAAATTGGGGCTTATACATTCAAAATATTCGTCGTAAAATTGGATTTTGGTAAATGATAAATTTGTAAAATGAAGGTTTAAGAAACAAAAAGTGTACAAATAACAAAATATCATTGGATGCATTGTCTAAATGTAATATTTGCCGTATAAATAGTTATAAAATGATGGTTTGTAAAATAAAGCATTTGTTCATGTAAGGTATTTTTGAAATAAATATCATGCGAAACGTTGTTTGTAAAATAAAACATTTTTGTATTGTAAAGTTTTTGCAATGAATATTATACGATTAGTTGGTTTTAAAGTGATGTTTTGTCAAAAAATGTTTGTGAAACATTAGTGAACCGATTTTACCCCCATATTTTCCGTCTGCGTAGTAATTTGGCCGCAATAAATATATAGTAAGTAGTTTAAATGTTATTGAAAAGTCTAATCAGTGCTTCAAATTATTTAAGTTAAATGAGTATAAGTAAAATATTAAAGTTTGTATGTGTGAATTAATGTTTGTTATTTTTAAAGTAGAAACTAGTGAAGGCAGCCAACGCCGACAAATTGAAAACTTTATTTCAGACCCATGGAATGAGGTTTTCAATTCGGCTGCATGTTTTGTTTTGTATGCACCAATGTTACTCTAAAAATAGTTTCTACAAATGTGCAGATCGATTTTAATGGGTCATTTAATGTTTGGTAGATGTTACTTTAATGATGGTCTCATATAAATTAAATCATAAACGCTTTAAGGGGCTTTTGAAATTTCAAAGAAAATACCAAAAGTGTTTATGAAAGTTGGTGACGTTTTCGTTGACTCCGATACCTCGCTGCAAGGAGCTGTGCTTTTCGTTGGTTCAATATTTCTTTAGTTCAATGTTATTTAGTTTCTAAAGTTGCATTATAATTGGATCAGTGTGTGATTCAAATAAGTAAGTAAGTAAGTAATTCATTTAATCCTTAATTTTTTTAACAATTATGTACAGATAGAATTCACAATTAATTAAATTTTTTTGAATTGATGCCAGTTTTTTGGTTTTTCTTAATTGGAAGCTAAGGCTAGTCACAACTGCCTATCTGGTACCCCCGGGTCCAAATCTCACGCTTACCGCTGTCTTTTGTAAGTATTTTTTGTAATTTTTAATGAAGGAAAACATTTTGCCAGCCATTGGGCCAGCGTGGTGGATTATGACATTGACTCTTTCCCTTCGAAAGAAGGTCCCAAGTCCCATTTAGTGAGCTGCTTATACTGCTTAAGTTTAGGTTTTCGAAGAAACATAATTATTAATACCTACATAATAATTGTACTGAATCCCTGATACGAATATTTTACACGAGTTGGGCTTCTTCCTTTTTTAAATACGTGCAGTTTTCATGCAAATCCGGGCGCTGTCATCAGGCGCGGGCGATATCTAGGATTGAATGAGTTAGCTAATGGAAGGTTTTTGAGATGAACTTCATCTTGGAGTTTATGCTTGCGTGCATTTTCATTAGGGAGATGAGTTCATAGCTCTGTATGAAACTCTCATCTTACGTGGATACTTCACTTTGTGTGGAATATGGAAGCAAATAAGCAATGAATCATTTATTGTAAAATGTTCAATGAACATATTTTATTTTTTGATTATCGTTGTAGTACTTAAAATACTACATAACAGTATGCAGAAAAACGTAACAGCAATCAGTGCCGTAAAGGCAGTGTGTAGTGCAGTAGCAGACAGTGGTTTAGTCTTTTCTACGCCCTGTACTAGCTTGTAAGTGTGCTTAATTTTTTATTTACCTAGGTACTTATTGTAATAGTTAGAGCAATGCTCTGTATAGTCCTATTTTTAATGAGATATAGGGACGTATGTGTTGGAGTCGAGCACAGAACTAATCAGGCAGACTGAAAAAATAATATTCCTGCTTGGTTTAGTACATAGATTCAAATTCTACTTGCAATTCCAGATATGTATTTTTTTTAAATAAATTGAAACAGAAAATAGGTTTCTTATATATAACCGCATATATTATCGTTTTAGTATAGGCCGCATCGTCGTTTAACATCGGGCAAAATGGCAATCAAGTGCAAACATTATAAAAAAACTAATATTTGGCGTACTGGAAGTAGCTTAAAAACTTACAAATTACTTGACGAAATTACCGCTCTTACTACCGACCGCCGCAGAATCCTTGAAAAACTCTGAAAATATTCCGCGCACGCTTTGCAGAACTCGTCAAAATAAAACAAACTCACTATTTTTATAGCCTATCCACGGTACGCAGTAGAGCAACTTCAGTAAAAAGTCTGCTTTTTAGAAAATTTTAAGTTGGGAGAATGGTAACAGTACATATTTTCTCTAACATGGGGAAATGAATTTACGTAGAACGTAGATATATCTATCCTTCACTTGGGCAAGACTAACGAGAACACGTAAATAGATCGGGTTTAATTTTGGAACACAAATAGATTACAGTCTAGAATAACACCTACGTTAATTTTTATCTCGGAAAAATAACGGGGACTGGAGTGAGAAGAGGAGCAGGACATGACTGTGTCTGATCATGGGCAGTAACACGCCTGATGATGGACAGTAACACGCCTGTACATAACAGTCAGTAACACGCAGCTATTGAGACATGAAGAGTCCAAATCATTACCTAGCACTGCACTGCGTTAATTACCCAGAGATATAAGATGTTTTATGTCTATATCTTCTAATTTCACTTGAGACATTGCCCTTCAAACCGGAACACAGTATTTTTTGCACACTACTGTATAGCGGTACAATAACTGGCAAAGGTGTGGTACTTCCCTAGGCGGACTCTGCTGAGTCCTGGCACTACTAAAAACACTAGACACTGCTAGAATAATCTTATATATAAAATTCTCGTGTCACAGTGTTTGTTTCCTTACTCCTCCGAAACGGCTTTACTGATTTTAACCAAATTTTATATGCATATTCTGTAGGTATGAGAATCGGCTACTAGCTATTTTTCATACCCCTAAGTGACAAGGGTTGTTCACTAAGGCAAAACAACGTTTGCGGGGTCAGCTAGTCTTATATATAAAATTCTCGTGACACAGTGTTTGTTTCCTTACTCCTCCGAAATGACTTTACTGATTTTAACCAAATTTTATATGCATATTCTGTAGGTATGAGAATCGGCTACTAGCTATTTTTCATACCCCTAAGTGACAAGGGTTGTTCACTAAGGCAAAACAACGTTTGCGGGGTCAGCTAGTGATATTATAGGTATCCTTATTATTTGTGTCTACTCTGTATCAGCTAACTACCCTCAACTATACCAAAATATCACACATGCAAACTCATAATCTTGACTAAATTATTAAAACTTGTGTTACTGGCGCAACTACCGGCTCATCAGGATAGTGGCTGGCACGAGTGAATATTCCAGTGGCCACACACGTATTTTAAAGGAGAATTTAGGACTTGGCCCTGAATTATTAATGAAATGTGAAAAGGGAAGTAATGTACACTATTTTAATACTTTTGAGGGTTTTGGGTGGTACCAAGTAGAAATATTACCTACTTGTATGATTTCGTAATGTTACCGAGCTTGCCGAGGTCGGAATATCTAGTAGAAAATATTGTTAGTGTAATTTTTATGCAAAATATTTTCAATATAATCTTGGCTTCTTTGAGTCCAGAGTGAATTGGTTTCTTCGAGGTAAGTAAGTAAGCATGCTCCATTGTAGAATGCATTGTCGCTTAAGGGGGCGCCTAAAGCCAGAAAACGAAAAAAGGACATTTTCGACGCCGCTCACTGAAGTTAAGAAACTAAAAACTATGACAAAAAAAATATTGACGTGTGGGTACAATCAAGAAGAAGCACAATAACCGAATAGAATTGTAAAAATAGATCAGAGTTTTTTACAATAAAAAAATAAAAATGACACCGAAAAAACCCGTTTTAATTCGAGTACTCGAAATTATCAGCGATGACCCCACATTATTTTTTGGTAATAAAATTCCTATTTGTACGTTCTAGTAAAGTAACCGAACACTTTTTTAAATTCATGTTTAGTTATTGAGTAATTAAATAAAACTTGGTCAAAAATGGACTCCTGATTAAATATTGATTTTTCCTCCAAACTGTGTCATGCTATTCTCGACTTTATGTTCATCACATTAAGAAACGCGTCGCGCGGGTGAAATCTGATTTTTTCCTGGCTTTAGGCGCACTCTTAACATCAGACGAGATGGCAGGCGAGATCCATCTTATTATACCTACAACACAATATAATACAATAACTCTTTATTAAAAGCCACATGAACAGATAACAAATTACAAAAGACGACATATTTTATTTGAATGTTTTAATTGGCAGCCTTATCGTTTACAGAGTTCTCTAGCAGACAGAGAGGTTACGGACTGGAAAGATCAGAAAAATCATTACGGTTTTAATTATTACTTATCATACTAAATTATTTATGATAAGTGATAATTTAGTTTTACTTATCATACACAACATACAATGAAATCTTATTAATCACTCCAAATTATTCATTTAGGCGAGCCACAAACAGATAACTATACTGATTACTGATTCTGAAACAAGTAGCATAAGCACGCCATTATATATTCCCACAGCTGGGACTCGGGGCACAGATAAGAAAATAGTTACCTCGGGGTCTTCCCTCGCAAGGAGAGAGTCAAAGCCATAATCCGCCACGCTGGCCCAGTGAGGGTTGGTGGACCACACATGACCTCGAATGATACAAAGTAAGTTGTCATGTCGGTTTATTCACGATGTTCCTTCACCGTTCTTAATTTAGCGGCATTGCGCACATGACTTCGAAAAAACAGTGGTGCTCATGGGATTTGAACCCGGGGTCTCCGGATCGGCAGTCGCCGTTCTCCCGACTAGACCAGCCCTAACTAAAACAAGTATTGGTTGTGGACAATATTGGTGGATAATTCACACTTAACACACAACACCATCTGACACCAAACTAAGCAAAGCTTGTATGTAATATAGTGGCCAGATAGCTGATTTAATACGTTATAGTTTTACATACATACTATTGTAGTGGTAGGACTATTAGAAGAGTCCGCCTGGGGAAGTACTACACCTTTGCCAGTTATTCTACCGCCAAGCAGTAATGTGCAGACATTACTGTATTCCGGTTTGAAGGGCAATGTTTCCAGAGAAATAACAGGGCTTAGAGATATAATATCTTAGATCTCTGGGTGACGAGCGCAGTGCAGTGATTTGGACTCTTCATGTTCCAATAGCTACATGTCATTGTGCTGTTATGTGGCAGGCATGTTTCTTTCCACCAGGCACAGGTCCTGATCGTCTCGTTACTCTTTTTAAAAAAAAAACTTGTTATATTTATATTAGTATTATATTAGTATTGTCTTTATACTGCGTCGTTCAACTTTTTCATCACGTAACTTCAGTACGGCAGTTTAGTAAGTTCTTCAGTGGGGCGGAAAAAGCTGATTTATCAATAGCCGTTATTTTCGTGCGATAACTTGGATAATGTAGTGAGCGGAATATCTGGCCATCCATCTAACTAATAATAGGCAATATCAGCAAGTTCGGATGTAGGAAGTTGTCCATAATAGCCATATTTGTTTATTGATCATTAATTAATAGATAATAATATTTAATCATAGCAGCGCACACGGTTTTATACACGTAGTTTTCGTTCCCGTAAATTTCCCAGGATAAAAGGTAGCCTATGTGTTTTTCTAGATTTTAGACTATAATAATCTATGGTCCAAATTTCGGCCAGATCCATTCAGGCATTACGATGTGTTTAAGCATAAAACATCCAAATATCCAGACATTGCCATTTAAAGGTATATTATACATTTAGTACTTAATAAGAATACGGAATAAGTCGTGGTGGTATAGTAGTTGTTACAATGTGGAAGTATTGTAGGAGAGATTGTAGGTACGAATCCCACTTTTACCTCTTAGTATTTAAGTTTCAAGGTCTGGAATATCGGCATCGCCCCAAAGTTGCTAGTTTATCAGTTTTTTATCAATATATTTCGGAAAGTGAGTATCTAAGCTCCGTGATCTTATACTGCCTTATTTTCCTTCAGATTGTTAGTATCTTGAAAAAGCGATATCTTTTCATGATAGAGATTCCAAAGACTCGAACAAGGAGGTTTGCCTCTACTAATAAGGACATCAAGGCTGTGAAGGGTGACGTTGACTGAGTGGGTGTTTCTCTGCAGTCGAGAGTGAAACGGTTTCACCTACGTATGCAGGCTCCGTCATAGACCGCATCGTTGCTTTACATCAGGCAAGATGGTGGTCAAGGGCAACGCTATCATTTTTACAAAAAAAATAAAAAACAATTAATATAAAATCCTGAATGAATTGCCTTTTTCGATATAAAACGAAACATTTTCGAATTCGTAGAACATAAAGTTGGCGATACGCGGTAAGTCGTCGTGCGTACGACACGCTCCGTAGCACCTGAGTTCTTCATTTAGACGAAATTTCAATCTTCGCGCTGAATGCGACGCGCTTGGGCGAAGTTTCTTGCGCGGTACCGGCCATGAGAGGTAGCGATTGTAACTTTTATTGGAATTTAGTTGTTCTATATCCGAATTCAACAACATTTCTGGAGTTCATCGTGACTTTAATACATAACTTATGTCAATTACCTTTTAAAATTAAAAATATATTGAGCTAGCGATTAGGCTTATTTAACAACTAGGTAACATAACAAAACATAAACAGCCCACTAAATGTTCCCACTGCTGGGACTCGGGGCTTTCTCTCACAAGGAGAAACAAGGTCAAGTCAAAGTCATAATCCACCACGCTGGCCCAGAAAAAAAGAACAAAATTAAAAAGTTTGATGTACCTTTATCCAACTACCTTAGATTTTAAATTTGTTATGGTGTATAATATTTAAGCTAGTCTAACCCTTTCATTCATTTTGAGGGAGGTTGGTGGTTTCGAGGTTCGGATGCGGCTATTTTGAATTTATAACCAAACACAGCTAAGAAGCTAGGCTTTCAAGTTAAAAAAACCGCATTAAAATCGGTCGATTCGTTTGACAGCTATGGTGCCACAGACAGACAGATACTGACGTCAAACGTATGACAGCCGGGTGCATTTCAAGCCAAGCGGACAACGAAAAAATATGAGGTCGTGAATTTTGTTCATACTCTGGTCACTTATACTTCTAGTAAACGTAGGCGTGGGTGTGACCGTACACACAATTTTGAACCGCTTTATTGCCGAGATATGGGCTTTTCAAAATTTACTAAAAATGATTTTTAAAAAAACCTGGTTGCTTGGAAGACATTGCTTTAAGCAATAAGGCCGCCATTTGTGATTCTAGTTTCTAAGTGTTTTACTGTTATATTTCTGTTTTTGTGTCACAATAAAGAGTTATCTATCTCTATAAAAATGAATTTGATGAATAATGAAATTTTTGTATGTATCAATTTTTTTTTTATAGAACAAAAAAGTTTTGTTTCAAATAGTTAAAAAATTGTAGTTTTTAATTTTTGTTCGGGGGTTATTGTGCTTTGCTTAGTTTAAGATACTCGATTTTACGCATGTCGAAGACGCAAACTTACAAGATTTCATCAAAAGCGTCAAACGTGTAAGTCCCGCTGCTGCCGCCTGAAATTCTTATGGCGGTTACGCCAATCCATGATGTTTCACCCTACTAAAACGTGTGGTGGGGCTCTTTCTAGAGCCCGCCTGAGGATGTAACACACGTCAATTATTCTGCCGCCAATTAGAAATAGAAAGATTTTACTGTGTTCTGGTTTGAAGGGCAATGTCTCCAGATAAATTAAGCTAAGACATAAAACACTTTTACCTCCGGGCGACGAGCACACTGTGTCCAATAGCTGTACTGTAGTACTGGTATTAGCAGGAATGTTGCTTACGACTAGGCACATGCCCTGCTTGTTTAAAAAATCATAACCTGTCATTTTCCTCAACATCGTTCATGTCTTACACCACACGTGCAGTATTAAACCGAGAAAGCTTCTTAACTTGCGTATTGTTTGTTAAGATACGTCAGTTAGGTGCTATTTCGCACCGCGGGTTCCGTATGTGGGGGACGCTTAATGATCAATTAGGGGCGTTTCGCTTTCTTGCCTGCGATACTCTGATTTTGTAACTTAGAATATTTTTCCGCTGATTGTTCTTGTCTTTGTAAGATTGAGAGAATGGGAGTATAATGAGAAACAAAGTATACTCGTTTTAGTTTGTTTTGTATAAATCCTGCTAATCTTATATATTTCAATGTTTGGATGTTTGGTGCTCAATCACGTCGTAACCTCTGAACGGATCTGATTGAAATAAGGAACACAGTTAAATTATGGTCTGGAAGAACACATAGGCTACTTTTTATCCCGGGAAAATAACGGGAACGGGAACTATAGGTACGGGTAAAACCACGGGGCGCTGCTCGTTTCAAATTTTAGCCCGATCCGTTCATACGTTACGACGATATTGAGCAACAAACATCCAAACATTCATAATATCAATAGGATAGAATTAATAGCCCGTGATACAAACCAAATTCTATTTATTTATTTCACTAGTTTGTAGTTTTCTTCTGCTGCCCCGAAAAATGTTTAGTCGATAAACAGATGAAAATGAAAATGAAAAATAGAAGATAGTTTATCTCTTTGCGCTGTAATTTATTTGGAAATATTGCCATTTAAACCGGAAGAAAGTAATGTCTGTACATTACGTCTTGGCTATTTCGTTTGGATGTTTGTTACTCAGTCACGTCGAAACGTATGAACGAATCGGGTTGAAATTTGGAACACAGATAGATCTGATTAATTACGTATAGTCTGGAAGAAAACATAGGCTACTTTTTATCCGAGGAATATAACGCGAACGGGAACTACGCGAGTAACACCGCGTGGTGTTGTTAGTATAATACAACCATGTAAAGTCAAAGTACTTTATTCATAAATGTACAATTTACACGTCAATCATTAAAAAATAAAAACAAAAGAAAGGGCATACAAATATATATATACACATTTTCAAAGTAATGGCTACTTTACTGTATTATAATAACTATTGTACAGAAAACTGTCAAGCATTATACGAATTAATGTAATTCAACCATGAAAATGCTTGTTAATTGTATAGTTAAACTATTTTAAAACTTAATCTAACAGTACCGTTTATTCAGTACTGCAAATAATAATTTCCCGCCAAAATACAGATGGCGTGCAAATTTATTATTATAATCCGTTTCCAGCAATTTATTTAAGTGATTTGTTCAATTAGTGGAATTGTTTTCAACAATTGAAAATATTTCGAGCGCGCAAACAATTATTACTAGCTGGTACTGAATAAACAAACGGATTAAAATGAACACTGTCATTTAGTTGTCTGATGGTTAAATTTTGTGTGCATAATATAAATTCTCATTAGGGTCGATAATATTTTCTATTTCGTCTGACATCCACTTACTGGTTGGTCCCCAAGGTGATCCTTGGTTTTAGGTACCTAATAGTAGTAGAACTCTTTGCAAAGTTCCCCTGGGGAAGTACCACACCTTTGCCAGTTATTCTACCGCCAAGCAGTAATGAACAAAGCTTACTGTGTTCCGCTTTGAAGGGCAATGTTTCCAGTGAAATTACAGGGTATTAAAATAAAACATGTTGTATCTGGGTGACCAGCGGAGTGCAGTGGGTAAAGGGCAAAGGTGAAACCTCATGGAGGTTTTAGTCAGTAAGGGTGCCACTCGCGATTTCGACTTAACCAAATCGTCCCCAAAAGGCCTTAGTACATTTGGCTAAATTATATAAGTCGTCTGAATTTAGTCGATATTAAATTCAGTAAAGTGTGATTCCATTTAGTAAGCTGGCATACTCAATTCAGAAGCGAGTATTGCTTGCTTCTAAACTTGTTTCTAAAATCAGTCAATAAACTAAGTCAAGTGGAATAAGTAGCGAGGGCTTTAGGCGAAAAGACGTGAAAATAGATACCTACCTATAATGCAGTGCAATTAAGGAAATAAATAAACATTAAATTATGTAGTTTGGGGACTACAAAGGATCGATAGGGGAGTGCATTCTGAGCATATATTCCAATTTGAGGGATTCTGGCATGGTCAGCTCAAGGTTATTTCGATGAAAACGCGTTTAACTCGATATTTCGAGAACTGTTAGTGTTAGGCAAAAAATTGTTGAAACCTTTTCTCTTCTACATTAAATTTACTAACTTTTATAGTAACCACTTTTCTTTCTTTCATCAATATTTTTCAAGTTATTGCTTCCGAAAGGCAAAAATTTTACTTTTTTTCCTCCCTTTCGCCATTTTCTCCCCGACCGTTCAATTTTATGAAACTTTACCAATAATAAAAAGTGTAGATCTTTTAATAATGAACAACTTTGTCCTTGCTCTTTTTTCAGTAATGGTAATATCTTCAGAGTTATGTTACTTTACCGAGCGAAATCCGCGCCACTGCGACACCTCCGCGACACTGCGATAAATCCGCGACACCTGCGGACTTAGGGCTGAACCCAATTTCAGAACACATGAGAGACAAATAACAGTCTGCTGGATAGACCTAGAGAACGCATTTGGTTCCGTGCAGCATGAACTTATGTTATTTGCCCTAAAATGGTATAACTTTCCTGCTGTAATTATTGACATAATTAATTCATATTATAATCACTTAAAATTCGTTATAGCAGTAAACAAGGAATACTCAAAACCACTTAAATATAATGTGGGACTATTCCAAGGGTGCTGCTTATCACCAATAGTATTTAATATAGTTATAAATATTCTAGTAGATAAATTAATATCCCGTGAGAAGAAATGGGGCTACCGGTTTAAAATCAACAATAAGTACACTGAGTCAATTTTAGCCTTTGCGGACGACCTTGCAATACTTACACGAAATCCCAAACAGTGTCAAGAATTGTTGAATGATGTTGATGAGTTCTGTACATGGACGGAGGGAATGAGGACAAAACCAAGTAAATGTCATTGTTTATGTCTGGGTAGACGAGATACCAAATATACTTCGTACGATCCGGGACTCTCCATAAGTGGCCAAAGAGTTGCCACAATAGCAGAGGCAGTGCCTTTCAAATTTCTTGGTAGAAAGATAGACTACAAAGGACGTACACCATCATTAGAGGTAGTTGTTGGAAACTTCATGAACGACCTCAATAAGGTAGACCAACAGCCTATCAGCAATATCAAAAAAGCATGGATATATGACAACTATCTCACATCACGTCTCACTTGGCCTTTCCTAGTATATGACATCGGTAAAACCCTCCTGGCAAAACTAGATGCTAATGTCATAAAGATATTGAAGTCATGGTTTGGATTGGCACATCCGGCTGATCCCTCTACTCTCTTTAGGGATCACGATAGTTTTGGGCTGAAACTAAAAAAACCATCCGAACTCTACAAACACCTAAGAGTTACAAAAACGCATGTTTTGGGAAAGTCGAAAGACGAATTAATTGCATCTCTCCCAAAAGACAAAAGTGCTTCGGACCTTGAATCTAGACTTCAATTCCACAAACAATTTATGGCAGGTGCGCAAGTAAATACAGCTGGGTTGGGTGCCAGTAAGAAAAGGGAAGACCGAGACATGGTAAAATCCTTTCTACAACAAGACGAAAATGATAGTTACAAAGTGCACGCTATGAATTTAGAAATGCAAAGTGAGTGGTTAACCATAGGTGAGTTTTGTATCCCATTAGCTCTGAAGTGGCGCACCTTGCTATATGACTGGTCTCCTGCCTTATTAAAATTTTATCTGAACGCTTTCCAAATGACCCTCCCTGACCAGAGTAACTTGGTAAGGTGGGGAAAAGCCTCTGAAAAATGTTGCTATACTTGTGGTGAGGCGATATGTACAGCAAGGCACATATTGGTGGGATGCAAGGTGCTCCTTAATAGGGGTCATTACTCACAGCGCCATGACAGAGTACTTGAAATCATACGTGAAGCCGTAAGCCTTTCGGTAGCTAGAGCCCAAAAGGGATTGACGATAAACAAAAGACAAATTAACTTTGTAAAAGAGGGCTCAACTTCAAACTCCAAGAACAAGCCTTACTCAATCCTGGGTTCAGCTCCTGATTGGACTATTTTAATAGACACGTATGAAAAGCACTACAATATCCCAGAGGATGTGGGTGTTTCGTCATCCAGACCGGACATTTTCCTTTTTTCTAGGGCTACGAAACGCATAGTCCTGGTAGAACTTACCGTACCGTGGGAAACTAATATACCTAAAGACCACGCGATGAAACAAAATAAGTATTACGACCTTCAAAATGAATTAACAAAAAATGGCTATGTAGTTAATTTATACGCTGTAGAAGTAGGAGCGAGAGGTATACCAGCAAAATCTCTCTATAACCTGCTTAAAGACCTTGGATTGTCCAGAAGTGCAGTAAGTTCTATACTAGAACGAGTATCTAAAGCTGCACTAGTAGGATCATATCGGATTTGGTTGGGCAGGGAGAGAAATACGAGTAGTGAAGGTGAGTGTTGACGTACGTCAATATAAGGGGCCCCTTTTAAACCTACTACCCGAGTCACAAGTCTTGGGGTCTATTCGATATTTCTCTCTCTGCCACACGATGGACCCGGCACCCGCACGGTGAATCCATGGAATGCTAAGAAGTACGTCTCAAACAAGAATGACAGCCCGGAGAGACGGGATGACGCTGGAAAGACAGATGGCTAGTGGAAAAGACATCTGACGGATGGAAAGACATCTGACTGCTGGAAAGACAGTCGAGGGTGAAGGCCTAGCAAGCCTAACCCGGGAAATGAAATCGCTAAAAGTCCGAAAAAGAAAAATACCCCTGGGACAGTCCGAGAGGGGGGGCGGAAGATCTGTCCACCGGTGGATAATAACGACGACCCTGGCGCGAATACGGACTTGAGATGCCCTACGTGCGGGAAAATTTACAAGAGACGAGCCTGGTACCTAAAGCACTTAAAGACACATGATGGTGTTGAAGCACGACAGCCGTCGGTCAGTACTTTGACAAACACTATGGATAGAGTTGACCCTCATATATCCCAAGGTGAACCATCGAGTGAAAACTACCAGGAGTCCATTGTCATCAGGACACGTCTTGGCATACCCAGCCTAAAAAATTCCACCTGGAAAGTTCATGACGAAAACTTGGCTATATTGTTAGAACATCCTGGTACAAAACAAGACCCTAACAGCCAAGTAGAAACTTTTCAGGACACCATCTATACATACTTCTCTGAGCACTATCCTCCATCTACTTATTATGCTCAAAATAACAAGGAAAATACGTTCAAAATGAAATTGCGGAGGAAGAAAAGAGAACTAATAAAACGTCTTCGTTTAGCTAAAACCATGGGCGACAACCATCTAAGTCACCAACTGTCCAGGGCTCTAAGATCAATCCTTAAATTAATACAAGGAATATCGCTACAAATCAGTAAAAATCGTGATAATCTAAACAGAGCTAAACACGAAGTAGACTTCGATAAAAACCCTTTTCAATACTCGAAAAGTATTTTCAGAGAACAAAATGGGAAGCTTATCTTGACTAATGAGCAAATTTACGATCACTTTAAAAGCACATACGAAGTGCCTAAACGCGGGAGCTCGTACGTAGTACCAAACATCCAAAGACCTAATGATCCTCTGACAGGCTTTCAAAGCACTCCACCTAGTGAAGAGGAAGTAAACTATCAAATTAAGAAGAAAACTACTAAATCAGCTCCAGGCCCTGATGGCATTCCCTACATAGTGTATAAAAAGTGTCCATCAGTTCGTAAACATATCTTAAATATATTCAGTAAGATCTGGTCAGGAAAGCAAATCCCAAAATCATTTGGAAGAGCAATTTTTGTCCTGATTCCTAAAATGCAAGAAGTAACTCATCCAAAAGACACAAGACCGATAGCCCTAACCAATACAATTTCTAAAATTTTTTTCAGTATATTGCAAACAAAAATGACCACATTTATGGCTAGCAATAGGTATTTCAGGCCCAACCACCAGAAAGGCTTCTTGCCTGGTATTTCTGGATGCCTGGAACACAATACATTACTAGCGGAAAGTTTGAAAGATGCCAGAACACATGAGAGACAAATAACAGTCTGCTGGATAGACCTAGATAACGCATTTGGTTCCGTGCAGCATGAACTTATGTTATTTGCCCTAAAATGGTATAACTTTTCTGCTGTAATTATTGACATAATTAATTCATATTATAATCACTTAAAATTCGTTATAGCAGTAAACAAGGAATACTCAAAACCACTTAAATATAATGTGGGACTATTCCAAGGGTGCTGCTTATCACCAATAGTATTTAATATAGTTATAAATATTCTAGTAGATAAATTAATATCCCGTGAGAAGAAATGGGGCTACCGGTTTAAAATCAACAATAAGTACACTGAGTCAATTTTAGCCTTTGCGGACGACCTTGCAATACTTACACGAAATCCCAAACAGTGTCAAGAATTGTTGAATGATGTTGATGAGTTCTGTACATGGACGGAGGGAATGAGGACAAAACCAAGTAAATGTCATTGTTTATGTCTGGGTAGACGAGATACCAAATATACTTCGTACGATCCGGGACTCTCCATAAGTGGCCAAAGAGTTGCCACAATAGCAGAGGCAGTGCCTTTCAAATTTCTTGGTAGAAAGATAGACTACAAAGGACGTACACCATCATTAGAGGTAGTTGTTGGAAACTTCATGAACGACCTCAATAAGGTAGACCAACAGCCTATCAGCAATATCAAAAAAGCATGGATATATGACAACTATCTCACATCACGTCTCACTTGGCCTTTCCTAGTATATGACATCGGTAAAACCCTCCTGGCAAAACTAGATGCTAATGTCATAAAGATATTGAAGTCATGGTTTGGATTGGCACATCCGGCTGATCCCTCTACTCTCTTTAGGGATCACGATAGTTTTGGGCTGAAACTAAAAAAACCATCCGAACTCTACAAACACCTAAGAGTTACAAAAACGCATGTTTTGGGAAAGTCGAAAGACGAATTAATTGCATCTCTCCCAAAAGACAAAAGTGCTTCGGACCTTGAATCTAGACTTCAATTCCACAAACAATTTATGGCAGGTGCGCAAGTAAATACAGCTGGGTTGGGTGCCAGTAAGAAAAGGGAAGACCGAGACATGGTAAAATCCTTTCTACAACAAGACGAAAATGATAGTTACAAAGTGCACGCTATGAATTTAGAAATGCAAAGTGAGTGGTTAACCATAGGTGAGTTTTGTATCCCATTAGCTCTGAAGTGGCGCACCTTGCTATATGACTGGTCTCCTGCCTTATTAAAATTTTATCTGAACGCTTTCCAAATGACCCTCCCTGACCAGAGTAACTTGGTAAGGTGGGGAAAAGCCTCTGAAAAATGTTGCTATACTTGTGGTGAGGCGATATGTACAGCAAGGCACATATTGGTGGGATGCAAGGTGCTCCTTAATAGGGGTCATTACTCACAGCGCCATGACAGAGTACTTGAAATCATACGTGAAGCCGTAAGCCTTTCGGTAGCTAGAGCCCAAAAGGGATTGACGATAAACAAAAGACAAATTAACTTTGTAAAAGAGGGCTCAACTTCAAACTCCAAGAACAAGCCTTACTCAATCCTGGGTTCAGCTCCTGATTGGACTATTTTAATGGACACGTATGAAAAGCACTACAAAATCCCAGAGGATGTGGGTGTTTCGTCATCCAGACCGGACATTTTCCTTTTTTCTAGGGCTACGAAACGCATAGTCCTGGTAGAACTTACCGTACCGTGGGAAACTAATATACCTAAAGACCACGCGATGAAACAAAATAAGTATTACGACCTTCAAAATGAATTAACAAAAAATGGCTATGTAGTTAATTTATACGCTGTAGAAGTAGGAGCGAGAGGTATACCAGCAAAATCTCTCTATAACCTGCTTAAAGACCTTGGATTGTCCAGAAGTGCAGTAAGTTCTATACTAGAACGAGTATCTAAAGCTGCACTAGTAGGATCATATCGGATTTGGCTGGGCAGGGAGAGAAATACGAGTAGTGAAGGTGAGTGTTGACGTACGTCAATATAAGGGGCCCCTTTTAAACCTACTACCCGAGTCACAAGTCTTGGGGTCTATTCGATATTTCTCTCTCTGCCACACGATGGACCCGGCACCCGCACGGTGAATCCATGGAATGCTAAGAAGTACGTCTCTCTTGTACCTATAAGACTTATAAACAAAACTAAATCATAAGAGCGTGAAAAAAATTACAGACTACCATAAGCAGCCCACTAAATGTTCCCACTGCTGGGACTCTGGGCCTTTTCTCACAAACAGCTATCAAGACGCTGGCCAAGTGCGGGTTGCTGGATAACACATGACCTTGAACTACAAGTCATTCACGATGTTTTCCTTCACCATTTTTAAGTTAGTGGTTTTACGCACATGACTTCGAAAAGATAGTGGTGCGCCTAGGATTTGAACCCGGGGCTCTGAATCGGCAGTCGCCGTTCTCCCGACTAGCAACTAGTCTATTCTAACTTACGAGATCAGCCTTAATTTTAATTGTCTTCTTTTTTTGTTGCAGGTAAGACGTGAGGCAACCCTACAGTAAGATCGTCTGAAGCTACCATGAGACGTCAAGTACAGTGCCACCAACTTATCTGTAGAACGACCAAAGGCGGAACTACAGGGTTGCGAGTGTTAAAGAACACAAAAGTTGTGTAATTTTTCTAATAACTGGCAACACTTTACGATCGTAGCGCCATCGGTACATTCGACAGATACGTTGGCCGTAGAAATAATTTAATAGATTTTATTCATAGAGACGACTTTTATGACACTATTCCAGTTGATCCTAATTCTATTCTATTTCAACATAATTCTGAAATTTTAGGAACCTCATTATACTTCGGCAAAGTTCTCGTGGTATAATATAGACTTGAGAGTCTGTGCAACCATTCAAATCTTCTGGCGAAAATCTTGAACTATATTTTTTGCTAAAATATTTTAAAATAAAGTGGCCAAGTGCGAGTTGGACTCGCCCATGAAGGGTTCCGTTGCAGCAAGTAACATAATATACATAGTACACATAGTTCTTGTAGTTCGTTGTAACTTTGATCGAAGTTTCAATAATAGTGTATTTATGACATACTAAAAAAAACTACTCATCAGATCGAGTTCAAACTAATTTTCGTTGGTAGTTTACATGGTAATGTACATCATATATTTTTTTTAGATTTTTCATTATCGTACTTTAGAAGTTAGAGGGGGGGGACACACATTTTACCACTTTGGAAGTGTCTCTCGCGCAAATTATTCAGTGTAGAGGAAAATCATTTTAGAAACCTTAACATCATTTTTGAAGACCTATCGATAGACACCCCACACGTGTAGGTTTGATGAAAAAAAAATTTTGAGTTTCAGTTCTCAGTATGGGGGGCCACCCTAATTTTAATTTTTTAAATTTTTTTTTGTTCATACCCTAATGCGGTTCACAGAATACATCTACTCACCAAGTTTCAACAGTGTAGTCCTCATAGTTTCGGCAAAAAGTGGCTGTGACATACGGACGGACAGACAGACAGACAGACAGACAGACAGACAGACAGACAGACAGACATGACGAATCTATAAGGGTTCCGTTTTTACGTTTTACGGAACCCTAAAAATTGTAAAATAAAATATATTTTTTATTTTGTTTATAAATAGAATTGACTACTTATCCCATCTTTCAAATTGGACCAAATTTACATAAATGCTAACTTTCTTGAATATCGATTGACTTTTTGAGACTACTAACAAACTAACACTAACTAACAAACTGAGTACTGCGAACAAACAAATGGATTATTATATATTAAGATCCTCATATGACTAAATTGTGCTGTCATCCTATTTTGCAACATCAGGGTATATATTTATAAATAATAACTTTAACCATAAGATGTGATAATTATAATATTATATATGGTGCAATTAATAAGACAATTGCGCCACGCAAAACGGACATGGGCAATGGAAACTTCTATACTCTGTTCACATTAATTTGGAAGGTTATGACATGGGATTATTTTCGTCTCTCGTTTCAGTAATTTTAGGATATAAAGTGTTGTTTTAGTAATAATTGGAGTTAATTTACGTCAGAAGTTATATAATAACTAGCGACATATTAAAACTTTCCTATTTTTCAAGGTGGATCAAACTGCACAAGGTGTGAAAATTTGATTGAAAATGATCGTTTAAGAGTCAATCGCGGGCCATAGATAAAATACATATTTATTGTCTTTGTCGCGGACAAACAACGTGATAATTTATATTGTATATTAAGTTTATATTAACAGCCTCTTCCGGCCTCTCGAATATTGTCAATGATAGATCATTAATCGGAATAAAACTATCTTATCTCTGAATTTGTACCAAATTATACACACAAATGCTAACATTCGTGAACATCGAAATTATCGAAATCCACAGAAATTACTGGGCTTAGAGATATAACAACTTAGATCTCTGGGTGGCGAGCGCAGTGCATGATGAGTGTGATTTGGATTCTTTATACTCCAATAGGTGCATGTTGCTGTGCTGTTATGTGGCAGGCATGATGCTTACCATCACGCACTTATCCTGCCCGTCTCGTCACTCTTTATTAAAAAAATATATACATCGGTAGACTTGGTAAAGAGTACACAGTGTATAATAGTACATTATGATATAAGTGCGGTAAGTTGATAATTACAGCCGAGGCTTTATTGCTAGCTCGAGCCGAAGGCGAGAGCTATAATTAGCAGAGGGTGTAATTATCAAAGCGCACGTATGTCATACGACGTTTTATAACATATTTGCGAGGAAATAAACAAAACTCTGACGACATTTTCAAATAAAAACAATACAGCGAAAAAAAAACGCGCGGAATAATATTTACTTGATCACTGCACAGAGTAAGTAATCACTATGGATCACAGATTAGCAACGCGCGCGCATCGGCGCCTTTTTTTTTAAGCAACGGCACAGAACCAGCCGGTATGCCATTAATAATAAAGTAAATTAATATTTTTGTGTTTTGTCACAGAAAAATTAAAGTAATTTATGGTCTAAATTAATTAAATTAACGAATTTAATAATTCTTTATTATATTTTACCTCTCAAAGTTAATTTTATTCATAAAATGTTGACCACACTTTTCTGACATAAAAACTCTTTACTAAGATTTAAAAAGGTACCGTTCGTTTTAGACGGAGCATATCTCTCTACCTAGTCTGTGGACGGAGCATTTTGAAACCGTGCGTTTTACATTACACATTACAGCACTAGTGCGTAATAAGATACATTACGATACAGAAATTGGTCCAATAAGAGACCCTTTACGAGCAAATATGTTATAAACAATATTACATTTTTAGTTACTCGTATTAAGATTTACACTGGATTTTTATTTATTACATTCTATTCTGAGAAATACTAAAATAACAGATATTTTGCTACTACTCCGGTAAACGGTATAGTTTTTTATCGTTATAAAGGGCTGTTTGTACTTTGATTAGTGCGAGTGCCAGTGTGAGTGCGATTGCCAGTGCGAGTGCGAGTGCGAGTAAAGGCCTGTTTTCATTTTGATTAGTGCAAGTGCGAGTGAGTAGTGCAGGTGTTGAGTAATTAGTAGCAAACACGTGTGGACACCGATTGATTATTGCGAGTACATAGTAATCAGTCGCGATTACTTACTCGCACTCTACTATATAACCTTGACTCTATTTTTTTAGAGAAGGGCTCGCGTCCCAATAGAGGGAACATAAAGTAGACTGATTTTGCCACACAGACAAAGTTGCGGTGAACAACTAATAATGTTTCACACTCGGATTAATTGAATAATAAAATTATTTCTACATATTCAGTGCTCGGTTCAGTTGGATGCGACGTCACTGATTACAAGCAACATCGCGGTGCCTGGAATACCGAGTATTAGGCTGGTTGTAATATTGTACAGTATAGTGAGTTCCCACAGCTGGGACTAGAGGCCTTCTCTCGCATGGAGAGAGTTAAAACCATAGTCTATTGTTGGTGGATGAAGCATGACTCCCAGATATTCTAGGTTTTCTCGCGATGTTTTCCTTTGATGTTCTTGAGTTAACGGCATTACGCAAACGGCTTCAAAACGACAGTGGTGTGCATTAGATTGGAACCAAGTGCTGAAAGGATGTTCCAAGTGGCCGTTCTCTCGACAAGACCAGCCGTATCTTATTTTGGCTCCATGTTTAAATGTTTATACGTTCATCTTATTTTTAACTATTTTTTTCTGCGAACAATACGTATTTTCATCTCCCACTGTAGCTAAGTGGAAGTGCATACATAGCCGTGAAGTTATTTTTATTCTTACTACGGAAGCGGGAACTATCCATATTTATGAAACCGCTGAGCGCTCCTAAAATCCTATAGAACACTGATAAAACGGTAATACCTAATAATGTTGCAGCAATTACTATAAGTTTGAAGCTTTATCTAACACAGACAAGACATTAATACATTTAATTTCTAGAAAATTTCAATTAATTATCATGAACCTACAGAGGCATTGCTCAGTGCAAAGTAATAAAACTATGAAACCACAGTTGAAGCGACCGCTGAACTCGGCGTCTGCGGCCCGCCTTAGCTCGCCCGGGGGAAATCACACGACAATGCGCAGCTCGGCTGTAAAATTAGACATTTAATGGCTCCACTGGCTGTTACCATCAGTTACTCCATCTATTTATGTTTACCTAACTAAATCTACAATATTGTAAGTGGTTAGTTCATGGGAATTCAATATTTTTAGGGTTCCGTAGCCAAATGGCAAAATACGGGACCCTTATAGATTCGTCATGTCTGTCTGTCTGTCACAGCCACTTTTTTCCGAAACTTTAAGAACTATACTGTTGAAACTTGGTATGTAGATGTATTGTGTGAACCGCATTAGGATTTTTATACAAAAATAGAAAAAAGTAATAAATTTTGGGGGTAACCCATACTTAGAACTGAAACTCAAAAAAACATTTTCATCAAAACCTTACGTGTAGTATCTATGGATAGGTATTTAAAAATGATATTGAGGTTCGTCATATTTTTTTTATAAACTGAATAGTTTGCGCGAAAGACTCTTCCAAAGTTGTAAAATGTGTGTCCCCTTCATGGGTGAGTCCAACTCGCACTTGGACACTTTTACTTAATACTAGCAGCGCCAAGGAGCCTTCCCGTCCGTCAGTTGCCGTTCCCGTTATTTTCTTGCGATAAAAGTAGCTGACTGTGTATTTACTGACTAATCCAAATGTCTACCCAGTCCGTTCAGACGTGAATGAGAGACAAAGATACAATGCAATAAAAATTGAAAAACACACAAAACAAAACAGAAAATAAGTGATAAAACTTAAATTTAAAAAAAAATGGGTACAAAAGGGATCTTATCGGTAATAGCGATCTCTTCCAGATAACTTTTTGATAACTAGGACAAGATGAAAAGTACAGGTAGTGGTGTAGTATCCTTGATACATGTAGACAATTAATTTCAAAAATATCGAATAAATAAAGATCCTATCATCTAAACATTCAAACAACAAACTTTCGCATTTAGCGATATAATAGTAGTAGGATTAGTAGAACTAATTTGCAGCGCCCCACAATATTACCCGCACGGTTTTCGTTCCTTCTATTTTACCAGGATAAAGTGAGTCTACTAAAACACGTTCCAAAAACGGGATTTTCTGATATTTCAGTTTCGATTCTACTTTCTTTACCCATTGTCCACGAACTGCGAAAACGTGAGCACAATGCGATAATCGTCTCACGCTTGCTTTTGTCGTCCATTGCTGCACTGCGACTGGAAAATGGCGATAGACATGGTGGGTGGCCAGCGATCGCAATTGAATTTTGAGGAATAATCAGCGGTGCCATGTTTCTAATGGACACATACGGGAGTTAACCCCTTTATGAATTCGGGAAGAAGGCCCGTTGAGCAAGTTTAGACTCAATCAACGCGAGTTTAGCTTTAAATTAACAGGAACGCGGCGATCCACCGGTGGGCCCATGCCACGTAAGAAGAGGAACAAACAATGTAACAGTATTAGGTGACTTTTTTACCACGACGTCTAGACAAGGAGGGTATACAAAAAGAGGCTTATGCTCATGATTAACATAGCATAATCAGCCTACTTTATTCATTCCCACTGATGGGAATTGAGGTTTTATTCTACAATGAGGTGTCAAGGCCATAACTACCTGAGCTGTGGTTTTTTAGGGTGAAATTCGTGGCCTGTGTAGGTTTTTCCCAATGGTTACAATCTTGGTGTCTTCAAGCCAAGTTCTTTCAGGTATGGCAGCTATATCTGCCCTTTTTTAACCATTGTGCATTTGCGCTTGCTCATTTTTTTATTTCACTAACCGATTAGGTATGCAGTTTACAATAGAGAGCACTTACCTGGAAGAACTCAACTAGAAGATACCAAGCTTGTAACTATCTCAAAAAACCAGTAACGAATTCCATCCTAAAAACTATACTTAGCTAGCTTGCTTATGACCTTGACTCCTGGTTGTGAAAGAAGGGCCTGATTCTCTATAGAAGCCGATAGAAGTGCAAACTTATACTTTTTGTAGTACGCAAATATTATATGATCTACCTTTATTATATAAATAGCTCGTGAAAAATGTGCGTAGGCGATGACGCAATATGCTCGTTGTTAACCCAAAAAGTGTTCAACGCGCCTAAATAAATTTTCACTCTAAAAGGCAACCAGACAGACAGACAGAAACATTTTATAATGCACACCAGAAGAATAACATAACATTAAACGATACGAACAATGACTTATATCTAGTCCCATAAATGACGACCTTATCGCTAAAAGCGATCTTTTTAAAACAACCACTAACAGCAGGTAAAACAAGTAAATAAGAATACAGTGTGGATAGAGTGCGAAAGAAACAACAAGAAGAAAAATAACGTGTCGTCACTTATGATAGTTAAAAATAGACTGCTTAGGTTCAAAAATTTGATTTTTCTTTTGCAGATAAAGTCACAGGTGGAAGCTAGTATTCAGTTAAATCCAGTCTAATCGCATTTCAGATTCGCAACTCTCCGTCTCACATCGGCCAAGTGTCAAAAACAATAAAATCCCGGTGAAAAGGAACGTCGAGGAAAAGTTTCGGAATATTCTCCATCCACCTGTGAAATAGTATACAGAACACAATAAGATTCCACCACTCGAGGGGAAATCGATACGAGGGCTTCTGCGAAACTTCACCCAAATCTGAATCAATTCACTTTTTATTCTGTGCCCAATTCGGCGTAAAAGCTAAAGTGGGTTACGTAGTATTTGAGGTTCTTTATTTGATATACGTGAGCAAATTAAACGCTTAACTGCGTTGAGGCCTAGTGGTTATAGCGTTGTACTTTACAATCATAAGGTGATAGGTTTGAATGCTGCCTACTTTTCTTAAATATTTTTTCACGTGCATATTTATGTACAAAGTTCTCACTGCTGGGACTCCGGGCCCTCTGTTACAAGGCGGGAGTCAAAGCTATAACCCTCTACGCTAGCCCAGTGTAGGTTGGTGGATGAGACATGATCTCGGATGATTCTAGGTAGATATCGGTTTCCTCTCGATGTATTTCTTCATCGTTTTTAAACCCGCAGCATTAATACGACTTCGAAAAGACGAGTGTTCGCGTGGGATTTAACCGTGGGGCTCCGGATCGACAGGCGCCGTCCTCTCGACTAGGCCAGCTGTAACTTATTTACGGTAGGCTAGGTTGTAATCTAATGCCATTAGCCGTATACTTAGCTAAAGAATAAGTAAATAGATCAGGGTTTTCCGCACGGTTTCTTTGTACCAATCGTAAGCATATGAGGTGTATGTTAGCTATGGCAACATAGTGATGTGCCGCTACAAAAATATGACACTTCCACAGGAGCGACAAGACAACAGCGATCAGACCCGTGTTTTCGGTGTAAAGCATTTGTTCTAACTCTATACGTAGTATATGTAAACTCTTATTATTATTTTCCATTTTCTATAAACTGATAGTATTTACAATTTTACGGTGATATCACTATCACTAGTTACGTTGCGTTGACTATCGTGTATATAAGCCTTTTCTCTTTTGACTACTAACCCACAAATTTTACAAATGCGAAAGTTTGGATATTTAGATATTTGGTGCTTCATCACGTCATAACATCTGAACAGACCAAGGTTGAAATTTGGAACACAGGTAAGTTGTGGTGTGGTACACATAGGCTATTTTTATTCCAAAAAAATAACGGCAAAGGTAAATGAATACGTGGGGGAAACTGAGTGCTGCTAGTAAAAAAAATATCGAGTGATCTCATCAAATGGAGGTTTTTAATTTTATACTGCGTAATTTAATATTTTCGTATTAAGTTCATTACCGGCGGCTGAAAGTTTCGTTTTATTGCTCTAAACCTGTTTAAACTCTTCCGCTTATTTCCGGAGAGCCTGAGAACTGACGCCATTTAAATTTATCGGGTTTCGCTAACTTTTCGAATAATTCCGAGACGTTTGACTTTGCTAAATATTTTAATGGAATATTAGATAGCCGATTGAACTCTGACATTTATCGTAATGGCCTCCACGTGGATCATATTTGAATTAAATCATTCCGGATCTATGGTTAGCTTTTTTGAAGCGACATCTAATTGGCGTCACTGACGTGGAGCGAATGTAGCAAAATTAAATGTAGCTATGTAATAGGGTACAATCACAAAAAAAAAATGAATTACTCCATCAGTTAGATTGCTAAAAAATATTGTACAAGTATTTTTTCTTTTGTTTCACAAACAAAAACATGACGAAAATACAGCGCTCAGAAGTTTCGCGTGACATCACTAGTGGGTACGATTTTTACCCACGAGTGACGTCGCGAACCCCCACTCTCGGAGTTTGATGATCTGTATCTTTGTCGATTTTTTATATTTTAAAAATCAAAAATATGTGTCCCATATTTTTCCATGATCTAGCTGACGGACTAATTAGAATGATGTATTTTTGACCCAGTCCGGTGTATCCTATTGCGGGACGTGCGCTTTTGTATAGTAGGTGAAATTTTGTGCGATCACGTCACTGACATGAATAATAGCAGTGTATTTCTAGCTATACATAATATTTTATGTATAGCTACAAATATACTATACATACTGTAGCTATACATATCTATAATGTACAAAAGCGCACGTCCCGCTTCGTGTCCCGCACTTATTGTGTGACATTAGTGCTGTTTGTTATTAAAATTCTAAGTTATATGTTTTAACTGCTATCGGCTCCTACGATTGTTGTTTTGTTTAAATGGGCAGAACATTTACCTCTATAATCAAAATGACCTTAATTTACATTAATGATTGTGTGCAGTTGACCTGTATGACCTAGTAGGTGCCAGTAACTCGAAGAAGCGACATCCATTCGTGATAGATAGATATTCATTATTATTGTAGACACCAAAACAAAAACAACACAGTAGAAGAAAAACAATAAAAACTATAGTGTTACAACCGGCTGCCTTATCGCTTAAAGAAATTTCTTAAAGACAACGTTAAAACCGTTAGGGTCGAAATGCTTTTACCAACCTCAGAAAAGGAGGAGGTTCTCAGTCCGATTGTATGTTCTTTAATGTATTAGATAGTTCAGAGGTTTTTTTATCGAGATCGGTGTGGCAGTTTTTAAAATATCAACAAATAACTAAAACTTACTTTTATTTATCTAGACTTCTAGACGACATGGTGATGGATCCTTTTGAAGATTGGTCGAGTGTTTGCATTGAATTAAAAAATGTAAGTTTGAAAAATTTTAATCGAATTTTGTTTTTTTACAATAAATCTTAATCTTTAATATATAAAAATCTCCTGTCACGATATTTGTCCGCGATGGATTCCTAAACTACTTAACCGATTTTAAATTAAATTGGCACACCGTGAGCAGTCTGGTCCAACTTGAGAGATAGGATAGTTTTTGTTTCGATTAATAGTCTAATTAATAGATTAATGACAATTTCCGAGCGCAGCGGGAATGGGCCGCATACGTACTTCAATAAAATAAAGTTTATTTTTTAAATTCAAATCAAATCAAAATAATAAACACAGTGCCACAACAGTATAGAGCAGTTAACTGTATATTTCGTTACTCGGGTACTGTACTTATAATACTTAAATTCAACTTTAAATTGAGTTCTTGCTTATTTACACCCGGTCGTCTAGCCGGAGTTGATAATCCTAACACAACCGTCGTCAGTATGAAAAGTTACGTACACACATGAGCTTGACTTCTGTTCTCTGTTTTGTGTATCAAAACTTTCTAAATATTTCGTGCCCAAGATTTTCGACAAGCCGTAATAAAAAAGGACTTAATTTATTTCGCCAATTAAGAGTGAGGAGCGCAACAAGAGAGATTAATGTATTAATTTTTAAAGGTAATCCTCAGGTAGGAGGAAATTGAGGAATGTTTCTGGCATTAACTTATTAAAATATTTATTAAAGCCGTTAATTTCGCGAGAAATGCTTCATCTTTGCAAGAAAGTAATTTGGACGAGAAAAATGGGATCTGGCGACATAAGGCTCTGAGACGAAGATGAAATATATACGAGGAGCTTCTATGGAAAATAATTTGAAATGTTTAAATGCAAAATCGCGTGTAAATTTTCTGCTTTTTAGATTAATTCTATCTTCTTCTAAAACTTACGATAAGAAGTCTCTAAATACAACTTTAAGACTTCTTAACGTAACTGAAATTAAATGATTTCATTAGTTTCATCGTTAAAATTGTCCAATTCAAATATTTTTACGTCAAATATGGTTCTGAAAGTTTTTGAATCGAGCTATTTTCGCCATAAAATACAGCTACGATAATATAAACCTGTCACAAGCGTAAGGTTGTAAGGTTGTAGGTTCACATAACACCTTCTGGCCCAAAAATAAGCAAATCTTGTACTATGCGAGCCAGATAGCTGATTTAATATAATTCTTAATACAGACTTATTACACATTGAAACATTTAGACACGTAACAAATATGTGTTCATCATAGAAGTGTTTGCACTGGGTGGGAATTTAACCGACGACCTACAGCTTTGCATGCAGATATACTACTGACTAAGCCACAAGGCCAGCCGAATGAATTTTGTTAGTGAAGTTAAACTAAATGGAAAAGTCGGCGCCAACGGTTGCAAAACGGAGAATTGTTTTCGAAAGGTCTATTTACAATCTGAAAACGATGCATTGGCCAGCACAGCGTGATAGAGTTTAGCCTTGACTTTTTCTTTGCAAGACAAGGCCTCAATGGTAAATAAACTTACCAGCAACAGTAAGCAATGAGAAAATAAAGTCGACCTTTTACGCTTGAGAACACAAAAACAAACTAAACCGTCTAAGAATAACCATTTAATTTAAATAAGAAAATTATGTTTATTTTAATAATTATAGATATACAAAAACTCGTCAGCCACCGGCCTTTTAAATGAGTCGCAAGTTGAATAATAAGTTTAACGTGGAGTTCTCTCCGCCGGTTTCAAACAAAAGTAAATACTGCGAACTAAAGAAAACCTTTAGAAACGCACCCCTTGCTTAAATAAGCAAGCAACAAGAACAAAGAACTCCCCAAATAGATCTGTACAGTCAGCTTCGTAGTTATGTTTACCGCTACCTTGTAGGTCAGGTGAAGGTGAATTTGTTTTTTTCCTTTAAATTTATTTTAATTTCAATATATTATTTTGTGAAGTAGGACAATACATCTTTTAATACCGGAGCACAAGTCAATTAGCAAGTAATAAAATAATTGGAATTCTCCGCCTAAATTCTTTATAATTAAGAAGCAGTAATTTTAAAACAAGTTTAATTGCTTATTAGCGATTGTCATCACGTATAAAAATCAACATAAAACCAGGTAATTTTCCATAAGAATCATTTCATTTATTTTTGATCATTTAACATCACAATTTCAGTAAAAAATTAATTTCGAAGCCCATTTATTTTACTCTAGAGAATACCTATAAATATGTATAATAATTAAATACAAACTTTATCATTAAAATCATCCAATAACACATTAGGTTATGTATTCTATTCGGGTTACACTTCATGAACCAAATCACAAACAAAGCGCTGATTGCGCTTATCCGAACGCTATTTGCTTCTATTTTTGCAAAAGCGCTCTATCAAGTAGATATTGTTAAACTTACAATGTTATAGATAGCATTTGGCATGAAGAAAAACCTAAATATTATGCAACCTTTAAAATAAGGAAGTTATTGTTGCATGGACTGTACCATCTTTGACGAAATAACAAATAAATTCAGAAAGGAAGTTATAAGGAAGTCCATCGGTCAATTTTACATCCCCAGAGATTTCAATCATATTCCAAGTCAAAAAAGATTCTTTACTTCCGCCCAATATTTTTCCCGTTTTCGATCAACATAAACATGACTCTGGGAAGTTTTTGAAACTTTGACCCTGCGTTAAATGGTGCATAGCATGCATAAGCATACGCGGCCTATTTTGAATCCGCATTTGGGAATTTAGACCCTCTCTCACAAGGAGAGTCAATGCTATACTATCAATTATGGCTACTGTAGTGCACTTAGCGTTGCATAAGTGAATCCTTGATTGATATTGTCTGGGTATGTTATTCAAATCACGAATTAATTGGCTTCTTCTAGGACAGCGCCCGCTATTGCAGATAACTTTGCTACCAACTTATTATCGGGAGTATGGGCGGTCAAGCATATTATAGAAATAAAACAAAAAAATTGCCAGTCATAGGAACTGCCGATAGAAGTGAAAACTTATAACTCAGAATTTGATAGCTTACTTTGGAAACTACGCGGGTGAAACAGGAGGGCGTGGCTTGACCATCAAGGCATGGCCATCTAGAAATGCGTCAGTATTTCCCATTGGCTGATGCATTTCTAGATGGCCATGTCATGATGGCTAGGCCACGCTCTTTCAGCATTTCCCATTAACTCACGCATTTCTAGATGGCCATGGTCAATGGCCATGGTCCCGAGCTTACCCGAAGATTTCGTATCATTCCCGCGCGTGACGCTAGAATTCAATTAACAGCCCACGAATAAATCTGTCTAGGCGCGCCTATAGAAGTTTTCACTTCAAAAATATATTTTTGGTGATGAATGCTACGAATGTTGAATGTGACGAACGCGGGAATATGGGCGGTCAAGCGCTGACCTAATGTAGAAATAAAATAAAAATGCTATTTTTAGTGATGAATGTTTGTGATGCAAAACGCGTTACTCTGAACAGGGCCTTAAGGTTTTTTGCGAGTATAAAAATAGGTCTGAGTTTGTTCACCAAATTGTTAACACTAACACCAATCCTACTATTCTAATAATGTTTTAAATGTAACAGTTTGAATGTTTGTAGATATATCACATTAACTAGGTACTATTATATAACAAAGCTTTTTATACAGGAAATTAACGAATACGGGAAATGCCCGCCTAAAACTGCGGTACGCTAATTATACTAGTAGGATAATAACTGCGCTTAAATTACTACTTTAAACATTTTGTTTCGGTGTCAAGTAAATGTGCGATGGCCTTCACTCGAAGGCGCCTAGTTTCCAAACCACTCGCACCAAAATAAAACACTTGTAAATTCCTCCCACGAAGCTCCGGTCTAAGTGCCCTCCAGTCGAGCCGTTATTGTCGTATTTTTCTTCACGAGTGTACCTTCCTCAGATCAGGATCTTTTATTTTTAAACTCACTCGTCTAATTTTCTCGGTCAGTTTTCAAATTCGTTTGCTCCACTGGAGCACACTCGCTCACAAATTTTGTATTTTTAAAATTCTTTGTTTTCCTCTTACTTTGTCTAACCAAAATTTTTTTTTTTTAGGTAATATTTACCTACAGGATGACAAGTAATGTGTTAAACCCAATAATATACTGTAAGATAAGATAATAGCAGCGTTCTGTGATTTTTTTTATACGCACGTGTATGTAGTTTACATATCCGTAAAATTTCCGTAATAATTGTTCCGTAATAATCATAGACTAGAATAAATAGCATTCTAGTCTATGATTTATTGTGTTCTGAATTTAATTTTTTTTTTTAACACGCTTTAAGAGGAATTATTTTCCAAATTTATCTACTTTTCTCACAATGTAGCCCATGGCTCCCAAAACGTTGAGACCCCTCCCTGCTGTAGAGAGTAACCTCTAAGTACCTTGAAACCAACTGCGTTAGGACCCTTTTAAAAACACGTGCATATAATAACTTCACACTGTCGTCAGCCAACTTCGAAGGGCGCGTGAATCATAAACATAATATATTGCAAAACCCGCTTATATTTTTTCTATCCGCACCAACAGAAGTACAACACCAAAAATTGGATCCATCAATCGTAGGGTGGTTTTAAAAATAAGGTCCGAGGCCTGAGGCGACTAATAAAAACTTTTTGAAGTCAAAGCGGTACATTCGCTGTGTAATTCAGAGCATTGTGCGAATCTGTGCGGCTTTGCTCACAAAGAAATGGTATGAAATATTGCGGGTGGAAACGGCTTCACAGATTCAAACGATGGAGTACGAGTGATCGTATTTTTGGATGTACTACGTTGCGACTATACTGAGCTGAAAATATACATTTGATCTAGTTGTTTTAAGATCATGGTCGGGAGTATTAGAGGTATGTCGGGAGGCATGCGAGCTTTTTTGCTTTTTTTTTTACATAAAGAGTGACGAGACGAGCAGGACCTTTGCCTGATGGTGAGCAACAAGCCTGCTACATAACAGCATAGCGACATGCAGCTATTGGAACACGAAGAGTGCAAATCATTACCTAGCACTGCACTGCGCTCGTCACCCAGAGATCTAAGATTACTAATTATATTTCCAAGCCCAGTAATTTCACTGGAATCATTGCCCTTCAAACCGGAACACAGTAATGTTTGCACATTACTGCTTGGCGGTAGAATAACTGGCAAAGGTGCGGTACTTCTCCAGGCGGACTCTGTCAAGAGTCCTACCACTACGAAGATCTACCTTGTTATTCCAAGGTTTAGAACTAATTACGGCAAATCAATGCCTACCGTTGAAGGAGCGCAACTAATTAATTAACTATCATAAAAAAATCTAAATTCACTTCACGCATTCAAAAACTAATTGGCTAAACATAATTATCTCTGAAACGTCCAATAATTAAATCTCTCTAGCTCTTCTTCTTATTTTTACTCATATTAACTTTGAAAAAAAACTAATCAAGGTTAGGTTAGGTATTATTCATTTCAGAATTCCATTTTTTTTTCATTTCCATTTCATTGTTAATTCTGATAATGAAATGCAGTTGTGAAAAGTACCTATACTTTTCATATTTATATAATGTTAAAATGTAACAGCCTAATTTGTTTTGAAAACGAGTATGGGTGGGTTATCTCGTATTGTGTTTGTATTTTTTTATACCTAATCTTGATTAGTTTTTTTCATAGATTCTCAATTGTTTATACCTATATAATTTATGTGTGTAAATTGTGACAACAAAAATCTAACTTGTATTTTTTAAATATCTTATATATAAAATTCTCGTGTCACAGTGTTTGTTTCCTTACTCCTCCGAAACGGCTTTACTGATTTTAACCAAATTTTATATGCATATTCAATAGGTCTGAGAATCGGCTACTAGCTATTTTTCATACCCCTAAAGGTTAGGGGTTGTTCACCCCAAACATTTTTTTTTAATTTTTGGTCATTTTTTTATATTGTGGCGTTAAAAAATACATACAACCCTAAATTTTTACCCTTTTATCACCAACCCCTGTTTTTATATAGCCATTTTAGTAATTTAATCATTTGACAGTGAACTCCTAACCGACGGGACCGATTTGAATGTTTTTTTTTGTGTGTGTATTCGAAGATGGTTTAAATTCACAAATAAGCCCGGCAGATGGCGCTGCAGACAGTGTCTAGGTTATGTCCGAGCGAAGCCGGAACGGGCCGCTAGTAATATATAAAGTCCTCCTCATCGATTTCGATGACGGCGACCTAATCGCTATTATTTCTAGCATGAGCTCTAATGTGGCTCGCAAAGCCAAACTTGGTTTTGAAGACTCGATCGCAAATGTTTACAATATAGTTGACCCGATGCATCATAGGTATAGCTGTAGGAAGGCTTAGGTCTTGATTTCTGAACCTGGCGTCTATGGTCAAGGTCCTCCAGGCGACATCCCTCAAACACCTTGACTCGCAAGTTGTTTTTATCATGTAAGTGACAGAAATGTCTTAGTGATAAACAAAATTACATGCATAAAAAAAATACATGTCAAAAATATTGCAAAGGTAATGTAAAACGTAAATTAATTGTATTTTTAATGGCAGTGCAGTTTCCTCCTTCGCGTTATTTTCCTGTGATGAAAAGTAGACTATGTGCTATACCAGACTATAAACTAAACGTGTTCAAATTTTTCAATCTGATCCGTTTAGACGTTCTGAAGTTTTGAGCTTCAAACTCGCAAAAAAACGCGTGTCACTGTGATGTTATGGGCAAGCGCGTTGCTTGCCATCATGCATTTGTCCTGTTTGTCTCATCACTCCCCAGGTGAACTCTGCAAGAGTCCTACCACTACATCAATACGGCTGTCTTCCATACTTAACGGAAGACAGCCAGTTGGATATAGAAATAAAGATATGGCAAGAATGGCCTGTCATGGGGGAGACTTATGGCCCGCTATAGACAGATGGACACTCAAGTACACGGCGATCGAAGACCCGCATCTTCACGGTTTATACCGCACCATTCCATCACACTTCAAAGAAATACAAAAAGAGATACGACAAAAAAACTTTAATTTTTTCGTAAAATGCAAAGTTTTGTAAAAAATGCTTTTTGTAAAACTCCGTATAAACGAAGTCGCGTGTAGAAACTAGTACGATAACATCAATCTTACTAATATTATAAACATCAATTATTGGATATTGGGATGTATCGATGTTTGTTGTTCATTTGCATTGTAACGCCTCAACTGATTGGACTGAAATTTGTAACGTAATTATATACTAGTCTGGAAGAACACGTTTGTTACTTTTTATTCCGGAAAAATAACGGGGACGGCAACAACGCCGTTAAAACATGCGCTAGTAGCAGCGTAATAATAGCTGATGATCCTGAACTTGTACAAAATCGCAGGGACGAAGTGTAAAAATAACTGTCGCATTCGGGAAACATTCAAGAACACGGGACCTGGGAAACAGTCCCTGCGAGCCCCCGACGTCTGGCGCAAACTGCCTCCATTGTTATTCTATCGCTGTGACACCCTGCATTGTTCCAAACACTGGGAAAAGAACGTATTTAAGTTTCAGATTGAAATGGGTTTAGTTGTGTGGCCTTTGTATAACTGAGTAAGAAAAAATGTAAATGTTGGCCTTATTGAGAGAACCAACTGTTAAATAGATTGAATAAGTATAATTAGTTATTTTATCGATTATTAACTTGCACTTAACCGCTACGCCATAAATGTTCCCAGTGCTGGCACTCAGGACTGTTTTGTAGTGGTAGGACTCTTGGCAGAGTCCGCCTGGGGAAGTACCACACCTTTGCTAGTTATTCTACCGCCAAGCAGTAAAGTGCAAACATTACTGTGTTCCAGTTGGAAGGGCAAAGTTTCCAGATAAATTACAGGGCTTAGAGATATAACATCTAAGTTGTCTGAGTGACGAGCGCAGTGCAGTGCTAGGTAATGATTTGGACTCTTCATGTTCCAATAGCTGTATGTCACTGCTGTTATGTGGCAGGCATGTTGCTTACCATCAGGCACATGTCCTGCTCGTCTCGTCACTCTTTCTCTCTGTACAATATTTTATCCAGAAATTACCGTCCTGGGGCCCATAAGCAGGATTAAAACATATTATTAACCCGTCAGCATCGGATGGAAGACATATGTCTTCCACTTTTACGCGTCACTAGGGATCGGATGGATGACATATGTCTTCCAAATTCCGTTGCGGCTTTTGGACCTTATTTTGTTCAGGGAAAGGTTGATATTCCCATAACTGTTTTATTGATATAATGCCTATTGAATGTAGCTTTACAATGAGAGCGATAACGGCATTTACTCAAAACAAATTTCTCGAAATTTTGCCAGTTGAACCCGGCCGGCTCGGGCGCCATGACGCGCGCGTCATTTCGTGACGTCACGGAGTGAAGTGAGTGATTAATTACGTGAAATTAGGTGTTTTACCCTGGAAAATCGTAAGTAACGATTGTATTATTAATTTATATAAGCCTTTAGGAAGCCTTTTGCATATTCACAACATAATATTGTGTTTTAGATTTTTGACACTAAAGATCGGATGAAGTCATATGACTTACGAAAATGGCGGCTATTTTTTCATTGTCGTTTCTCACATTTTGCCTAATTGAGTATAAATTATTTTAATTATCGGTTCTACTAGTATGTTTATAAGATTCCTGAATATATTTTCTATCGATCGGTATATAAATATAATGCCTAAATACCTAAATCGTACCTCACGAAATTTTTAAAAAACCGGTTGTAATCGGCATGCAATTTCTGTTCTGTTGTGTATTTTTCCGAGTCGAAAATATAAAAATATTAGTATGAAAGCATATACTTTTTAGTTTCGATTTATAAGGGGTAGATATTGCTGTTTATAAAAATCATAACAACCTATACATAAAACAATATACTTTCTTCACAAACACCCACTTTTTCAAAAGTATAACTTTTTTCGACTTCGGGTAAAAAGAAAAATGCGTGTAAAATTCAATATAAATAAAATATAGAACAATTATATATCGTTTTGTAGCTTATTTCAATAGCTTTATGATATAGTAACTCAATGATGTCTAGATCGAACTAATCGATCCCTAGGTATAAAATAGTGCGCAGCGGCGCAAAATCGGGCGCTCGCGTCTAGTCTCTCCGATCCGCGGCTAAATTGAATTTCACCTGAATTTGACCTACCTCCGATGGCGAGAGGTTAAGCAGATATACCGATTTTAAGTTTCCCCCATAATTGTAGTAAATTAAACACTTACCTAGTGTTCCTGGCGCTATCCAAAGCCCAGTTTGGTACGACAGGAACAATAGTTCAATAGAATAGAACAATTCGTGTTTATTGCTCGGAAAGAACAGACGCGCCTTGTAATTCGCGCGCAACCAGTGCAGTGTCCGCTGACAAATCATAACAACGACGGTCGTCGCCCGCGGTCAGGTGAGTCAAATATGACCTAGATACTGACATGCGATGCCTATCGCGGCAAGCCTTGACTAATTTTATTAAGGCGAAGTTAAATCTACATAACTAATGGACAGTTCAAAAAACAGCCCGATGAAATTAATAACGGAAAATGAGCATCTGTTATATAAACATTACCGCGAAGAAAAAGCAGAACGGGAAAAATTAGAAGGGGTCTTAAAAACCCTTCAGAAAGAAATAGAAAACCTCCAAGAACAAGTCAAGGTTTTGAAAAATGAGAAAGCCCTATCCCAGACAGATACGAAAGAAAGTTCTACACAACCCGTGGACTACTGCACGGATGACGATGAACTAGCCAGAGAAACAGAGTGGATCAGAGAGAAGTCCAGGAAAAAAAGGAAAATTAACACGTCACCTACTCCAGTCACTCCATCACCTCAAGGAAAAAACTGCATCAGAGCAGATCCAGAAAAGGTAGCCAAAAAGGTCCCACAGCCACCACCCATTATAATCGATGACGTCACAAATTATCAAACTTTTTTTGATGACCTATCAAAAAGCCAACCAGGGAAGACATTCCAAGTCAAAATGATGAACGGAGATAGCGTTAAAATAAACGCAGCTAACGAAGATGCATATAGAGCCATAATTAAATTCTTGAATGAAAAAAAATGGCTATGGCACTCTTTTGAGAATAAACAAGAAAGACCTATAAGAGTAATGGCCAAAAAACTACACTCAACATGCAAGCCAGATAGGATTGTAGAAGATCTAAAGCATCAAGGCTATAAGATTGAAAGTGCAACAAATAAATTGAGATGGAAGAACAAGGAACCACTCAACATGTTCGTACTAACTTTCTCAAAAGAAGAAGATATTAACAAAATATACGGAATTAAAACCGTATTGGGATGTAAAATTGAAATACAACCTTTAAGAACTATGAAACTTGTCCCACAGTGCAAAAAATGCCAAGCGTATGGACATACGCAAAAATACTGTTCTAGAGAGCCCAGATGCGTCAAATGCACTGGAAAGCATCTAACAAGAGACTGCGATAAACCAGCAGAAGCAAAACCGAAGTGCATACACTGCGGTGCACCTCATCCCGCCAGTTACAGAGGATGCATAGTAGCTAAGGAGTTCCAAAACCTTAAAAATAAGACATTGAAAAAGTCTCATATTGTCAACCCTAGTCAGCAACGACTACCTAATAAAAGCTGTACTGCTAACAAATCAACCGTCTCAATGAGCCGACCCATAAATAAAGATGTAACATATGCGCAAGCTACATTTACAAATATTAACAATTCTAAGAATATAAATAGTGATAACAAATTAGATCAGATTCTTGCACTAATGAGCTCGTTTGATGGCCGACTAAAAATACTTGAGAACAGCAAAAATCCAGCTGTTTTTAGAAATAATAAGTAATGCATAACTTAACTATTATGGCTTGGAATTCTAATGGACTACTTCAACATCAAAAAGAGTTGCAAGTTGTTCTAGATACAAAAAAGATTGACATTTGCTTGATTTCGGAGACGCACTTCACCAAACAATCCTATGTCACATTCAAAGGTTACAAAGTATATCATGCGCTCCATCCTGATAATACAGCCATGGGTGGCAGTGCAGTAATAGTAAAAGAAAACCTATACCAATATGAGGAATTCAAAAATGAAGAAAAAGAGATTCAGTCAGTGGCTGTTTGTATCAAAACAAAACTGTATAAGCTCACGATTGCGTCTGTCTACTGCCCACCAAAACATGCTATAAAAAGAGAACAATATTTAAATTTCTTTAAGCAATACAGAGACAAGTTTATTGTTGGAGGAGATTTTAATGCGAAAAATGTATATTGGGGCTCCCGACTCACTAACACGAAAGGGAAGGAGCTTCTGTCTGCAATTAAACAAATTAAAGGAGACTCTATCTCTACAGGTCAACCAACGTACTGGCCAACTGATCCGAAGAAAATACCTGATCTTATAGACTTTTTTGTTTATAGGAACATATCAAGAGCTTATTTAGACATAAACCCATCATTTAATATGAGCTCAGATCACTCTCCTATATTTTTATCGATATGTGACAAATTTATATACAGAGATAGTAAATTAAGTCTAGTAAATAAGCACACAGACTGGGAAAGCTTCCAGATAGACTTAGATTGCATAATAGATCTTAACGTTTCACTTAAGACACCGGAAGAATTAGACAAAGAGACTGAAATTTTTGTAGAAAACATACAACAGACAGCTTGGAAAAATACACCACCCATGAAAAAAAGAGCCAGTGGTACTAACTACCCTCATGAAATTATGCAACTACTGGCTACAAAGAGAAAACAACGAAAAACATGGCATCATACCCGCTGTCCAAATGACAAAAATTTGCTGAACCAACTCACTAAAAAACTTCAAAGAGCAATAAAAAACTATCAGGACAACTTCATGAAAGCCTACCTTCAACAGTTGTCTTGTGACAGCAGTACTAACTACTCACTTTGGAAGGCAACTAAAAACATGAAAAGACCAACTACCCATATTCCCCCTATAAAAGAGCTGGATGGAAAGTGGGCCATTAGCAATGAACAAAAAGCCCAAAGATTTGCTCAACACTTGGAAAAAATCTTCCAACCTAACGAAAGAGCCGCAACAGCTGTAAATCTATCTAATCTAGATCAAGCAATACAAGATGATCTGGAGATAAAGCTTGTTACTCCTAAAGAAGTTTTCAATGAGATAAAATTAAGAATAAAACCGAAGAAATCACCCGGATATGATCTAATCACGGGAGATATCATACGACATCTACCACGTAAAGCTATAGTTAAACTTACCACACTTATCAATGCTGCCTTCAGACTGAGGTATGTGCCTGACTTATGGAAAGTAGCTGAAGTGATAATGATAGCAAAACCTAGCAAGCCTCTTCAGGAAGCAGCGTCATATAGGCCCATATCTCTGTTGCCTATCATTTCAAAACTGTTTGAAAAACTTTTGCTCAAGAGACTGAAGCCAATCATAGAACACAAAAACTTGATACCAGATCATCAGTTTGGATTCAGACAAAAACATTCTACGATAGATCAGGTTCATAGAATCACTAAAACCATAGAGCAAACCCTTGAAGAAAAAAAAGTGTGCTCTACAATATTTTTAGATGTAGCGCAAGCATTCGACAAAGTGTGGCATGAAGGGCTAATACACAAATTAAAATTACTGTTACCTAAACAATTTTCTGATATTTTAACATCATATATTTCGAACAGATTATTTAGAATTAAACAAGAAGACTCATATTCGTCGCTAAAACAAATTAAAGCTGGAGTACCACAAGGAAGTGTACTTGGGCCTGTACTTTACTTGTTGTATACTAGTGATATCCCAGCTTTAGACAACAGCACTATCGCAACCTTCGCAGATGACACTGCTATCCTGGCAATAGGTGACACCCACGCAGAAGCCACAGAGAGGGTGCAAATAGCAGTTAATAAAATACATGACTGGACAAAAATGTGGCGTATTAAGCTAAATGAGTCCAAAACTGTTCACATAGACTTCACAAACAAGAAAAAACAATATCATCCAGTATTCATAAATGGACAATGTATACCATACGAAAATAAAGCCAAATATTTAGGCATGACTCTAGATGCGAAGTTACGCTGGAAAACTCACGTCAAAAAAAAGAGAGAGGAACTAGCTATACGCTACAAAAACATGTATTGGTTACTTGGTAGAAACTCCATGCTGTCAATACATAACAAAATATTATTATATAAACAAGTCCTAATGCCAGTGTGGACTTATGGTATACAGTTGTGGGGCTGTACCAAAAATAGCAACATCGAGATAATACAACGCTTTCAAAACAAAGTACTCAGGGATATTGTCAATGCGCCCTGGTATGTGAGAAATGCCGACATTCATCGAGATCTTGGAATGGATCTTGTCGGCAAAGTGATAAAGAAGTACGCAGAAGCACATGAACGCAGGCTTCATCATCATGTGAATGTCGAGGCTATCCAGCTCCTTGATAACACGGACACAGTGAGAAGACTTAAAAGAACAAAACCTTTTGAGTTAGTATAGTGCAGTGTCAGTGCAATACAATATAAAACAATTAAATGTGCTAAGTCAAGTGAAAGAAGTGACTTCCCCTTAACAGTGTCAATAAGAAAAGTGCTGATGGGCACCTTCTTATGTATAAACTATGTAGCAATTTAAGTTAGATATAAATTACTCATTAGCCTAGACTTAATAAATTAGGCTAGATTGTAATAAGCGTTAGGATCCAAGGATACTTGGTGAATAATTTTAGAGAAAAAAAAAAAAAAAAAAAAAACCTATTGTTCCTGGCGCTATCCAAAGCCCAGTTTGGTACGACAGGAAGAAGGAACGGGATCGAAAGGAATTGGAAACCAAACCAGGCAGCTCCGTAGACTTCCCGTTCCAGCAGTATTCAACCGGTCCAGCGGTTGAGAAGGGGCCAGTCCAGTAGCCCACTTTTACAAAATAGTCCAGCACTAATCCAGTAGTAACACACTTAACGTTAATAATGTATTCCCGTAGCAAATATTAACACGTTATAACCACAAAAAAAAACTCATGTCATGCCGTTCCCGCGACCAGAAACAATGTACAAGTGACAGCCGGCTGTCAAACATAGATCCGCTATATTTTCGATGGCCGATATAATGTTGCCCGATTATACGGAACAAAACCCCCGACCAATTGAACTCCAGCTCAATTTTAGAAACCAGAATTTAGTAACTAGTATTTAGTAGTATCCGGACCCCAAATAAAACGAAATTCCCAACTTTGCCCCGAAAGTGGAAATCAAACCAAAAAAAAACTTTACCAAAAATAGCAATAAAATTAAATAAATTTTTAACCATGAAAAATACGTATATCTAATAAAGAGGCAAGCGTGCCAGAGAGGACACCGCGCGCTGAAGTCTGGAACCAGAAACCAGAATCTCCGCCACGCGGGGTGTGCCATCAGTACCAGATATCAATTTTAAAATACGTCCCCTACGCCAGAGTAGGGGGGCCAAATTTGCCTCTTTTAATAATACTAAGTCCCCTTCCCGCGGGGCCTCCGTCCTATCTGTCCATTTTACCCGTTGTTGCAACAGATGCAAGTACTCGGCCGACCAGCGCCTCCAGAAGTCTTGACTTATTTGCTGCAATAACTGAAAACGGGACAGGCGTCCGGGGCGCTCATCCTTCCAGGGATACTCCGGCAACGCGGTTAAAGGCTGACCGATCAAGAAGTGACCCGGCGTCAAGACTTCTAGATCGTTAGGGTCAGGCGAGATTGGACAGAGAGTACGGGAATTAAGCACTGCCTCCACGCGGCATAGTACCGTGACTAACTCTTCCCAAGTTAACACGGTCTCCCCGATGACACGGCGGAGATGGGTTTTAGCAGACTTCACCGCAGCCTCAAAAATTCCTCCCCAGTGAGGACAGGCCGGCACACTAAATTGCCAGCTGATTCCCCGCTGGGCGAGAGCCAGACTTAAACTATTATAACCAGAATTTAAAAAATTATTAACTTCGCGTAAATAATTCGCCGCCCCTCGATAATTTGTGCCATTGTCCGAACGTATTAAAGAGGGTACTCCTCTTCGCGCTACAAAGCGATCCAGCGGCGCGACAAAGGCCTCCGTAGACAGCGCAGAGACCAGCTCCAGGTGGACTGCTTTGGTGGCCAAACACACAAAGACGCACAGGTAGGCTTTAACGACCTTGGCGTTACGCAACGTCGATGACTTGACCGAGAAGGGCCCAGCGAAGTCCGTTCCGACCCCGTCGAACGGCCTCGAGGGAGAAATCCTATCCGGAGGAAGATCTCCCATCATGGGCTGCATGGTAGACGCCTTGAGCCTATAACAAGGGACACATCTAAACAGCACCTTTCGGACCGCCCTGCGAGCCGACAAGATCCAGAATTCACGCTGCAACACAGCGAGAAGTGCGCCACATCCAGCGTGCGCGTTACCGATATGCCGATCGGTGATCAGCAGGTCCACCAGAGGACCTCCTTTCGGTAGCAACAGGGGGTGCCTGCTGCCGTACGGCAGGTTGGCTTTCCGGAGCCGACCTCCTACGCGCAGAAGACCATCCTGATCTGTGAAAGGGTTCAACTTGGCGACCGCACCCTTCAAGCGAGCGCGTCCGCAGCGCAGCGCCTCAAGTTCCGTCGGAAACCTCTCACCCTGCACCAGCCAAATGAGGTGCAGCAAGGAACTCCGACGCTCCTCCACAGTGGCGATCTGGTCACTCCTCCTCTGACGAGGGTGACGACAGTTGTGGATGAAGCGTTTAATCCAGCTAGTTACCCCCAGCAACTTATCCAGCTTGCTGTAACGACCCGTCAACCAGTCAGAGTCTGGGGGCACTTCCGCCACAATCGCATGCAAGCGGACTCCGGGCAGCTCCGCTCGCTCCGAGTCCGCGCCGAGAGCTGGCCAGGAAGCTTCTGGCTCCCGCAGCCAGTCCGGACCCCACCATAAGGGGTGATCAACTAGCTCCGGCGCGGAACAGCCGCGCGAAGCACAGTCAGCGGGGTTCAACTCACCCGGGACATGTCTCCAAACAATGTCCAGTCCAATGTTTTGGATTTGGGAAACCCGATTTCCCACAAAGGTCTCCAAAGTGTGAGGGGCTGCTCTTAACCAGGCAAGCACGACCTGACTGTCTGACCACGCATAGACATTCCGGATGTCTATCGAGGTGGACAGTTCCTGATATACGTGCTTAAGCAGCCGAGCAAGTAATGTGGCTCCGCTCAATTCCAGTTTCGGAATAGTGAGTCGTGTCCTGATAGGAGCTACCTTGCTCTTCCCCAATAAGAGCGTGACATTGACGTGGCCTCCAGCGTCAACTGTACGCAAGTACACAGATGCGGCATAGCCCAGCTCGGACGCATCACAGAACCCGTGCAGGCTGATCCGGCTACAGCCTGGTGGCAGAATGCGACGGGGCAACGCCACTCGATTGACCGTTTCGAGGTCAGATATTAAACGAAGCCAAATGTTAAGCGAGTCTCCAACCAGGGGCTCGTCCCATGAGACCTTCAGAGTCCAAAGTCGCTGTAACAGACACTTGGCTGCGAACAGAACCGGACTGATCCAACCGTTTGGATCAAACATCCTGGCGATGGTGGACAAAACCGTCCGTTTTGTCCACGCGCGTGTGGCTTCCAGTGCCACCCGAAAGGTGAAGATGTCAGCAACCGGTTGATACTGCATGCCCAGAACCGCAATCCCGTGCGGATCGTCACCTTCCTCGAAGAGCCCCGGATCCTGCTGGTGATCGTCCGGGATACCAGCCAGGACGTTGGGGTCGTTAGAGAGCCATTTCCGAAGCTCATAGCCTCCAGATGCGAGAAGCTCTGTAAGCTCATCCCGGAGCAACAGAGCTTCCTCCACCGTCTGCGCGCCAGTGCAAACGTCGTCCACGTATAGGTCGCGTTCCAGAACTGCGGCTGCACGTGGGTACCGAGCCCGTTCTTGCTCCGCCAACTCCAGCAGTGAGCGGATCGCAATGAAGGGGCTTGATCTCAACCCATAGGTGTTGGTGTTCAACTCATACACCATCATACGGTCCTGAGGACTTTCCCGCCAGAGGATCAACTGGAACCTCCTGTCCTCGGGGTGTATGACCGTTTGTCGGAACATCATACGGATGTCCGCTCCCAACACCACCTGATGCCTACGGAAATTCAGGATGATGTCTACAATATCCCGATGTAACTTCGGTCCAGCGTGGAGGCACTGGTTCAGTGACACTCCTGTCGAAGTCGGAGCGGATCCATCGAACACCGTCCTGAGTTTGCCTGTCGACGCTTTCAAAACAGCGTGATGAGGCAAAAAGTAGTGGTCCATGGTCGACCAGTCGTCGCGAGCCGGAGACATGTGGCCCAGTGCCTCATACTCCCTCATGAACTCGATGTACTTTTCCCGAAGCACCGGATCTCGAGCCATGCGTCGCTCCATGGACCTGAGCCTTTTCTCGGCCAATGATCGAGACTGGCCCAGACGCGGGGGGTTATCCCGGAAAGGCAGCCTAGTCTCCAATCGCCCAGAAACCATTCTCCGAGTGTGAGCCTGATAAAAGTTCTCACACTCCACGTGCTCGGGATCCAGCCGAGACACGGTAGGCGGCTCTTCGATCTCCCAGAACCTCTGCATGATCTGAGCGAGGGCCGTTCCCGTAAAAGAAGCCTGATTCGACTGCTGCCACTCATCCACCATTCCCAAAATGGCGTTCCCGTAGATGGTGGGCAGCGCCATCAGCGAAGACTGATCCAGCAGTCTAGGCTTGCCGTTCATGATGTAACCCAGTACATCAGAACCCAACAAAAGGTCTACCGGACCCGCCATCCCGAAGCGGGGATCCGCCAACCTGAGACCCTTAGTACAGGACAAAAGATCCGGATCTATGTCCGCCTGAGGAAGCCAACCGACAACCGAATCCATGACGGTGGCCCTGACCGCAATCCTTTCCGAATAGGAATGTACGGACGAGAAGGAGAGGCGGGTCTGTCCAGCCAACCTCACCTCTGTGTTCCCGACTCCTCGCAACGGAGTCGGTGACGGAAACCTAGCCAGGCCCAGGCGATGAGCAACCCGGGTTGTCAGAATACACCCCTGGGACCCTGTGTCCAAGAGCGCTCGTATCCGCACGTAGTCGCCTCTTGGACCCCAAACCCTTAACCAGAGGGTGGGCAGCAGGACCACCGGTTGATCCTGTGCCAAGGGAACGGAGGCTAGTCAATCCCTCCGAGGCCCGTCCGAACCCGTCGGACTACAGGGCCCAGCCCAGTATGGCTGCCGAGTGCAAAGGGCCATCGGAGGGGGGGCATATCCAGCCGCCCTGCCATACCGAAAGTAGGGCGGGTGGTAGTCCAGCCTCGGATGCTCATGGAGGGGAGGCGTGTACGCCCTCCTTTGCATTAATCGCGGATCCAGCGGCGGAGAAGGATAACGCTGGGGAGGTGGCCCCCGTGGTGACTCCGGTATCACCCCTCCACCTCTCCAGTTCGCCCGCGTCCGCGCGGGCTGTGAGGTCGGTGACCGAGCCACGTGTAGGACGCCCCTTGTTGGGCTGCCCGGTGCTGCCGGGAGTTGGGGTGGAGGGGGTGTGCTCCACGCTGTAGCCACTTCATTGTTGTACAATGCGTGGCTCTGCGTGGGAGCGCCCCCGCCCGTGGAGGGCCCCCTCCCTGAGGGCTGTCGACCAGCACCATCGCTCCTGACGCACAACAGCTGGTGGTGTGGTCCCCCACACCCAGGACACGGCCGTGCCGTGGGGCAGTCATTGTACAAATGACCCCCCAGGCACCCGTAGCACCGACGCAACTTCCGAACGATCCCTCGTCGGTCGGAATTCGTCCTCGCAAGCAGGGCCGGACACTGCACCAGCGCGTGAAGCTGGCCACAGTTCGGGCAATCCTGCTCCGACGCAGTCGTCACCGTCGCCGTCCGCTTTACCCCACCCTGAGTGCGGGAATTGGTAGGTCGCGGTCCTGTTCCGGCAGGGCCACGAGCTGAAGCGGCGGGCTGCGCCTCCTGCGGCGCCGACTCGACCATCCTCGCCTCCCACTCCAGGACCCGAAGTAGCTCCTCAAACGTGGGGAAGACCTTCGGGTCGGCGTGAAGGCCCCTTTCCCGCTCGAACCGGGCGCGCAACTCCAGCGGCACCTTGCCCAGCAGGATGTGGACCAGCAGAAACGACCAGTGTTCCACTGGCAGTCCCAAGCTGCGCAAGGCGTTGTACGCCACCTTCACGGGCGTGAGGATTAGCGGCCTCAACTGAGACCTCTCAGTCACCTTCGGCAGCCCCAGTATTTGGGACACGTGAGCGTCGGCGAGGAGCCGAGGGTTTTGGAACCTCGTATCCAGCAACTCCATCGCCGTGCCGAAGTTGTCGTCGTCCAGCTCCAGGTGCTGGATCAGGGAGAGTGCCTCACCCTCCAGTGACGTGCGGAGATAGGCCAGCTTCTCCGCCCTCGTCAAGTCCGTGCGTGAATCTACGAGAGAGGCGAACATGCTCCGGAAGCCGCTCCACTCCCGCAGGTTCCCTGTAAACCTGGGCAAGTCCAGAGTGGGAAGGCGTCCCACTACACCCGAGCCCGCATCCCTGATGACGGGTCCCGAGCTCGCCCTTCCCTGACGAGACCTCTCCAGCTGGCGAACCCTTTCGGAGACCTCGTCGTACACATCCAGGATGCGCCGCATGTCCGCGTCAATCCTCTCCATCTGGTCCTCAGGTGGAGGCGGCCTTGCATCCCGCAGCAATCCTGTGCTCCTCTCAGCGACCTCCAGGCGCCTGTCGAGGTGCTCTGCCCTGTTTAGCAGCGCCTCCTCCCGGTCTCTCCGGCCGACCAATCCTTGTAAGGATTCGAACCATCGGAGCTGGTTGGCCAAATCCGAAGCCATTTTTAAATTTAAATTTAAACCAACCTAAAGTTCGGACAATGTCACAACAAATATATCCGCAACCTATTAAACCGGATACCACTTAATACTAATTTCCCAAGTTCAGTTTGGGGAGAAATTATAAACTGGGAACCCCCAAATATCTGGCCTACCCGATATATTTTCCCAGAAAACTAAAAACAAAAAAGGGGTATTTACGGCTAACCGCGCTCAGTCTACCAAAAAATGTACAATATTTTATCCAGAAATTACCGTCCTGGGGCCCATAAGCAGGATTAAAACATATTATTAAGCAGATATACCGATTTTAAGTTTCCCCCATAATTGTAGTAAATTAAACACTTACCTATTGTTCCTGGCGCTATCCAAAGCCCAGTTTGGTACGATAGGAAGAAGGAACGGGATCGAAAGGAATTGGAAACCAAACCAGGCAGCTCCGTAGACTTCCCGTTCCAGCAGTATTCAACCGGTCCAGCGGTTGAGAAGGGGCCAGTCCAGTAGCCACTTTTACAAAATAGTCCAGCACTAATCCAGTAGTAACACACTTAACGTTAATAATGTATTCCCGTAGCAAATATTAACACGTTATAACCACAAAAAAAACTCATGTCATGCCGTTCCCGCGACCAGAGACAATGTACAAGTGACAGCCGGCTGTCAAACATAGATCCGCTATATTTTCGATGGCCGATATAATGTTGCCCGATTATACGGAACACTCTCGCAAGGACAAAATCAAGACCACAATCCACCACGCTGGCTCGCTGCGGGTTTATTGCTGACTCATGCCCTAGAAAGATGCTTGGAGTATGCTTGTTTCCTCACGTTGTTTTCCTTTACTGTTTTTAAGCTATCGGCATTACGTGTATGACTTTGAAAAGTAGTGAAGCGCGTGGAATTCGAATCAGGGACTCCGGATCGGCAGCCGCCGTTCTCCCGGCTACACCACGAGTATTTATTTTTTGTGAGAGTATAATGGCCTTTAAATCTAACATAGAAGTAAATCACTTGTTACACAGCGGAGAACAGATAATAATAAATAATAATAATAATAAAAGCCTTTATTCGCTGACCATTTTAACTTACATGCTATTCTTATCAAACAATAATATTCTTAAAAATCTAATTTACTTAGCAAAAATGTAATAATTTATTAGCAACCAGTTTGGTCAGGTTGTCGGTCGACATAGGCCTCCCCCAATTGTTTCCATGTCTCTCTTTCCTTGGCAAATCTTCTCCATCCTTTTGGTAGATCATCCTCCCATCTTTTGATTTGACCTCCTCGTTGTCTTTTCCCGTTCCTCGGATACCACTCTATTACATCTTTAGTCCATTTTTCTTTGTTAGTTCTCATTATATGCCCAGTCCAGTTCCATTTAAGTTTTCTTATTTTTTCTAACACGTCGCTGACCTTTGTTCTTTTCCTTATTTTTGAAGTTGTCCATCGATCCCGTAGTCTTATGTTAAGCATACTTCTTTCCATGCTGCGTTGACAAACTACTAATTTTTGGATGTTTTTGCTCGTCGCAGGCCAAGTTTGACATCCATAAGTAAGACATGGTAGAATACATGTGTTATATAATTTGCCTTTCATTGCTATGGGAATTGTTTCATTTTTAACTATTTCTTTTAGGGACCAGTACCGTTTCCAAGTGTTGCATATTCTTCTATCGATTTCTTTAGAGTACTGGTCTTTTATTGCAATAAGTTGTCCTAAATATATATATTCATCTACGTATTCTATAATTTCTTGTCCTATTACTATATTTTCTTTTACGGCATTCGTCATTGCTTTAGTCTTCGTTGGGTTCATTGATAGGCCTGCTTTCTTGCTTTCAAGATCTAATTGTTGTAACATAGTTTGTAGTATGCTTGGGTTTTCAGCGAAAATGACTATGTCGTCAGCAAATCTTAAATGATTTAGTTTCAATCCGTTGATATTAATTCCAAAATCCAGCGGAGAACAGATAGTTTTACATAAATGTTCAATATCTATTTTTAATCCTATTCTCTGAACTACTTCATCCCCTCCCATACCCAGGTCATTCAATAATGACATGTATGGTGTCTCCTCACTATTCCGCTCAACCAAAACCACTAACCTCAGTAGACCCAACACTTTAGCAAAGAACATTCGAGAATTTACACCAAATTTTCTTTTATAGGGGATGTGACCGACGCCGTCGAAAGCGTTTTGGAAACCGTTCTCTCGGTGTAATAAACTTATCGTAATTTTAGCGACATGTTTGCCGTAATTCAGTTTTTCTGTTCTCGTTTTTACGCTCACGCATTTGTTTAGCGAATGTGTTTTATATATTTACGGTATAAGCTTTGCTAAATTTTGTTTGCTTGGGCTTGTTGTATTCAAAGAGCTTACAATACTAAAATGGTTGTATTATTTATGGTTTCGTGGTAAGTATTAACGGAATTTTACTTTAAGTGAAATAAAATGTATAAAATATTAAGTTATTACATAACGTAGTAAAAACTCATACAGATCCTTTTATGGAAACAAATTAAGTAGCTCCACTACGCGGTTGTCTTGCGTATATTCCGTTGCCATCATTTTCTTGAGTTAAAAAGTAGTTTACAAAAGTAAACAGATTATAATGCTGGCTTATTGATCAAACTTTTTATAGTTACACCGAATTTTTAGAGAGTGATTGCAAAGTCCTATAAAAATGTATACAAACATTTGATATGGAACATTTTATACTCGTATAATGCTCGACAGTTTTCTGTACAATAATTATTATAATACAGTAATGTAGTCATTTCAAACTTTGAAAATGTTTACAATTTGTATGCTCTTTCTTTCGTTTTGATTTTTTAATTCATTGACGTGTAAATTGTACATTTATGAGTAAAGTACTTTGGCTTTGACTTCGACTTTGCTTATGTGTCATTCCAGAGTATAATGTAACTGTATTTTAATTTCAATTCATTAGGTTCAGAATCTGTTCAGTCGGTAGTAAATGTAAAATATTGGTGGAAATTTCACACACAGCACTTTTGACCACAAACTAAGATGGGTGATACGAGTATCTTGTCACTTCGCATCACTGACATGAGTAATAATAGCAGAATGCTATATTATTTTAGTAGAGGTAGGACATTGGTAGTACTGGTAGACTCCACCTGGGAAAGTACCACACTTTTGCCAGTTATTCTACCGTCAAGCAGTAATGTGCAAACGTTACTGTGTTCCGGTTTGAAGGGAAATGTTTCCAGATAAATTACAGGGCTTAGAGATATAATATCTTTGATCTCTGGGTGACGAGCGCAGTGCAAACAGTGCTAGGACTCTTCATGTTCCGATAGTTGCGTGCTACTGTGCTATTACGTGGCAGACAGGTTGCTTACCTTCACATGTCCTGCTCGTCTTGTCATTCTATATTTAAAAAAGGATATATTTAAAAATATACAAGTATAATAAAATGTAGCTTAGCTTTGCTTAGTTTTGGGCCAGATAGTATTGTGTGTGGAATGTCCACCAATATTTATTTTTATTTATTTAAAAAGCTTTTTAGATGCTTACAAAATCCCAACAACTGGCAACACTAGCAGACAACAAAGAATCACTTCCTAACTTGTATATCCCATCGTAAAACAAGATATTCTTATCTTATTTAGTTTCTTAATCCGTACTGAACCCTTTATCCGTTGCTTTTATGAAATTTCTCGAATATTTTTTGCTTCGGATTTCTTTCAAGAAACTCCTTTGTGTGTTTCGCGAGATCGTGAGCTATGTACTGATTATGATTTACTATTGTTGCTCGGAATATATTAGTGAATCCATTTACTCGAACCGAGGACTCGGATTTGCATTTTTATCTTTTTGCTTTTGATGTTAACTTCTTGAGTGTTCTCTTCATATTTATACAACAATGTACAATATATAAATTTAACACTAGCGTATCTATAGCAATATACATTTTTTTATAGCATAGAAGTGACGAGGCAAACAGGACGTGTGCCTGATGGTAAGCAACATGCCTGCCACATAACATTAGATACAGTGGCACGCAGCTATTAGAACGTAAAGATTCCAAATCATTACCTAACACTGCACTGCACTCATCACCCAGATATGTAAGAAATTATATCTCTAAGCCCTGTAATTTCTCTGGAAACATTGCCTTTCAAACCGGCACACAGTAATGTTTGCACATTACTGCTTGCTGGTAGAATAACTGGCAAAAGTGTGGTACTTTCCCAGGTGGAGTCTACCACTACTACCAATGTTCTACCTCTACGAAAATAAAAAATAGATACTGCTATTACGTATGTCAGTGACACGAAATGACAAGATATCACCCATTTTAGTTTGGGGCCAGAAGTTCTGTGTGTGAAATGTCCACCAATATTTGTTAACAAGCAGTTCCCCGCGGTTTTTCACGCCTAGTTCCCGTTCCCTCATTTTTCCGCAGTGAAAGGTAGTTATGTTCCTACTATTCAAGACCGTGAACTATCTGTCTTCCAAATTTTCATCTGATTATTTAAGGCGCTATGACGTGATTGGACAACACACATCCAAACTTTTGCACTAATATTAGTATATTAGCGCCCGTATATAAACCTAAACCTAAACGATTGAATGGCAAGATATTCATGAGTTTTGACTCATTCCCAAATACAAAAATCAAAGCATATACCTTAGGTTTTTGGAACATCTCTCGTCTCTCTAAGAATCCCAAGCTCTGACCAAGAACAGACCAAGTCACAAAAAAACCCTGACTCCCAACAGTAAAAACATGAAGTAGGCTGTTTATGTTTAACAAAACATATTTAAAACTTCAGATAATGAGCCACGACAGATTCAAGATACAACTGTGAGTCGTAAAGAAAGAAACGCCGACATCAAAGTTGTAAAGCGAATCTGTACAAACGGAAAGTTTAAAAAAAAGCGGCAGAAGTCACGAGACGCGTAAACTTGAAGGCTGTTACGTTTAATAGTAGAAGTTTATACGCTCTCAAAGAAACAGACGCAATGAATTTTAATAAAACACGAAAGCACAAAGATTCATTCTCTAGTTTAAACTTAGATGGAACTCGTGTTTCGGTTTCTTTCGTTTTTATTTTCTGAGTAGCAGCGCCCCACAATTTTACTGCACACAATTTTTAAAGTTCCCGTTCTCGTTAGTCTATGTGCTATTTCCTTATTCCAGACTACAACCTATCTGTTTAATAAGTTTCAACCCAACCCGTTCGGACGTTCCAACGCAATTGAACAGAAAACATTCAAACGTAAAAGTTTCAATAATAGAGTAGCTAGAGGCGTGATGGTCTAATGCCCAGATCGTGCAAATCACACTCGTAGGGGCGTAGTTTTGAATCCTACCTATTTGTACTTCAGAGAGTATTTTCCTAAGGGTAACTTTATCATCAATAAGTAGGTAAGTGGCTTCAACTTGCCAACGGCCCTTCTACTTAATTGACTATAGCTTTGCAATTATTGCTGTCTCTATCTACTCAAGCGAAAAGAAAAGAGAGAGGAACATCAAAGCCAAGACAGTTTTCGTTCGCCGGTAGACTCCTTGAACTGGGCTAGCGTGGTGTATCTCACCTAGACACTCGCCTTCCGTAAGTAAGCTCCAATTCCCAGCAGTGGAAATAGTTGGTAGGTGGTGGTTAGTAGTGGTTAGGTAGCTTGTAGGTATATAGAGGCATTTTCACAAAAATGTATACCCCCTCTTAGCATTTGGCACTTTCCGGAACATTCCATTTTGTGACTGAATTTTACACCAAATATGTCTAACAATTGTATCAAAGTTGTTCTCTGTCTACAGTTTGTATGGTTTTTTCAAAGCAATTGTTACTACTACTACTGTAAAACAAATTTGGTGTGAAATCCGGTCACAGAATGGAATGTTCCGAAAAGTGCCAAGTGCCAAAAGAGGTATAAATTTTTGTGAAAATGCCCACAGTCGAGTTATTTTAAGTAAACACGCTCCATCGCAGACCCTATCGTCATTTAACATCAGGCGACATAACAGTCGAATAGAAACTTTAAAAAAAGCTGATTATCAGGCTGACTGGTAACCTATTAAAGGAGAGTACCATGTTCAACAGTGAACTAACGTAGGCTGATGATGATCATGATGAACTTTATCACTCTTTCAAATATTAAATAAACGTTACAAATTTCAGAAACTGTGATAATTTCCAAAAGAAAAATAGAACAAATTATCTTTTTACAACTTAATTAAAAGTTGCCACGAAGCAAAAGAGCTGTGTTACTTAGAATCAGGGGGTATCCATGCGGAAACAGGGCGAAGAGAATATAAAGAAAATGTTTTGATGAATAGGGAGGTAATTAAACTTTGACAGCAAAAGTTACAAGCCACTGACAATAATTAAGATAGCCTTCGCGAAATATACCTACTTTGAAAAACTGCCTAAGATTTTCGGGTCCTGAGGTGTCCTTATTTCAATAACAACGCTTTTCTTAATACACAGCGTAGGTAAGCTTAAGTAGTTCTACTTTATGCTACCAATTGGTAGTATTCGGGGTATTTTTTCGGAAGGTTAAGATGAAGACTGACCTGACGTAAGGTATATCGAGTATTTGCATCAGACTGCTCTCACGGTCTCCCGATTAAAATTCAACGTCTTACCAAACGGCCACTATTACTGTTAGTTTAATGGGTATCAGTCATCCTACAAAATTACATTCACAGCCAAAACTAACCACATAATACTAGATATGCAAATTTCTATAATTAGGTATATCTAAGACCGGCGGTATTCGGACGCTGTCCATTGGCAAGTCGAGGTTTCCCTCCCGGCGGACCAATTAGTTTTATAACCTTTCACAAATACTGCGGCTCATATTGTGTGGTCAATTTAATTACCTATTCGTAACTGAGCCGTGAATTTCCTTGGTGAACTGGTGACCCAGTGTTGTCATACTACTAGCTATGTTTAGTATGAGGCTATGTAATGGTACTAGCAGATTCCCGCCGTTTTATTATTTTCCCGGGATAAAATATAGCCTATGTGTTCTTTCAGACTATACTCGATTAGTTTGTACGTTACGACGTGATTGAGCAACAAACGTCCAAACATTGACATTTATAGAGGGTATATCCATGTTGTAACGGTGTGGTAAGAGAAAAATAAACACTCGGGGTCATATTTAAAATTGACTTGATTAGACTCATAATGTTATAATCTTTAAATATAAACTCAAGGCTACATTCAAATCGGCAAACGGTGACTGCCGATTCGGACACCCCGGGTTCAAATCCCACACGCACCATTATCTTTTCGAAGACATGTGCGTAATACCGCTAACTTACCAATGAAGGAAACATTGTGAGGTAACCAACATGTACCCAGAATCTTTCGATGTCATGTGTCCTCAACAAACCCGCACTGGGCCAGCGTGGTGGATTATGTCCTTGACTCTCACCAACCCGTACTGGGCCAGCGTAGATTAGGGCCTTTCCTCTCTCCTTGCGAGGGAAGGGCCCGAGTCCCAGCAGTGGGAACATTTAGTGGGTTGCTAATGTTATGTCCGGTGTGAACAGACACAGACTGATTTTGATGATGATAAAGGCTACGCTACAATGTAAACTTTCCCTTAAAAAAAGTCCCTGAGAGTTTGGGGATTTTTCAAGGAGCGGTCCGATCATACCAGTTGAAGTGAACCGTGCTGAAGTGAAGAGATTTGCTCTTTCGTTGTTGGAAACCGACGATCAAAGAAGATTAAATTCCTGCCAGCCCTCGCCCAACTAGTATCGATTAAAATGTTACCTGGATTTCAGCGACCAATTTATTGGAGAGAAGGAATTACATAAAAAAGGTAAGGTCTTATTGAGTTACATCTTACTCAATCCTAGTTTTGTAGTGGTAGGACTCTTGGCAGAGTCCGCCTGGGGAAGAGCCACATCTTTGCCAGTTATTCTACCGCCAAGCAGTAATGTGCAAACATTACTGTGTTCCGGTTTGAAAGGCAATGTTTATAAAGAAATTACAGGGCTTAGAGATCTAATAACTTAGATCTCTGGGTGACGAGCAGGTGCAGTGCTAGGTAATGATTTGGACTTTCACGTTCCAATAGCTGCGTGTCACGGTGCTGTTATGTGGCAGGCATGTTTCTAACCATCAGACAAATGTCTTGCTCGTCTCTTTACAAAAAAAAAAAAATCCTAGTATTATCTATTACAAATGTCAATGTTTGAATGTTTGGGTGAACGGATCAGTTTGAAATAGTTTTTATAGATCCCAGAGCACCAGACATTTAATATTGGATTAATTTTGTAATAATTCAATAGTTAATTAAGAATATAAATACTCGTATAAATGTCACTAACTTCACTTATATTCCCTTCAGAAGGAGCTTATTCTCTAAATCAGCATATTTATTAGTAGTCCCTAATTATCAATTCATTAAACCCCACCGAGGTGACAACAGAATACGACTTTTTGTCGAGCAATCCCCGATTAATTACGTAATACCATCGCCAGAGGTCACCACCGTCGCCGCTTGATTTATACCCCCCATTAGGCGCCCCCGAAGGTCCCCTAAAGACCTCTAAAGGTCCCCCGGATTATTGAAACGGCGGATTAAGGTGGTTCGTGAGAGATTCACTTTGATTTATTCAGTTTAATATCGTGTATAAGTACGTCTTAAATGGTCGAGAGATTAGAGAGTGGAGATCAGAGAAATGAACTATTAGAGGGAACAATGAACCCTGCTTTTTTGATAGTACCTCTTAATATTACAGATAAGATATACCCACGACTTAAGTTGCTCTGGTGTGGGTACCAGTGTACACTTACATGTTAAGATACTCTTTGTGTATATGCGATAAAGCTTACTAACTTGTTTTTTTAAGTAATGTTTTTGAACTAAATAAATAAATTAATATCGCAATGTACAGAATAGTGCAGTGTTTTAAAGCTTGGGTACCTATGCTGGGTACAGACACAGGATAATTATAATTATTACTTAAACATTTACATACATAAGCAGTCCACTAAATGTTCCCACTGCTGGGACTCAGGGCCTTTTCTCGCGAGGAGAGGGTCAAGCCTATTAATCCACTTAGCATTTGAGTCGAACATGAGTGCACATGAGTTCGAAAAGACAGCGGTGCGCGTGGTATTGAATCAGGGGCTCCGGATCATCAGTCGGATGATTTACTATATATATTAGGTACTTACCTAATTATTGTTATCTTATAGTTGTATATAAAACAAAAAGATGATTGTTTTTTCTGTTATTTGATAGAAGCAGTAACTTTCCATCTATGTACATATTATTATATCAACGTGGTATATGCAAACATAATTTAACATATCATAGAAGTAAAACTAAAACTATATATGGTAAATGATATAATGTAATGTAAACGTAAAGTAATTCTAATATAGGTACAAATTACAATTTACATATCAAGCAAACTTTTACTTATAATTCATTTAACGTTGATAAAATACATGCCTATAAAGTTATTTTAACTCGAATAAACCTCCCCGAATCGTTTCTGGTGCGAACGTACCCAAACGCTGGCTGAGTTGCCTCGCTGAATTGCGTTCGCTATTCTCTTTCTCAGAAACGAGCCACGAGAAAAATAGAGTTTGGTTTCATTAATGACGCTCAATATCCCGGACTAAAACGAAGTTAATATTTTATTTATGTTAGTTATTATTTTGGGTTCAATGGCTTATAAGTGACGACAATCTTATAAAATCAAAGATACACAAGCTAGGCTTTGACTTGTCTCACTAGATTATTGCCTTAGGGGATGTCGATTCGACAATAACATTATAGTCCCGATAGTCGTTTCACTCAAAGACCTTATAGCAAACATCCTTTATTTTTATTTTGGTTTTTGCCAGAGACAATTCTTTATGAATTCTACCGGGCTTCGCGGCTAGCCTGGTGGATATATGGAATTCTCTGGAAGATTGGTAACTTACTAAAAACCCTGGGGTATTTCATAGCGACTAACTTCTTGTGTATCATCATCATGATGACGATGAACATCTTGTTGTGTCTTATGGGTGGTGCTTGAGAGAGTTGGACTGCTAAGCTAATGGTACACATACGCCTTATGCCGACTATACATACTGGCCGAGTGCAGGTCAACGCCAGTGTGTGTAGGGTCGTTTTGTCATGACTTGTGATCACTCGCTGTCGCTCGCCTAGCTGGCCGAGTGACGGCAAGTGGCCAGTGTGTATAGGGCTATTTTGCCTCGACTCGTCTCTCGTGACCGGTGTCGGTTTTTGTGCACAAAACAAAGGCGCTCGTAGCTCGTATTGGCCTGCGCTCAGCCAGTGTGTGGATGCTACCACTCGCCATGTCCCGTTTTGCCTGCGCTCGCGTTGGCCTGCGCTCGGCCATTATGTGGATGCTGCCACTCATCTTGTGCCGTTTTGTCGACGCTCGCGTTGGCCTCCACTGGGTCAGTGTAAATAGGCGGTTTTAGATAATAAAGCGTAGGTTAAAGATTTTTCTCCAAAGTATTTAATGTCGCTGAAATAAAAAAGTATATTCCTACGAAATCCATGAACCTCAGTATGTGGTATCTAAATTTTAAAATATAAGTAATAATTTTGACTTTATTTGCCCCGTTGTACACATTGTTTTTAAACTGAGCAAGCTACTTTTCGATCCACAGAAGCAATAATCGAATGGTAATATAAATAATCGAGAACTGTTTATAGGATATAAGGTAATAACTGGAGGCGGTCGCTCGCCCCCACCCCTCGCCCCGGGCAGGACGGGTATTTGATCCCGGCGGATCTATGACGTATCTGTACAATATCATTACTATTACGTCACTTGGCTACAGAATTCAGATATTTTATTAATATTTTGTACTGAAATCAGGGAAAATAATAAAATTGTTTCTCTCTGAAAAACAAAACTACTGAGTTTAATTTAAAAATCGCATCAGGACGTCTAAAGATATTTGGATTATGCCGGCTTTATCGAGACATTTTGACGTGACAACGTCTTATAATTCGATGAAGCCGGCTGCACGCACGAAAAAACATGACGTCATGCGGCGTTACCTCGCTCTGAGGCGTTCCATTTAAGGCTTGGAGTTGAAGTTGTCACGTTCAACTATCGTCAGTAACTTTACAGACAACCGATTTTTTTTTTAGATTCTAGCTATGTCCCGCAGTTTCACCCGCGTAATTCCTGATTCCATTCTATTCCCGGGGTAAAAAGTAGCCTATGTTACATCTAATACCTCCAAGAATATGTGTACAAAGTTTCATTATGATTGGTTAAGTAGTTTTTGCGGTTAAACGTAACAAATAAACTTATGTTCACGTTTTTAATATTTTTATAGGAATTATAGGATTGCGTACTAAAATAGCCGTAGATTTTTTTTTTCAAACAATATTCGCGCAACTGCCGTCGTAGTAGGCGTATTCAGAATTAATGAGGCTGTCAAACATAGATCCCAATTTCCCCAAATGTTTGATTTTGTGTAACTTTACTAACATACCAAAATAATTAAGAACCATTTTTGACAAGTATTTGGACATTCTGAAAACACATAATTTGGTAAATAGATTAAAATTGGCTGTCTAAGCAAGTTAGCGAGTAAGCATGTGTTCTTAGTACGTACTAACTCTACGCAATCGTCCACATTTCATTCATTAGAAAACACGTGACATCTGGCAGCTCTGGGACTATTCATCACCATCATCATCATAAATATATCACCATAAAATGTTGTACGACAATTAATGGCGGTTTAATTATTGGAATATTGCTCCTGCAAATAAAGTAGAATTTTTGCAGGCAGGCTGAAAATATTTTTGGCTAACTCCACCTATTCAAGGTATTTACCTACCAAATTAACACACAAACGAAATTTCACCAAAAATAATTTAATGAAAACCAGTGGAGTCTTTTTGGTGGAGTATGAATGCAAATATTTGACACGATATTTTAATATATACAAATGAAACCTGCTAATTAAATAAAATAAATGCGAAAGTTTAGTAGTTTGGAAAAACAGGAAATTATTCTGATTCTGATTGTACGCTTAGATGTTAATTGTTCAATGACATCGGAACGTTTGAACGGATAAAAAAAAAATGATTTGAAGACAACAAGATTGTAACTATCGGGAAAAACCCACTCAGGCAACGCATTCCACAACCTAGATGTTCTTATCACAAACGTGGAGTCAAATCTCTTTGTTCGTGTTTTTGGAACATCAACCATGAAACGATGTCGCTTTTTTGAGATACGAGAAGTCCTATAGAAGAAAGGGCAAGATGGTATTAGATCATGCAGATCAGTTGCAAACTCTCCGAAGTGTATTCGATAAAAACCAGATTAGCTAGCAATTTTGCGGCGATGATCAAGACTTTGAAGTCTTTGAATCTGCAACAGAGTTAAGGTGCTGACAACACATAAATGAAATTCACAAATTCAAATTTAAGCCACGCCTCTTTAAAACTTCGATAAGACAGCGCCCCCACATGCAAACCGCGTTCAGCCGACGACATTATTAGTTAGTATTGATGGAAACAAAAAGCTACCGCGCGAAGATCATAGATGGCGCTTTTAAAAATATTTTGTAATTTCATTCAATATCTTTTTGCACTCTTTCAGATTGTGAAGAACATTATCGAAATTTTATGAATAAAGCCTATAAATAATAACTAACTTTCCACCGCTTACAGACATAATGAGATTTCTTTTCGCCAGATTGTCTAATTTTTGTCTAATGATTTTAGTGAATGTACGGTATACAATTACAATAAAACACAATTACTAATTAATTTATTTTATACACAAAATTAAACCGACTTCGAAATCACCAATAGGCACTCGAAAAATAAATTAATTTAATTTTTATAAGCGCTACTCACTCATCTATTTGAAGTCAAATAGATTTATTCGACACGAACATTAATTGCATAAAAGTAGCTACAGCAAAAAGCTAACATTACATAGTATTCCCATTCCCAGGCGGTCACCCATCTAAGTACTGACTACGCCGGCCGTTGCTTAACTTCGGTGATCGACGAAAGCTAGTGTTTTCAACGCGCTATGAACGTTGTCAATCATTAAATACGTATATTTAAATACAACCATAATAGTCATCATCATCATCAATAGACGAGCCCGCGAGTTAATAATCCACAACTATTGCTCATTACAACACGAAAAACAAGATTTTACAACAATACCATTTTGCTGCTTTGTAACGAAAAGTCCACAAACAAAATTTTACAAAATTATTTTTATTTCATAAGTTATTATTATGTTTTAAAAATGTAAAACATGCGAAACGTTTGTAAAATGAAACATTTATAAATTGTAATGGAAGAGGTTTTGGAATAGGCTTTTGTACTAAATTTAAAAAATTGGTTAATAATATAGCTTAATGTTGATAGTATTCCGAAACATCTATATTTTTGAAAAAAACTTACATTTACAATATGTATTTTGCATTTCAAAAAAGCAAACAAATTTCTGCACAAAAACGCTCCAGACTGTTATGGCGTCTTGAATGATGTCACGCCGGGGCAAACATATGTGTTTGTGTAAGGACTTTGTCAACGTTTTTAATTTAAAATGAATCCCTCGTATTACAAGAACTGCATAGTGCCCCAGTTTACAAGCACAAGTATAAATACACCAAACAAATTATTCATCTATGTTCCAAACGATCCACAAATGCGAAAAAAGTGGCAAACGCTTGCGAGGAGGAATGATGGCCACTAAATCAAGAATGTATTTTTGTGAAGATCATTTTGATGAAAGTATTTGACACAGTATATATAATCTTAGTAATGTAAATGTTAAAAAAACTGTCACTTTTCCTCAAGAATAGTGGTAAAACAATAACAAACTAGTTCAGTTAAGCGGCTGAAGAACTAGTATCCATGGCGAAGAATAAATAAAAATAAAAAATAATAATATTAGTACTATAAAAATCTCAACAACATTAGTAATGTCTAGTGATGTTTAGTACGGTGTGACGTCACATTTTCTGATTGGTGTTAACTGTCACGTGACTCAATGCCTATTTTTTCAGATTTTCTTAACTAAAAATATTAATAATCTTTACGTATTTTGATAAACTGTTTTATTTTTTTAAATCTCTATATTTTAATCAATAGTAAGAACCTCTAATCCATCCAATTATTTCTTAGTGGCAGGTGGCCTATTTATAACATGCAAATAGTTGGTTTCAAAATGTCAAATAACAATGTAGATATTAAAATTTCAGCTGTAAAGGAGTCTCGTCAATTACAACAACATTTGTAAAAAGGCTTTGGGAAAGTCAAAGTAACAAAAAATAATTATTACATTCAGTATACATACATATCCTACATGAGTATAAATTCGTTTTATATAAAGGGGTTTGGGTAAAGTTGGCGTCGTTTTTTTGCAATCAGATTTGCTGTAAGTCATATCGGAACTGAGTTATGGCATTTGTTTTCCTGTGTATTTTTATACGGATTAGTGGTGCCATTTCCTTCAGCGGCCAAAGATCTGTTGACGCTTTTTTAAAACATTATCATACCTCAGGGGTAATGGTTCAATCAGATTGAATGTACGTCAAATTGGAGCTGAGTAATGGTGGTATCGCCATATTCTAAAGCGGCCAAAGATCCGTTGTCACTATAATGTTTTTTTTTAATTACCCAAAAAAAACTTTGAAAGGCAATAATTCCGCTCCGACATAACTTACAGCAAATCTAATTGCACGAATACCCTTGATGTAAAGTAATATTTCAAAAAAACTCTAACACATCTTTAGCCGCTAAAAAAAACGAAGCCTCTAAGCCCATACAAAAATACAAAAAATAAATAACTTTGATAGCCCATAATTCAGCTCCGATATTACCTAGAGCAAATCTGATTGCACATTATATATAGCATCAAGGTTATTCACTGATATAATAAAGTGATAACAGATCTTTGGCCGCTTAAAAAAAAACAACGCCACTAGTCCATACAAACGTACCGAAACGCCTTTGTTGTTGTCCAATTTCACTGATTATGTTTATATTTGGAAAAAAAATATGTACAATAAATTGTACAAATGTATCTAGAATAAATTATGGCTGGTCTCACACGCCACACGCACCACTGTAGTTTTGAACTTTAAAAAAGTGATGAAGGAAAACATCGTGAGGAAAGATTAAGTGTGGTGGATTAAAGCCTGCATTCTCCTTGCGAGATAAGTCCCCGATTCCCAACTGTGGGAATATTTAGTGTGTTACATGGGAGTGTTACGGCTAGTTGGGATAACGGCAACTACTGACTCGGAGCCTCTCGTTCGAATCCAACGCGTGCGCACCACGGTCTTTACGGAGTCATGTGCGTAATGCCGTTAATTTAAAAACAAAAAATAATAATAATAGAATAGTAGAGAAAATAGGTAGGTAAATAATGATTAACTTATGTTGAAAGTTTGATTGACACTTCTTATATATGCACTTGATTACCACGGATTATTACCTAGTTTAAAACACCAAAACTTTCGTCTGTCGACTATTGGTAAATTTTATTAGACTGTCCGCGCACTAATGGGGATTAGGTCATAGTCTAAACTTTACGTCAATTTTATTAATATAAACTTCAGATTCAGATTCTTTATTTCAGACCTTAGGTATAACAGAATTACACTTGGTAGCGTCATTTACAAAATACAAAGAATAGTTTAAAAAATTCAACAAATTTAAATTATATTCAAGTTATAAAGAAGTATATAAAAGAAAATAATTTAAAAATAAATATCGGCTATTCAGTTGGGCCTAGTCAGTTCAATGCAGCTGTAGAGAGGCGTTGTCAGAATGTATGAAAACGACAGAATTATATTAAAACTTGAATTTTAAAAAAATATATACATATAAAAGAGATATTACAAAATGTATGTCAATGTACGTGTAGAAAATGATTTTGTCCAGCTATTTTTGTCCTTCAAAAATTGTTTGTCTTCATAGTAAGCCCTGCATACCAGATATTTTTTGACTTCATTTTTAAACTTTGTCTCATTTAGGCTTGTTACCTTTTCTGGAACAATGTTATAATAACGAACACTGTTTCTTATGAAAGAAATGTCCGTCTCGTGTAATCTACAACGCGGATACACAAGTCTATTTTTATAATGCGATGCATCGGACTTATTAGCATAGTGACATCTATTTTTTCTAGCATACATGATGCACTCATATATGTAAAGCGATGGCACTGTGAGGATTCCAATTGTATTAAATAAATCTCTCAAAGATTGTCTCGGGCCTAACTTATAGATATCGCGTATTGCTCTCTTTTGTAGCACAAATATTGTATTTCTGCCGCCGAACCCCACAATAATATACCGTAAGACATTATGCTGTGGAAGTATCCATGGTAAACAAGCCTGGCAGTTGCCACATATGATATTCCTCTTATTTGGCGAACAGCATGTGCAGCTGAACTAAGTTTGTCCGCCAATTTATTTATATGAGGACTCCATTGGAGTTTGGAGTCAATGATTATTCCTAAAAATAACGTGGATTGGATTTGTTCAATTATTTGACCTTTTATAGCTATTTTCACGTTAAAGTTTTGTAAATTTTACAGTGAAAAACGTATGCGTTTTGTTTTTCTTGGATTTAAAGCTAAGTTGTTGGCATCGAACCAGTCGCTCAAAATATTGAATTTTTTATTGATACAACAGTAATCCATTTGCCTCCCTCTCTTAACTTTAAATAACACAGAGGTATCGTCTGCGAATAAAACAATTTAAACTATGATAATAGTCTCAATGCTATACGTCACCACATTCGAGATAGTATTAGCACGAAATTTTGGTTTCTCTGCCGCGAAATCAGATTCTATTGCGTCCTTTCTAACCTACAGCGCGACCGCGTCGTAGCTCGTGACGTCACACGGTGAACGCGCCGCGCGGCTTTTTGATTTTTTAATTAGTAATTTTAAAATGTTCACAGATTCGTCATTTATTGAGATATCCAAGTATTTTTTGCAGTTTGTATAATTTATTTCTATTATCTTTAAATCTATGTAATCATTTTTTGATTTTATCCAATTGGAAACTTCCTTATTGTAAAAAAGTGGCATTAATACAAAACTTCGTCGATTCGACGAGTCATGGTTGCTGGTCTGGCTCTCACAGGCCTCCCATATAAGAAATATTACCGTGTGTTATGAGGGCAACGGCCCAACTAAGATTATACGGAAGCAGCAATGGGTGCGACAGCGCACTTAAAATTTAGATATTTTTTTTTCACATTCGCATCGTCGATCCGACGATGCTGGGTAAGGTTAATGGGTTTTAGAGGGCTAAGAGACTAATTACACGGTATTTTTACATGACACATAAGATATATCAAATGTATATAAAATAAGCTATGTGCAAGTTGAATGAACGAATGAAGTATTCCGTACCAATATCTATGAAAACGGTAAAAATCATGTCTATTTTATACAAACCCCACTTCCACACATTTATATTAATTTTATTCTTATGATTATTAATTTTAACACAATGTAGAAATAATCAAGTAATAGCCAATTAAAATACATAGAGAATGGTAGAAAATCGTCAGAAGTAGGAAAGTTGAAAAATAATATAACTGAATTTTGAGTTGTGGCTCTTTTATCTCAAAGCAGCGATTTATTAATACATCGCCAAATCTAAAAATAATGTATTAAAGAAATGACGTCTCTTGCAAAATTAAACTACGTAGGGTCATCTTTCCGCTTAATCATCAGACCTGGTTACAATCTGCGTAAGCAACCCACTATTTGTTCTCACTGCTGGGACTCTGGGCCTTCACTCGCAAGGAGAGATCTAGGCTGGGGCTAGGTTATAAATCCACCACGCTAACCAAGTATGGGTTGGTAAATGTCACATGAGGTGTACACTCTAGGTACTTACATGTCGGTTTCCTCACGATGTTTTCCTTCATCGTTTATAAGTTAGCGGCATTACACGCTGACATCGAGTGGTGCGCGTGGGGGTCCGAATCGGCAGTCACCGTTCTCCCGAATAGATGAGCCATAACGTAGACTTTAACAGCGTCTTAGAATTTAACACCAATGTACTCGTTTAATTACTGTCATCCCTTAACCACCTTCCAGCACCTTCATCAGACCCTGGTTACCATCTAGCACCAAAGTACTCGTCAAGACAAATCAAATGATCCCAAGCTCGATGGGGTTATTGGGGTTACGTCGTTTAATTGCTGGGTTCCTATGACCACCTTCCAGCTCCATCATGAGACCCTGGTTACCGTCTAGCACCAATGTAATCGTCAAGACGAATCAAAAGAGCCCAAACTCGGTAGGGATATGTCGTTTAATTACTGAGTTCTTATGACCACCTTCCAGCTCCCATCATCAGACCTTGGTTACCATCTAGCACTAAAGTACTCGTCATGACAAAGAAAACAAGTCCAAACTCGATGGAGCTATGGCGTTTAATTTTTGAGTTCCTATGACCACCTTCCAGCTCCATCATCAGACCTTGGTTACCATCTAGCACTAAAGTACTCGTCAAGACAAAGAAAACGAGTCCAAACTCGGTGGAGCTATGTCGTTTAATTACTGAGTTCCTATGACCACCTTCCTGCTCCATCATCAGACCCTGGTTACCATCTATCACCAAAGTACTCGTAAAGACAAAGAAAATAAGTCCAAACTCGGTGGGGCTATGTCTTTTAATTCCTGAGTTCCTATGGCAACTTTCCGGCTCCATCATCAGATCAGCATCATTCAATTTTCATACCATTGTTTGCAATAAAATTTACTTACGTACCTATAATGCGAGATTTTAACTTTTTGCAAGATTTGATAATTTTAAGCATCCGGTTTCGTAGTAACTATTTTCTAATCTGTGGCTTCGGGACAGGTGAAACTATAAATTATAAAAGCTTAAAAACATCGGAGAAAGAATCTAACAACGTTATGAAAAAAAAACATGCAAAAAGATTTCACAGTGGTAAGATTCGATCTCGGTGTTACATCCGTCCACCGTTGACGTACATTGCTGTCTAACCGTTGAGCCAAACTTCCTGATTACCAGCATGTCAAATTTTTAGACCATATGAACTCTATTAACGTTTGTAAGAATTGATCATTTTTATTTATTAAATATTGAACGGCGAACGGAGCAAAGAGCGACGTGCGTCCGTGTAGCAAGACGTCTCTTCCGACACTGTCAGATCTTATAAGAGTGAAAGAGAAGGAAGATGCGATACGTTTCGACTTTTTAAAAACATTAAATAAGTGTGAGTTTTTTAATTAAACCAAAATATAAACCAGCAATTGTCTTTGTCAAAATATAATACGTCATAATTTAAAAAATTACTAGTGTCCGTCTCCTAATTACACTGATATCTAAGTCTAAAACTAATTTTTAGAGGTTTGTTTACGATTTTTTTCTATCGTGATTTTTTTACCAAATCTTGTATTTATGACCTCGGGTCACTCATAAATATGTTCAAGAATAACATATATTTTACTCCTTATCTCTAACCATACACATTTTGCTAAATTGGTGTTGAAAAAAGTGCCATTTGGGGGTTGTCAGCGTCTTAACAGTCTGGCACATAGACTACTTTTTATTGCAGTAAAATTTCGGGAACGTGAACTACGCGCTGAACACTGGTGCGCTCTGGTAGTAAAGGTATAATCTAAAATCTGAATTAGTTTTTTTTGGAAGCATCTGGCGCCCGCATAGCTTTATCTGTCGAGCGAGAAAGGTCGAAAGTACCTATAGCTTCTATCAGCAGTCCCAGGTCACGGCATCTGTCACTGAGCTGATTTGCGATCTAATTCCGACTCCAGCCCTGCGGTGTCCGTACTGACGGCGTCAGCGACGAACCTCCGTAGTGTAAAATAGATATTAAGCATAGAATAATAACGCCTGGAAACCGGGCAAAGAAAGTAAGGCAAATCAGAGTGAGCCAAATTGGCTTAGTTCGTTCGAAACTACCATCAGTTGTCAAGGTCAAGCGCTAGTGCATGCGTCTCCGACAATAATTAAAAACATTAAGATGGTTGGTGTGGTCCTTCACTGTACATACATACTCAATGACATAAAAGTTTTGTTTGACAAACTTCAGTACATACTGTTTACGCCGACATCGTTCTGCGTTTTGCCTCACTTATGGTGAAGCGTTTGTTTGATGATTATCAATTTAGGCGTTATCAATCTATGGTATTAGGTATTTACATGTAGTTTCGTAACGAATGGTCCTTCACGTGACTGCTTTGTTCAGCGGGTTCCTAGTTATCCTACCTTAAAATATAAGAACAAAATAGTTATCTATTCTAAATGGTCAAACAGTAATTTTCTATTTTCACCGGTATACGGTTATAAGCACAATATTTTCAGATAATGGCGCAAATATGCAACCCTCGGAAGAGGTTACATATTTGAGCCCTTTGGGGTTGAGACATTGGGTCCGTGGGGACCGGGAGCTCACCTAATTTTCAAAAGCATTTCCGAGCACTTGGTCGACGCGACGCGTGACCAAAATGCTGGCGTTTATTTGGCCCAACGCATAAGCATTGCCATTCAGCGTGGTAATGCCGCCAGCATGCTGGGTACGCTTCCGATTGGTAGTGAGCTTGAACATCTTGATTATCTGTAGACCTTCATTGGTCTATGGATAATTCAGGAGTGCTTAGTGTAAGTAGTTGTTAGGTATGTGTAGTGTAGTTCTCATTGTATTTTAGTTTTGTAAAGGCTCTGCCCACACAAAGTAAAAAAAGACATAAATCAGGTTATAAAATGAAGCTAGCAGCATTCCTCAGCGCAGTTGGGGGTCAGATGGTGGACCCGAAACTAAACAAAGCTTGTACTATGGATGCCAGATAGCTGATATAATTTTTATATGGTTGTAAATCCATACTTATAATATGTATATTGTATATAGAAACACCCATAAACAATCGGCTACTACCACTCCCACGAGGCCAGTAAATTGAATATGCCAAGATAATGTACTGAAGTGTATAACAGCGGAGGTCCTGATCTATCGGCAGCGAAGGCAATCTGTTATTCCGTTTTTACAAGTTCCGTCCAGATTTGCGCCCGTGGAAGATTACGAATGCTTCGCTAATGGAACTAGGCATTGTTCCACTAGGACGTTTTACTAAAGCGGCGCGATGCGATTCAACAAATGATCAAAATACAAAATTAAATCATGATAAAATTATAGAAAACAGTTAACCGGATTTAAGGGCTCAACTTTCCAAAGCAGCCAAAGCGGTACTAATAAACAGTAACGCTTGTTGATTTGTAACGCGAATTGTAGTTTTTTTTCTCCCTAAAATCTTAATATATATAAACCTCCTGTCACGATGTTTGTCCGCGATGGATTCCTAAACTACTTAACCGATTTAAATTAAATTGGCACACCTTGAGCAGTCTGGTTTAACTTGAGAGATAGGATAGTTTTTATTTCGATTAATAGTCTTTAAATGACAATATCCGAGCGCAGCCGGAATGGGCCGCTAGTATTTTATAATAATAGGTGTCAGAAAATAAATACATGGGATTATGGCCACAGTCGTTCGAATTATGACACTTGTTCTAAACAATACGCAGTAGGTAGGTGGCTACCTACTATCCACAGCACTAGCTAATTTCATTTGGGGCTAAAAGGCTAAAAAGTGATGTGTGATTTAAGGATTAAGTACCTACATGAACATTGTTTAATTTTATGTGTTTGCTATTCGTAATAACAATTCATCAGATTGCTGCTAAATATCAAAATGAACAATTCCTAAACTACGTTACATAAATAATATAGCATCGATTCCTGTCTCTCAGCTGGTACACCTACTTTAATCGTCTAAACCTGACTTGGACAGCCATAGTTTTTCTTTTATCTCGCTCCCGCTAATTTACTTCCATTTTATCAAACCGGATAGCATTGAAACGCTTATTTACTAGATTTTTACTCATAATTCAATGGTTAGAAATACTACAAAAGAGGAAAACATTCGAATAATAATTTTAAAACCCAAATTAGTACTTTTAGTTTGGTTTTAATTTACTTTTGACTATTGAAGACTAAAATATTTTGAGCGAAATTTTAATAGTAAGTAATGACATACAACAGCGTCTTGTGGTTTTATACCACGTGGTTCCCCACGTAGTTCCCTTCCTGATAAATTTCCCACAACAAAAAGTAGTATACATTCTATTGACCATAAGTATTTTGTGCAAAATTTCAAACCGATCCGTTTGTCTGTTGTTCATTTTGGTGCAATCTAATGAATTGTTGTTACAAATAGCATACAAATAAAATTAAACAATATTTTATCCTACGTGATTGAGCTACAAGCATTAAGACAATTACACTTTCTGCGTTTATCACATTAGTAGTGTACATCGGCCGAGAGGTCTGTTTGCTGCATAATTGTTTGTTTGTTTGTAAGACCGTGTTGGATATTCGGATTAGGAGCCTCGTAATTAGCGGCTAGGGCAATTACCGTGCGGTTTCTGTGTACAGATAGTACACACACAAGCTCCTCCTGAGTACAGGTGTACTAATACAAACATTTCAATATTATTTACTAGCAACACCCGCTGTTTTGCCCGCGTAGTTTCCGTTATTTTTTCAAGATAAAAAGTAGCCTATGTGTTCTTCCAGACTTAGATAATCTAACTGTGTGTGTCCAAATTTCAGCACAATCCGTTCAGACACTGAGCAATAAAAATCTAAACACACAAACATTTACATAAATGTAATATTGATAGGATTAGTAGGATAAAATTGTATACATTGATAATAATAATATTATGTTTATCAACGTGACTCACTGATTAGGTACTGGTTGTATTGTTTTGTGTATTGGTTATTATTATTAGTAGATACAAGTTTTGCTTAGTTTGGGTGTATACCTATATTTATATTAAATCTCCAATGCCTGTATGTACGTGTGTATGGTAATAAGTAACATAATAAACAAATAATTATGATAAATAGGGGCACATGAATCTAGTGACCTTGTAAAAAATAACAATGTAAAATAATTAAGCGCATATTTCTCAAGTAAAATCCAAAAAGCTTGCGATTTTGCGACACTGCTAGATAAAATTTAAATCAAATATGTTAGTGTAAATACATGCGCTGAACAAGACAAAACCAGAAACAAAACTAAAGAAAAATATAAGAACATAGCATCTGTCGACCTTACCGCTAAAAGTGACACGCTACAAGCGCAACGATGTGGTCGAAAACGAAGGACACTCACATAAAAGAAATCACTCGGATATTAAAAAACTCAAACAGATAATCTTTTAGAAATAGTCTTAACGAAATATTTTTTTAGCGCCAAGGTAGTTTATAAGACGAGTTAATCTCAAATCCTAGCACTTCTCATCTAATCAGCGGAAAGTTTACCAAATCCACAAAACAGCCCAAACCCTTCTCAAGTCGATCTAAGCCACAATGACCTAAGGCGTTCTAAAAACGATTTATCTAGAAACACTGTAAGGCTGGGAATAGACTAGCTCATTGTGCTAACCTGGTATTCTTTAGAGTTTTGATAATTTTTCGTCAGAGTTGATTTCTTCTTTTAGTTTTTTTAGAAGCGCTCTAATCTTTCTAAAATTATGCATGCAAAACTTTTGATGTATGTTGCTCAATTATGTATGAATCGCTGGACGGATTGGGTTGAAATACCCAATTGAATATTGTTTGAATTGTAAATAAACTACCTTTAATTGCGTAAAAATTACGAAAACAGTATACCTGAATAAAAAACCACGGGTGATGCTGCTAGTTTGTAGTATATTTAACTGTTTTTTATTAAATTAATATATTACAATTTGGTTTCTTGTATATTTGTACTGTATCCACTCTATAGTGAGCGCTAACTCTGCTTTCTGAGAACCTACAGAATAATCTTAATTGTCATTACCCGATGTCTAAAATCCAGGCGCAGCCTAATGTGAGACCAACTGGCCAAACTGCCGTGTAACCATAGGACAGAAAAAAATAATTTGAATTGAATGTCCGCTAGAATTAATAACGCTGGTCTGTTCCCGACATTACGACAGTTACCTGAAGATATTGAGCAAGAAGTGTGAAGGCACCCTCTTTAAACCTTACATCTGTACTAACCAAAGCAGATAAAAACTAGACTTTGTATTATTTCAACTCCTTTGTATTATTTCAACTCTACGACTCTAATCTATCTCTATATACTAAATTTCAACCAAATCCGTTTAGACGTCCTGACGTGATTGAGCAATAAACATTGTCATTTTTAGGGTTCCGTAAAACGTAAAAACGGAACCCTTATAGATTCGTCATGTCTGTCTGTCTGTCTGTCTGTCTGTCTGTCTGTCTGTCTGTCTGTCCGTCCGTATGTCACAGCCACTTTTTGCCGAAACTATGAGAACTACACTGTTGAAACTTGGTATGTAGATGTATTCTGTGAACCGCATTAAGATTTTTACAAAAAATAATTAAAAAAGAAAAATTAGGGTTGCCCCCCATACTGAGAACTGAAACTCAAAAATATTTATTTCATCAAACCTACACTTGTGGGGTGTCTATCGATAGGTCTTCAAAGATGATGTTGAGGTTTCTAATATCATTTTTGTCTACACTGAATAATTTGCGCGAGAGACACTTCCAAAGTGGTAAAATGTGTGTCCCCCCCCTCTAACTTCTAAAGTAAGAGAATTAAAAAACTAAAAAAAAATATATGATGTACATTACCATGCAAACTACCAACGAAAATTGGTTTGAACTCGATCTGATGAGTAGTTTTTTTTTAGTACGTCATAAATACACTACTATTAAAACTTCGATCAAAGTTAAGACGAACTACAAGAACTATGTTTGTGTACTATGTATATTATGTTACTTGCTGTAACGGAACCCTTCATGGGCGAGTCCAACTCGCACTTGGCCACTTTATTAATATTATCTCAAAACTTTGACATTTATAATATAAGTAGGATTATCGTGACATTTCAGCAGCGAGCACTAGCTAAGTTCACGGTTTAGATCATGATTTAGTCCTGTGTAATGGTTTCAATATAATTTGGAATCGTTTAAAATCGAAGTTTAAAAGTGACATTGATGTTAACGTTCGCTTTAGTTACCCACGCAGGTCTAAACCCAGCTTTACGCTTGTACGCAGATATCAAGCAAGAAGTGCGAAGGCACCGTCTTTAAACCTTATACACAGATAAGAAAATAGTTACTTGCCTTATATCTTAACTACCCCCCCCCCCGCACCCTCGCGCCCCGCACCCCTCCCCCGCCGTGTGTCGCTTCTTCTTCTCACTAACCCTCACTCCGCGCTCATAATCAGAACTGTCGCAATTAGGGCATGGATACCGGTATTCGGTATTACCGAAAAACCGGTAATACCTGACTATTTGAGGCAATTCTGAATACCGGTATTGAAACTGCAAATACCGGTTTTTCGGTATTATGAATAAAGAAATTAAATTCATAAAAAAAACCCATAAGGCAGCTCTAGACTACGAAAATAACAATCAATAATCAATTGCAATTCATTTTATGATTGTAAACTTGATGAGCGGCAGTCTTACGTCATTTTTTCTCATGGTTTACACGAAATACTGTAAATGTATTAATAAAAATTTGTTTTGCACTAAAAAGAGTACCATAAAGTATTTTGAACCCCCGACAAAAAAGGGGTGTTATAAGTTTGACGTCGATGTCTGTCTGTCTCTGTGTGTGTCTGTCTGTGGCACCGTAGAGCTCAAACGGATGGGCCGATTATGCTGTTTTTTTGTTTAAAGTTTAATTCCCGTGCGGTGGTTCTTAGCTATGTTTAGTTAATATCGATTCAAGATGGCCGCCTCCACAAAGTATCTAAATTTATTAAAAAATATACAAAATTTCTTCACAACCTCCCTCAATATGGGTAATCAAATGATAGGGCTTGACTAGTAAAATACTATACACTGACAAGTTTTGGCCGATCCAAGATGGCTGCCACAACAAATGGCGAATTACATTATTATTTTCACTACTACCTCAATATGGGTATCAAACGAAAGGACTTGACTAGTAGAATGTCGTACAGATTACAAATTCGAGGTAGTCGGGGGTAAATCATTTTTTTTATTTTGGTCTTGTGATGCATATCAACTAAACCAACTTCAAAACCACAAATAATCACTCAAAAGCGAAAAATAAATTATTATAACTATTTTAAGCGCTACTCACTCATCTGTTTGAGGTCGGTACCAGCCATACCAATTCATAAATACTATCTACCTACAAGTAATTGCACTACTTACTAGGTACATAACATCTACCTACTAGCTTTTTCACTTGACTGGCTACGACATCAAATAGATATATTAAATAGATAATATAGAATAGATGAGTGAGTTGGACTTATAATAGTTACATTAATTTATTTTTCGCTTTTGAGTGCTGTTTTGTGGTTTTGAAGTTGGTTTAATTTTTCGTATAAAACTAACGAGCGTAAAGTAGCTTAAAATTTATGCGTATATATTGATATTTGTTTAACTTTAGAGTTTGAAATGCTAAATTAAGTAGGTAGGTACCGGATTTACTATACAGAATAGCTGAAGTATAATACCGAAAAAAATACCGAAAAACCGGGATCCCGGTTTTAAAAATTTGAATACCGAAAAAATACCGGTTTTGTCAGAAGTCCAATACCGCCATGCCCTAGTCGCAATTTTGAATGTTTGTTGCTACATCACGTCTGAATGGATCGGGTTGAAATTTGGGATATAGATTATAGTTTGGAATAGCAATTACGATACTTTCTATTGAGAAGATTTAGTAGTGGTAGGACTCTTAGCAGAGTCCGCCTGGGGAAGTACCATACCTTTGCCAAATATTGTACCGCCAAGCAGTAATGTGCAAACATTACTGTGCTCCGGTTTGAATGGCACTGCTTCCAGAGAAATTACAGGGCTTAGAGACATAATATCTTAGATCTCTGGGTGACGAGCGCAGTGCAGTGCTAGGTAATGATTTGGACTATCATGTTCCAATAGCTGCGTGTTACTGTGCTGTTATGTGGCAGGCATGTTACCATCAGGCACATGACCTGCTCGTCTCGTCACTCTATGCTATAAAAAAAAAAGATATCACTGTAATGGTAACCATGAGTGCAAACCATGGAGTGCTGATAGATTGTAATATATTTTCATTGATATTGAATTTACCTTTTGTCAGAGTTACGGCTGGTCTAGTTAGGAAAACGGCGCCTGCCTATACTGAGCCCCGGGCTCAAATCCCATGCACACCCCTGTCTTTTCGAAGTCATTTGCGTAATACCGCTAACTTTTTTTTTTAAATAAAGGGTGACGAGACTAGCAGGTCATGTGCCTGATGGTAAGCAACATTCCTGCCACATAACAACACAGTGACACGCAGCTATTGGAACATGAAAAATCCAAATCATTACCTAGTACTGCACTGCGCTCGCCACCCAGAGATCTAAGATGCTATATCTCTAAGCATTGTAATTTCTCTGGAAACATTGCCCTTCAAACCGGAACACAGTAAAGTTTGCCCATTACTGTTTGACGGTAAAATTACTGTCAAAGGTGTGGTACTTCCCCACGCGGACTCTGTCGAGAGTCCTACCACTACTAAACAAACTTAAAACGGAAACTGAAGCAAAACCCTGGAACCGACATAAATATAGGTACCTAAAACCATCCAAGTCATATGTCATCCATCAACCCGCACTGGGCCAGCGTGGTGGATTATAACCTTGAGTCTTTCCTTTCAAGAGAAAACCCCGAGTCCCAGCCGTTGGAACATTTATTAGATTGCTTAATGTTTAAGAGTTACCCACAGATTTAGACTACAGTTGTGCCCTCCCAAACTTCAAATCACTCGGAATTATGTCATCTTTGGGTAGAGTAAGCTTTGCGTTCTAGTCGGTTGTAAACAGTGAACGCCGAACGTGTTTACATAAATATCACTATTCATTGTCAACAACGCACACAAATAGAACCATATCATACCTCGCCGCTAGCGATTCCTAAGGGTCAAGTAGATTGGTGGTGTCTGACTCACTCCGCTACGCACACAGACGCAGTTTGTTACCAATTTGAGGATTCTCAGGGCACATCTACAGTTACCAACGATGTGTTCTTTAAACCTTATATCTTAACTAGCACCTCTCACCCGACGTGTGTCGAGTGTCGACTAACTCCGTGCTCATAATTGGAGCTGTCGCAAGTTCGACTCGCCTGTGCCGTGTGCCGAGGTGGAGACTATTATTTGTTTAAGTTTCGAATAGCTCGTAAGATGACCCGCCCTTCTACTGCCTAACTAAATCGGCTTTAGCTTTGCAATAATTGCTGTCTCTATCTTCTCAAACGAACAGAAAAGAGAGGGCAACATCAACGCTAAGACAGTTTTAGTTAAACGGTCGACCCCCCGGTACTGAACACATTCTGTAAATGTAGTTAGTGATGTATTTGTTTAAAACTAGAAGCGTTCTACAGTTTTTGAAGTGAAAACTTCTTTAGGCGCGCCTAGACAGATTTTTCGTGGGCTGTGAATTGAATTCATTCGTCACGCTCGGGTATGATAAGAAAGCTTCGGGTAAACTCGGGACCATGGCTATTGGCAATCTAGAAATACGTCAGCCAATGGGAAATGCTGAAAGGGCGTGGACAGGCCATCATGGCATGGCCATCTAGAAACGCATCAGCCAATGGGAAATGCTGACGCATTTCTAGATGGCCATGCCAAGATGGCGAGGCCACGCCCTCCGGTTACACCCGTGTAGTTTCCAAGGTAAGCTATCAAATTCTGAGCTATAAGTTTTCACTTCTATCGGCAGTTCCTATGACTGACATTTTTTGTTTAAATATATGTTTACACTTGACCGCCATCTCACCTGATGTTAAGCGACGATGTGGTCTGCGATGGAGCGTAGAAGAAACCGATTCACTTTCGATTCGAAGACACCAATATTATAACTATCGGGAAAAGCCCACTTTTTGACATTTATAAAATTAGTTGGTAGGGTTGGATGACCCTAGCCTCATTGTATTCAGCAGCGATCGCAGCCTCAAAATCACTTATAAATAAAAGTAATACAGTATACCATTACTATATTGTACTATAAAAAAGACTTTACTAGTAGCGCCTTGCGATTTTACACGTACCGTTCCGGTTTTTATAAATCTCCCTTATTAATCCGTAATTTTTATGTTTTTTTAGTTTAACGTATGCGATTTTGGAGTCATTCTTCTCGGCCCGCGCCTACTTGTATGTATTATATTAAATCAATAACTATTCTAATGTAATATGTTTTGAACACAACCGACCACCTTCTATAGACACCAGAGTTAGAGAAACATCGATTCCACTGCTCTGTAAATATCGGTAGGTATTCCGTGTAAGAGCTCGATAGTGGCAATAACAATCGAACGGCCGGTCGGGAGCGGCGCTTCTAATTGGCCAGCAACAAACATTAATGCCCTTCACTGCTAGGGCTGGCTATCACTACCTTTTGCGCAAACGGCGAGTATAATCCACTATTTTTGTTTACCGTTAATCAAACTATTTATTTTGGAGTGAAAACTTCTTTAACGTTGTACTTTTTGGTAGGCAAAAATCCAGAGGTTCGCGACACCAACATCCTGATTGTAAGGGTGCGGAGCAACATGCATTCGTTAGGTACTCTTTGTTTTGGTGAATTCTCTTTACCGACGCGCATAATAGCGTAGTATATAACAATACAGCTGAATATCAAGAAACGTTCCAAGGTTCATAGTTTGTAGTTGTTATTGCCTTTATATAGTCAAATGGAAACATACAATAGACAAAAAAAATACCGCAAGTAAAAAGCCTACATGCTATTCCAGAATATATTCTAATTGTTATAAAAATTTCAAGCCTATTTACTCCGCTGCCGCCGTTTCGACGTTATTAGACAACAAACCAGCTCAAATTTCGCATTTACAATATTTTTTTTTTTTTTTTTTTTTTATTCAAAATTGCTACTCCACAGACTCCGGGGTCCGTGACTTTTGTCATTTCAAATCTTATTTATTTTTACATCTTTCTTGGATAATCAGAAGATGAGGGAAATAAGGGGGGAGTTGGGAATATTATTCCGATTTCGTGAAGTTTATTTGACAGCCCTATGATCGTTGTAAGCCGGCAACGCGTCGCCCGCGCTAGCAACTTACCCAGCAACCACATTACAGGCCCGATCGCCGATGGCGCCATAATCGGAGTTCTATGTTGTTTCACTGCTGCTGTTAACAACACTCATTACACGAATGACTACAAGACAGAGAAGAAAGATTACAGTATACAGGGCTACAACACATAAGACGCTGTCAGTTCTAAATGTTCCCACTGCTGGGACTCGGGTTCTTTTCTCAAAAGAGAGAGTCAAGGCCGTAATCCACCACGCTGGCCAAGTGCGGGTTGGTGGATGATACATGACCTCAAAAGGTTTTAGGTACATGACAGCATCCTCACGATTACCGCAATACACACAAATCTTTGAAAAGACAGTAGAGCGCGTGGCACCTGGGGCTCCGGATCGGCAGTCGCCGTTCTCCCGACTAGACCAGGCGTAACTTCCAACACATTGCTGGGTAAAACATTAGCTGAGTTATGAGCTTTCTTTTCCTAGTCATTCATTTACAATAAATGAAAATACTCTATCTTTACGCGGTTCAGATGTATGATGAACTATTATAATTTGACTGTAAAATTGTACCTCTATAAATTGTCAGTGTATTGTAGGCTTATCATCCAACGCGTTATTTTAGATAGATACACTTTATTGTGCACACCAAACACATGAAAACACTTAAACAGGAGGGAAGAACAATAAAAACTAGTGTAACAATTGGCGGCCTTGTCTCTAAAAGCGATCTCTTCCAGGCAACCTTATTATAGCTTACAACCATAATAGGTATACATTTTCCTGATACATATATTTACGTCTGAACTTGGTAGCAGTATTTGTATGGGACTATACTAATATGGTCATGTTTAGCGAGGGAATGACGCAGAAGTGAAGTAACTTACAATTTATTTCTACTTTTGTAATGTATCTGTTCTGATTACGGACCGTTTTCAGTTCTTGGGCTTTACTTTAACATCTACGCTCAACTTGGTTGGGTTGTTTAGATCTGAACACTTGCATCTGTTATATCGAGCACAAATTCGCTCTTGTATGGAGTACTGTCCGCACCTTTTGAATGAGTCAACTATGTACTAGCTGAAGGCTCTAGAATCGATCGAGAGACGTGGCAAGTGCCAAAAGGCATAGACAACGACACACTAGTTTGAAAAAGACTGCAAAGTCTCTAACATGGCACGAAGCTGTTAGCTTGTGTGTGTTTTTATCGGACACAGTTCGAAGAGTATACAGCTAATCTGCATGATCTTGCAAGGTGATATCACTTTGAGTATTTTATTGGACTACCCGTAGCTCAAGGATGCGATATCGCTTCATGTTGAATGCGTTGACTGTGTGGTTTCCTCCCGTTGATAACATTCTTCTAGTAATTGGTTTATTTTATGGAAGCAGGCTGCAGTAGGTACAGTAGACTGCGTCGTCGCTTAACACCAGACAATCGAGACGGCGGTCAAGTGTAAACCTAGTAGAGTTCAATAAAATAAAAAAACTTACGGATCCTTACTGTTGCAGTAATATAACAATGATATTGAAAACAATCCAAAAAAATAAATCGCGAACCAAATTGTGGGGAGGTGATTAAAAATCATTAAATTTAGAAACGGTTCTATTGAAATATTTTCAGTATTACTTCACAGTATTTCTAATTCACTGCAAGAGTAAGAACCCATTAGTCAGTAGAAGAAACTCCACAGCTTGATGTAACTACATTACCTCGTATTAAAAATTCCACTCATACGATTGGCGCTACCTGCGCCCGCCATTACTCCGTACGACCGAATAAAACGAGTTACACCGTACGATACGGCCGGAGTAATTAGTATCGGGGCTTGCTTGTTTTTCGCTGAGTGGATTGGTTTACAATCTATTTTATGGGAAAATATTACCTACTTATGGATGCTGCGATTATTACATCAAAGGAGAAGGGATTATGTTGGTAGCTACTATCGTATATACTTCAACTTCGATCAAACTTTTTATAGTAACAGCTAGTTTTTTTGAGAGTGCAATGTACCTATAAAATTGAAAAAAAAACGTTGTTCAAAACAATTTGAATAACCACATTTTTCTGTACGATATTTATACAGTGTAATTTTCATTTCAAACTTTGAAAATTTTACACAATTTGTATACTCTTTCTTATGTTTTTATGTCATTAACTGACGTGTAAATTGTACACATTTATGATCAAAGAACATAGACTTTGATTTTCGTTCAAAAACTTTTTTTTTTAAATAATTAGTTATTGATTAACTTACTTTTAATCAACGTCAAAAAATGACTTCATAGGTTATTTTATTGAATCACATTATTTTTATCAAATGAAACGAGTTAGACCGTTTGAGACGGGAGGAGTACTTAGTAATCGGAGCTTTGTTTCTTTTTCATTGGATTGGTTTACAATCTATTTTATAGGAATATATTACCACTCGGATGCAGCAATTATTACCTTTAAGAAGATTATTATGGCTGTGCTACTATCGTAAATTCTTTTAAAAATTTAATCTTTGTCTGTTATTCAACCGTTAGTAATGTGAAAAAATCACTACATAAATATGTTCTGGATTGAATGGCTATTTTCCAGTGAAATTACTAGTGAATAAAGATAAAACATCTTCTGATATCTCTGGATGCTGAGTGCAAAAGAGTCAGATAATGATTTGGACTCTCCATGTTCCAATAGCTGCGTGTCACTATCCTGTGATGCAGTCATGATGTTTACCATCAGCATATGACCTGCCCGTCACTTTTTACCATAAATAAATATCTGTTCATAAAAAGTCTGGGTTTCGATCCCAAGTTCGTAAAGGATATAATATGCCTCTAGGTACCTAGCTCTGTATACCGATACGAGGGTCAAACTGAAAGTTCTTAGAAAATCAAAAACTGATTACATTAGCCAGTTATTAGTTTTATTATATCTTTTCAAAATATTGTCCATTCACGTCAATACACCGCTGCATGCGATGGAACCACTGGGAAAAGCACTTTGCCCACTCGTCCTTAGGGGTCTCTTCAATGGCATCGCGATACGCAGCCACCGCTTCTTCAGCATTCATAAACCGCTTTCCTTTAAGTTTTTCTTTATTTTTTGAAAATAAATAAAAATCACAAGGCGCGAGGTCGGGACTATACGGCGGGTGACCCAGTAATTCAACGTTTGATGTCGCCAAATAGTCGATCGTTCGCTTGGCGGTGTGCGATGAGGCGTTGTCGTGGTGAAGGAGGATCCTACTGCGAGGTCGTTTCTCTCGAACTTTTTCCAAGACAAGTGGCAAACAATTGGTAGTGTACCATTCTGCAGAAACTGTTTTTTGATCCTCTAACACAATTGTTGCGAAATGACCTATCCTTCCAAAGAACGAGGCCACCATTTTTTTCCCCGCACTTTGATCTCTCTTCACTTTAGTTGGCAACTCCTCGAAAGGAAACACCCACTGAGCAGATTGTCTTTTGGTTTCAGGATCATAACAGTAAATCCAGCTTTCGTCACCTGTTAGTATGTCGAACACAGCATTTGAGTCACCTCCGTTAAATCTTTCAATCATATTACGGCACCAATCCACACGATGGAGTTTTTGAGCCTCAGTCAAATTATGAGGTATCCACCGGGCGCAAAGCTTCCTGACCGCTAAATGTTCGTGTAGGATTTTGTGCACTTGACTCATACCGATGCCTAAGCTTGTCCGAATCTGCTGATAGGTCACTTTTTTGTCAGTCTCTATCATACGCCGCACAACACAGATGTTATCTTCAGTCGTCGCCGTAGAAGGCCGTCCCTCACGTAAATCATCAGTGAGATTAGTGCGACCACGTTTAAACTCATTAAACCAGTTGTAAACAGTCGCACGAGATGGGGCTTCATCGTGAAAGGCCAATCGTAGTCTATCATAACTTTCTTGTTGACTTAAATGACATCGAAAGTCATAAAAAATCATTGCACGAAAATTTTCTCGTGTTAAATTCATGTTGACGTGACACAGACAATTTTCAATTTGCCGCCAAATCGTAAAACAAATGACAAATGAATGAAGTGTATACTCAGTAATATTGGCAAAGAGTTCTATTTTCAAATTATAGAATTATTTTTTTATTATATTGTTTATAAGTGGCCAGTTCTAAGAACTTTCAGTTTGACCCTCGTATAATTGACAAATAAATATATAGTTGAGACTTTTTGATAATAATGTTTCCATACCACACCAAGTCACCCTAAACTATGCAAAGCTTGAACTATTCTAATGATGACGTAACTCCATAGCAATGACGTCACAACCTAAATCTGCCAATCACCGGCATCTACGGAGCTACCGCCAGGTTTCCTTTCTAGTTTCCAATTAATGTAAATACTGCCAATGCCACTGTATTAGATTAGGTCTGGGTTAGATATGCAACGTGCAATTATGCCGGTTAATTTTAATTTTAATAACAGACTTTAAAAAACGGGGAGATTCTCATATTGGAGTGGTAAGACTCTTGGCAGAGTCCGTCTGGGGAAGTACCACACCTTTGCCAGTTATTCTACCGCCAAGCAGTACATGACCTGCTCGTCTCGTGAATCTTTATTAAAAAAAAAAAATACCGGTTGTATGTTTTTGAAGTGAACACTTCTTTTGGCGCATCACACACAGAATTTTCGTAGGCTTTGAATGAAGCTCACCGTAATGCTCGTAAATTAAAGATATGTTCGGGTGAACTCGGGACCTAACGCATTTAGATATGGCCATACTTATAATACTAACCTAGATGACCATGCTTAGAATACTTATCTAGTGAAGTGAAGTGAAGTGCTTTAAATACTTATTATTTCTAGCACCCTCCTGTTTCACCCGCGTAGTTGCCAAGGTATAAATAAATAAATATTGGAGGACAATTTACACACAACACCATCTGACCCCAAACTAAGCAAAGCTTGTATGATGGCGGCCAGATAGCTGATATAATACTTATATAGTTTTAAATACATACATATTATACATAGAAACACCCAGACACAGTGCAAACATTTGAATTCATCACACAAATATTTGCACTGGGTGGGAATCGAACCCACGACCCTCGGCTTCGCAGGCAGAGCTACTACCCACTAAGCCACGAGGCCAGTCAAATTCGAGTCAAAGTGAGCGACCAAATTCTGAGTTATAAGTTTTCTGTTCTATCGACAATCCCTATGACTGCCAATTTCTTTTGTATGAATGTAACGCGATAGCTCCGCCGATTAATATGATTTTGATGATTCATTTTGTGTTTGTAAGATAATAAATATGTAGGTACCTCAAAGTTAATTCTAGATAGGTAAGTTTTATCGAAATCCTTATCGCAGGTATTGAAATATCAACGAAAAACAACGGGTGCCTATTAACACGCATAATTTTTGTTCCTAATTTACTTTGTCATAATGAGTGTAGCATAATGTATAGTGTCATAATGCAACTTTTGCATAATATTTTTTTGGCATAATAATAATATAATACTTTATTACACTACAAATTAACAATAAACCTTAATGCTAATACAATATCTTATAATAAACGAAGTAACTTGCAGAGTAATGGGCAGCCTTATCGCTTAAAGCAATTTCTTCCAGTAATATGCATAATAGGCATAATGTGTTTTTTATGCATAACAATCTATTGTACATTAAATTCGACTATTGATGAGACGCATAATAGTCTTTAGGCATATTGATAAGACGCATAATATTCTTTAGGCATTTTTTAAGTAGTTGTTGTGCTACTAAACATAGACACAGGTTACATAGGACCCAGATCCGACTTGGAGCACTCCCCCCCCCGACTCCACCTAGTCTTGTCGCTACTACCCCTAGAGTGTATATAAAAAATGCGGGATCCAGAAGCTCCTGAGGAGGTCCTGAGTAGAACGAGCCATGCGAGGCCAAGCGTAGCGAAGGGGGGAGGTGGCGAGTGAAGCGAGCCGGCGACCTCCGCAGTGGAGCGTAGGCCGAGTATGGAGAAGCGACACTCAAGGCTTACCGCTGAGCTTTTTGCGGGAGCCCACCCGAGTCAAAAAATGTCATATTTCTTAGGTTTACCGTCTGCATTTTTCAATGTGTGCCTTTAAATATTATGCTAAGTTATCGTTATGCTATATATGGTTATGTATTTAAACATTACGATATGTTATCGTTATGCTATAATTAAATATGGTTACGCTTTTAAACATTATGCAAAAACAGTTATGCGTTTAGTTGTTATGGTAAATTATCATTAGTCCTAAAAACGTTATGCCTATTTAAATTAGTACAAAAAATGTTATGCTACCCCCTAAAGATCCAACACAACATTTGCTTACCTTTTACACAGACAGCATATTTTTAGATTTTCTAAATGTTATGAAATTGAGTCGAGTGTCTGAGCTTAATTTTAAATTAAAGTCGTGTTTTGGTGTAAATTTAATACATGAAGCCGATTAGTATGGGTTTAAATTACTATCTTATCAGGTATTAGTAATCTTTAGTACTTGCCCAGGCGGACATTATTTTTTATAGAAGCCAAGTATGGACTTATCGTATCAAGTATTTAGAAAGAGTAGGTACGTACTTCCCCAAGCTGACAATGGATTACTTTTGACTAATATCGATACTGTGTGTTTAGGGAGGTATTGTGTGTCGCATAAGTCAATAGCCCTGTGGCTGGTCAGTGCCCGGTCGGCTTCAAGACAATAACACGCGTGTTCGAGATAATAAAAGCACTGACACAGTGAACTTGCTTTACTGAGATTCAGGTACGAAGTCTACGAGTAGTCATCGTCCTATAAAAGAAAAGTGAAAAAGAGGGTATATCGATATATAAGTATGTTCTTGGAAATTAATTTAGTTTATTTCTATAAGCGGATTACGGAAAAATTATGAGAGCACAGATTTATAATAATTCTAGCATTTTTTTACGATACGCGAAGACCGTCACGAAAAACAGACACTCTGACCAGAAGTTAGTAAACAATTTTGTTAATATTATAACTTACATCAGGTTAACACGTTCCCAGTCCCAATACAAAAGTGTGAAATTTAATGGACAGTCTAATAGGCTTTTTTACCCGACTAAAAGAAGGATTATGTTTTTCGCGCGTATCTTGTACATTTGTAAATTTATTTATTCCAGAATTAAGATATCGTTAGATTTGTCTCAATCACCCAAGTATCCTTACATATGTTGTTTGATATCAATGTTTGTTTAATTTGTTGATTTTTTGCGGTCGGGTTGTTTGAGTTAAAGTTTTTGAATAATTAGTTTTTTTATGGTCATAGAAAAACCAAGGAATGAAAGAAATGTTCAGGTGAACCAAACCCATTTCTAGCTAGCCATGCTTTACAAGACTAATCTAGATGTCCATGCTTATAATAATACTAATCTTGATGGCCATACTTAGGAAACTTATCTAGACGATCATGCTTTAAAGATGTATCCCAGACTAGCAGCGCCTTCTGGTTTTACCCGCGTAGTTTCCAAAGGCAGCTATCAAATTCTGAGTTACAAGTTTTCACTTCTTAGTTAGTCTTCTTAGTTCTTAGTTACAAGTTGCCGATAGCCAGTCCATATGACTGCCATTTTTTTTCTGTAAGTTTAGTTTCGTCCGGCCAAACCAGCCGGCCAGCCTCTAGCTAAACGAGATTAGCCTGATCGGCAGCTCCGGTTCCGATTCAATCAGTCAGCGCGTCCGACGGCCCGAGCTGGAACGTATTCCGTCAGTTGCAATTACTCAATTAATCCGAGTACCTATCTACATTCATACTTTCCTAACAAGTACAAAAATTTAAAAACTGAATTAACCCTCACCGTTTTGGATTTGGGAATTCTCTTAGCGTATAGGTAATGTTCAAACCCTTTTATTTGATACCCATATTGATAGAGTTGTGAAAAAATATGCTATCCGCCATTTTCAAGCGGCGTCCATCTTGAACGATTGCTTATTCTACTAGAGGTATAATAAGGCTATCGTCTTGCCTAGTAGTTATGCTCCAATGCGGTCTGAAATAGAGCATGCACACCTAGAAGAAACTGATTCACTCTCGCGTTTAAAATACTACGATAGTAACCATCATCATCGGGATAAACCCACTCAGGTTCCGTATTCCACAGCCTAGACACTTTTATCCCAAAGCAGCGTTTCATTCGGGTCTTTGTCAAGAATATCTATCTTTGGGTAAATCATTTGCACACTCTCCGAAGCACATTTTTGCTTCGATGTTAAAGATTTTACAGTCTTTTTCGAACAAGAGTGTCTATTGCCTATGAGCCTTTTGGCATATATGATAATCTAAAAGTAAATGAAACTACTCTTGGCATAAGTTTGTTACGCAGAAATAAGAACTTCTGCGCTGAAAGTTTCATACAAAATAATAGGTAGGTATGTCGTATAAATTGTTAAAAAAGTAAATTCTGACTCCGTCGCGTCAGTGTTAGATGATGTTTGTAGTGGCTAGAGATTCCAAATAAAAAATGTCGGTCGTAACGATGTCGGTCGCTACGGATAGATGAAAACTTATTATTTAGAATTATTGTATTAATAAACATGACCAATGTAGCTCAATACGTAACCTGTATGTCGATGGCCTGAATTCAGAAGATTATATACAACCAAAATGTGCTCAACGTTAGACGCAAAATTTTCACTTCAACAATTGCAAGCAAAGTTCTGGTATCAGCAGACGTATTTAACTTTTTTTTTAATAAAGAGTGACGATACAAGCAGGACATGTGCCTGATGGTAAGCAACATGCCTGCCACATAACAGCACAGTGACACGCAGCTATTGGAACATGAAGAGTCCAAATCATTACCTAGCACCGCACTGCGCTCGTCACCCAGAGATCTAAGTTGTTATATCTCTAAGCCCTGTAATTTCTCTGGAAACATTGCCTTTCAAACCGGAACACAGTAACGTTTACATATTACTGCTTAGCGGTAGAATAACTGTCAAAGGTGTGGTACTTCCCCAGTCGGACGCTGCTAAGAGTCCTACCACTACAAACTTACCATCAATCGCACATTATTCTCGTCTCTCCACTCAAACATATCACAAATCCTCAACAACAAAATGAACAAAAACCTCACATTTTACACGTCACAAACACTACGCAGTCCGAAGCAAAAGTCCGTTTATGAAATTTGAAAAGTTCCACCCGGAGTGGGGGGCGCCCAGTATAAGGGGGCGCCCAGAGTGGGGGCGCCCAGTCAACAAACGTCATAACTCATGCGGCGGGAGTTCATACGACTTCGGGAATGACCCGCGAACGGAAATGTGGAAACGCAGACTTAGACTTCACACCACTACCAACAGCATTTATAAACGCGGCGCCACAATCACTTTTTGACACACGCCGGACAGGAATTGTGTAACGATAAAGTAGTTCTTATGTTTTGTCATATGTGGTGGTGATGTGTGGTCTAGTTAAAATGACTGTCAAATGAATGGACTCGATTTGTCGCAGCGAGAGGGTTAGAAAGTTCTTTATGGTTGATTTTTGACATTTTTAATTTATGGCGCGAAGAGATTATTATTTGTTCGTTTGACTTTTTTATCGATAATTTTATTAATAGGAGGTCGTTTAGATGTTAAAACCCAATCAATGGTGATCTATGCCCATTTGTGTTCCGGCATTCGGCAAATATGAGCTGATCAATCCGATTTTAATTTGCCAGCTTTAAATACTCACTTTCAAAGTAACCTATGCTGTATTATGGTGAGAAATCTTAATGTAGATGTTTGCAAAAGAACCATCAGTTAAAATATGTCTTCCAGAGGAAGGTCCTTGGTTAAGCGACTTGTGCCGCTAGTCAATCAAGACACTCCAAGGCCTTATACTTCACTATAACAGAAATCATTTAGTACAGTACAGGAAATATTCCAATATAATTTGACCTTTATTTACGCTACAATTTAATCTAAACAGAGGTCTACCTATTCTAAAAGGATGTGACATGACCAATATTTATAGACCCGTGGTTTGACAGAGCTGAAATCAGATCGCGTGTCAAATGATACTAGACATGTCTGGAGTTTTGCCGTCGCGGAATCCGACGGTAGATGGGGCCTATTCGACCCCTAATTGCCCCCTTTACGGGCTGATTGCGCCCCGCACGGCTGATAGGGATTTGTCGTGATGTTATCATGGTTCACTTCACGATCGCTTTTATAAGGGTGGGGTATTTTCGGAGACGCAGGGAGGTAAGGAATTCGACGGCATTTTATTTTGAGTTTTGGAATAAAAGCTTTGTGTCTTGGAAAGTCTTGTGAGCAAATGACGAGTTAGGTTACATTCACAGTCGTAGGTTTGAGTCTCACTTGCATTTTGTTATGTTTTTCTTTTTGAAGTGAAAACTTCTTTGGACAGATTTTTCGTGGGCTGTGAATTGGATTCATTCGTCACGCTCGGTTATGATAAGAAAGCTTCGGGTAAACTCGGGACCATGGCTATTGGCCGTCTAGAAATAACGTCAGCCAATGGGAAATGCTGAAAGGGCGTCGACAGGCCATCATGGCATGGCCATCTAGAAACGCATCAGCCAATGGGAAATACTGACGCATTTATAGATGGCCATGCCAAGATGGCGAGGCCACGCCCTCCGGTTACACCCGTGTAGTTTCCAAGGTAAGCTATCAAATTCTGAGTTATACGTTTTCACTTCTATAGGCAGTTCCTGTGACTGCCATTTTTTTTTAACGGGCAGAGCCGTGCCGACTTGGCTGGTGAGTAGCGGGGCAAAATTAATCCCTCAGTTTAGATCACCTGGTAGGTAGATAGTCAAAGTAGTTCAAATTGCCTCAAACAGATTCACTGAATAAAAATATATCATAAAAAAATGTATGGATCCGTTTTGCCCCGCCTCTCAGCAGCCAGGTCTGCACCTCCGTGTTGGAGAGTGGATGTGACAAGTTTTCAGCTTGCCTCAAATACCTACACAACATTTGCTAGTAGCTCTCGGAATATTATATCAACTAATTTAATCTGTAAAGACTTTTTTTTTAACTTTTATAGGTATACACTTGACCACCATCTCGCTTGATGTAAAGCGACGATGCGGTCTACGATGGAGCGTGTTTACCTAGAAGAAATCGATTCACTCTCGATTTGAAGACACCAAGATCATAACTATCAGGAAAAACCCACTCAGGCGACTCATTCCACAGCCTAGACGTTCTTATCACAAAAGTAGAGTCAAATCTCTTCGTTCGTGTCTTTGGAACATCAACCATGAATCGGTGCCGCCTCTTGGAGCTACGAGAAGTCCGATAGAAAAAAGGGCAAGGTGGAATTAGATCATGCAGATCAGTTGCACACTCTCCGAAGTGTATCCTGAATCATGAATCATGTGAAGACAGATTAAATTAGTTGATATTATGATATTCCGTCTATAGAGAGTCTATAGATGTTGACTTTTCAGCATCTCAGACTGGCCTCGTGGCTTCATGGATAGTAATTCTGCCTGCGAAGCCGAGGGTCGTGGGTTCAATTCCCACCCAGTGAAAATATTTGTGAGATAAATTCAAACATGTGTACTGTGTCTGGGTGTTTCTATGTATGTATAATAGGTATGTTTATTACAACTATCTAAGTATTAGAGGACACATTCTCGCAACATACGTAAGGCGAACAAGCTGGATGTTATATCACACTCTCTCACAAGGTCACGGAAGCTAAGTCACATTATGGGACCTGAAGTTTATAACACTCTTCCCAAAATAGTTATTATATCTGCTCCAAGTTTTGGTAGCTTCAAAAACAGATTAAAGTCCTGGCTTATCGATCAAACTTTTTATAGTTACACCGAATTTTTAGAGAGTAATGGCTAAGTCCTATAAAAATGTATATAAAAATTTGACATGGGTCAGTACAATTGTTATAAAAATATATTATACTCATATAATGCTTGACAGTTTTCTGTACAATAATTATTATAATACAGTAAAGTAGTAATTTCAAACTTTGAAAATGTATACAATTTGTATGCTCTTTCTTTTGTTTTTTATTTTTTATTTATTGACGTGTAAATTGTACATTTATGAATAAAGTACTTTGACTTTGACTTTATTATATCAGCTATCTGGCTTAATTTGGATACTGTTGTGTGAACTGTCCACCAATATTTTTTTATTATTTATTTTTTAATTAATATTATAAAAGTGTTTAAAAAAAATTGTTTGAACGCGCTAATGACATGAACAACTTTTTATTTGTTTTAGAATTTTTTAAATAGCTCCCTATTAAAAAAAAATCTTTCACCGTCGGATATGTACCTACGTGATCCCTGAGTACTATAGCCTATATTATATGGACCACGGGCAAAGCCGGGGCGGATCGCTAGTAAATAATATAATGTTAAGTAGGTGCTTAGTAATATCATTAGTTTTTGTTATGATTGAACTGTTTACAGCAAAGAGTTATTTGTATTTAAAGTAACACCAGTTATTTGGCGCTACCTAGTTAATTAATCTACCGTGTTCCAGTTTGTGTTCCAGTTTGAAGGGCACTGTATTCCGAGAAATTACAGAGCTTGGAGATTTGTAGTGGTAGGACTCTTGGCAGAGTCCGCCTGGGGAAGTACCACACCTTTGCCAGTTATTCTACCGCCAAGCAGTAATGTGCAAACATTACTGTGTTCCGGTTTGAAGGACAATGTTTCCAGAGAAATTACCGGGCTGAGAGATATAACAACTTAGATCTCTGGGTGACGAGCGCAGTGCAGTGCTAGGTAATGATTTGGACTGTTCATGTTCCAATAGCTGCGTGTCACTGTGCTGTTATGTGGCAGGCATGTTGCTTACCATCAGGCACATGTCCTGCTCGTCTCGTCACTCTTTATTTAAAAAAAAGAAAAATGTAATATCATTAGTTTTTGTTATGATTGAACTATTTACAGCAAAGAGTTTACAAAATAGGGAAAGTAACACCAGTTATTTGGCGCTACCAAGTTAATTATTCTACCGCCAAGCAAAAAAGTGCAAACATCATAGTGTTCCAGTTTGAAGGGCACTATATTCTGAGAAATTACAGAGCTTGGAGATTTGTAGTGGTAGGACTCTTCGCAGAGTCCGCCTGGGGAAATACCACACCTTTGCCAGTTATTCTACCGCCAAGCAGTAATGTGCAAACATTACTGTGTTCCGGTTTGAAGGACAATGTTTTCAGAGAAATTACTGGGCTTAGAGATACAACATTTTAGATCTTTGGGTGACGAGCGCATTGCAGTGCTAGGTAATGATTTGGACTCTTCATGTTCCAATAGCTGCGTGTCTCTGTGCTGTTATGTGGCTGGCATGTTGCTTACCATCAGGCTCACGTTCTGCTCGTCTTGTAACTCTTTATTAAATAAAAAAATAGTTTTAAATTTATCCAGGTGATGAGCGTATTACAGTGCTAGGTAATGATTTGGACTCTTTAAGGTCAAAGTCAAAGTTCTTTATTCGTAAATGTACAATTTACACGTCAAATATTAATTAAATAAAATAACAAAGAAAATATCATACAAACAGTATACATTTTCAAAGTTTAAAATTAACATTTCACCGTACAGATAAGTGTCAAACTATATAAATATATTTATTTGTTACAGTTATTGTAATGAACAAACTAATTGTCACCATCATAACCTTACCATCACTCGCTAAAAATAAAATAAATATTGGTGGACAATTCACACACAACACCATCTGACCCCAAACTAAGCAAAGCTTGTATGATGGCGGCCAGATAGCTGATATATTACTTATATAGTTTTAAATACATACTTATTATACATAGAAACACCCAGACACAGTGCAAACATTTGAATTCATCACACAAATATTTGCACTGGGTGGGAATCGAACCCACGACCCTCGGCTTCGCAGGCAGAGCTACTACCAACTAAGCCACGAGGCCAGTCAAAAATTCTTTGTTATGTTCCAATAGTTGCGTGATACGGTACTGTTATGGGCAGGTGTGCTACTTTCTGTTAGGCACATGCCCTCCTAGTCCCGCCAATATTCACTATATTTATTATTAAAAAAAACAAGTAATACAACTGGCTAGCTGGCTAACCTCTCCTCCCTCAATGATAGCTCTATAAATAAATAAAATACTTAGAAATAGACGTTTAAACCCTCCTTCATTTTACTTCCATGATAAATCACAGTCTCCCAAATATAAGCCCAATATCAACCTTCAAACGTATTGTTTTCGCTTAATTAAGGAAGCACTAACCCAAAATTCATTTCCCTTTACTTCCCATCAGACATCTCATCAACAAATACCAAGAAAACCATCAAAGCCTAAGCTCTGATAACCTCGCGTGTTCGTCAAATTGCGCGCTCACTTGAGCCTAATGAACGTAACAAATGCCCCAGAGTGTTCGCGCGAGCGGCAATGTATGGCATCCATTGAGATAATGACTGCCAGCGAGCAATAAGCGAATGGCGTGGTAATGGCCGCCGATATGTTGCCAGACGAGTGACAATTGGTATTTTTAGGGAATTTTACGCAATTGTTGGGAGTTTTAGGAACTGTAGCGCTAATGGGGAGTTTAGAGATTGCTCAAGTGAAAACGGTCGCACAGAGGGGAGGAAAAAGGGACTTCGATGGGATGAAACTGAATATTTGTTCGTAATATTTGTTGATCCTTCTGCGGTTTAGGCGATGTTTACCTACTGTTTATTTTATCTATTGTTTTGAGAATGCGAGTAGGGGGGAAGCAGGAAAATAAGTATGTTACACTAGCAGCCCCTTGGTTTTACGCGAATAGTTAGTGTTTACGTAATTTTCCAGAAAGAAGCTTATGTGATAGTCCAAACTGTAAAGTAACTGTGCTTTAAATGTAAATCCAATATGTTCTGCCATTTCAACGTGATTAAGCAACAAACATCTAAACTTTGAGTTTAGACTCAAAAAAACTTTAAATTTTGAAGTTATGAGCTGAACAACCTCTTAGTCCTGTAATTACGCAGTATAAACTATATTTGAAAGTGGATAAATTAATGTAAGCATGATACTACTTAGTGGTAGAAAAAATAACAGAAAACTGTGTCAATTCCCCATGAGTATAGAATAGACCTTGCGAAGAATTCTACCACTAGAAACGCCGGTAATTACTGCGCGCTTCGCTTATAAATCAAATTTGCGTTTATGTCGACTTAAATAATTTCGCACGAAATTCATTTAACATAAACGTATGTTTATTCCCGTAATAGGAAATGAGCTTTGTTTATTGAATCACCCCGCGCGCCGTCGCTATCTCTGCGGACGGCATACATCGCCGCCCGCGCGCCGCCGACGCGCATCCATCACCCACATTAGCTCCGAGCGAACGCGCACAAACATAACGGATTTACCGTCGCTTGATTAAGTATAGACAGATTCACAGATTGTCAGTTTTAGAACTTAAAACAATAGCTTTTTAATTTATCACTCTTATCGTTACACAGAAACAAAAATCACACAGAAATGTACGTAACACAGAAATCATCGATAAATCCCGAACCGATAGATCAGGAAGTGGGATGACGACTAGGTAAAAACGGTGAAAACTTCTAATTGGTCTATAGTTAGATTATGTCAAAATATGGCACATGTCATTTTTGTTTTAACAAATCATTAAACATCGACATAGATAAAGATCGTCAAACTTGCAAAATGGGAGTTATGACGTCACGCTTTAGTTAAATCTTACCATAATGTAACGTCTCTCGAAACTTCTAAGCGCAGAATCTTCGTCATTTATGTTTGTGAAATAAAAGAAAAAGTACGTACATTAATAATTTTTTCATCCCACCAGCTCGGAAAGAGTACTTTTGCTCCTCGATATCAGGGCGCAAAAGTCGTTTTTACCCTCTAGAGGTTAAAGTAAATTTGAATTTAGAACATCGTGTGTACTGAGGTTTTGAATTCAAAACATAATTTAACCTATTTATTTCTACCTCCTTGGTGCCGAATTCATCATACATTTATTTTTAATTTGTTAAAAACTCATACTCGGAACCTCTTTGGTGTACTTTTTTTTAAATGCTTTGCGCGCAATTTTCTTTTCACGTATGGAGGATAGAGGTAAAGAATGTTATTTAAATGGCAAAACATTTTGAAATGCTAGGAATCAATTGTAATCAAATTGAAGTATGCCGAGTTGCCGAGTTAAATAGTTAAATATTATTGACTACTAAAATATTAACTAATAGATAATTTGAACTACTTGTGCAGTACAAAATAATGTAGTAAATATAACATCAAATAATTAATTACTATTTTGAGAAAACATGTAGGTACAATATATTTTGAAGTCAGTCTAGCGTCACGCTCGGGAATGATAAGAAACCTTCGGGTAAATTCGGGACCATAGCCAATGGCCATCTAGAAATGCCTCAGCCTTTCCCATTGGCAATTTAAAAATGTGTCAGCATTTCTAGATGGCCATGCTCATAGCCACGCCCTCCGGTTTCACACGCGCAGTGCCTATGACTGCCAATATTTTTCTTTCATGAATTCTGAATAGTACGTTTATTAATTTCCTTTAAAATGTACCCTGATGCAAATTTAGCGCTACTATAATTTAATGCATTTGGGCGGACACTTTTTCATGTACACATGAAACTCCTTACCTCAATCGGTCAACTCTCCATATTTTCACGTCATATTGTTATTGTTAAAACCATGGCCAAATAAACTTAAGTTTAAAACTTATAAAATAGAATACAAGTGAAAACCCGAAATACCATAATAATAAGTGATTCTAGCGACCAAGAAGTTTATTTAACGCCAACAGAATCGACTAAAACTGAAAATGCGCAAAGCGTTTAGTAATTTCCTCGCTAGGGGGGGGATGAAAAATTACGTGTTACACTCGAGTGCAAAGATTTTTCACCTTGTCCCCTTTTGATTCCCTTGCTACGCTCAGGATTCTAATTTTTGAATCCCTCGCTACGCTCGTGATTCAACTTTAGAATCCTTCGCTTGCTCGGTCATCAAAATTGAGCACGCGGTTAAAAAGCCACTTTGCACTCTTGTACAACAAATAACTATTATTATTGTGTATACTTGAATGGACTTACAATACAATACAATACAATACAAAACACTTTATTACACCACAAAACAATACAGAAAACAGTAATTAAACTTAAAATTAAAACATTTTGGGTACAAAAGACGATCTTATCGCTCATAGCGATCTCTTCCAGATAACCTTTTGGTAGCACTAGAACAAGGTGAAAAGTACGGGCAGTGGTGTGGTATCCTTGGTACACAAATAATTTCATAAATATAATACTAATATAAGTACTTCATACATATACAATACATAATATATAAAATAACACAATACATAAATATGAGAATAAATAATATAACATAGACGTACATACACAAATACATTAAATAAAATACACTAAGCGTAAAGGACACATGCACAGGTTTACACAACAAGGTTGCTTGAGTAATGCTGCCAAATCTGAGCCTTAAACGAGTCGACGCTCTGAGCGCGCCTGATGGACACCGGAAGAGAATTCCACAGCGCAACAGCACGCACACAAAACGATGAGCCAAAGAAGGAGCTTGAGTGAGATGGAGTACACAGAAGAAGATTTGTTGATGACCTAAGTTTGACAGAATGAGTGTCGCATAAGAAAGTGAAGCGAGAACTTAAGTACGAGGGCGAAGACGGGGTAAAAAGAATTTTATACAAAAGAGAGAGAATGCGAGTATCTCTTCGAAGACGAATTGGGAGCCACTTGAGTTTTGTGCGGAACTGGGATATGTGATCATATTTCCGAAGACCGAAAACAAATCTTATGCAAAGATTCTGAAGGCGCTCCAGCATATCAAATTGCTCCTGTCTAAGATCCAGGTAGCAGGCGTCTGCGTAGTCTAGGATGGGGAGTAAAAGAGATTGAGCTAACGCAGCCTTGGTAGCAGTAGGTAAGAAATTACGGATTCTTCGTAAAGACGATGCAGAAGCAAACAGTTTCCGTTTTAGCGATCGGATTTGAGGGTCCCAAGTGAAACATTTATCAAATACAATACCTAGATTTTTAACTTCTGCGCTGTAAGGCACAGTTGTACCGCTGAAAGAAACTTTGGTCGTTGTGTTAAAGTCAATCCTCGAAATCAGCCTGGAACTTCCTATAATAATGGCCTGAGTCTTAGTAGGGTTGACAGTGAGACCAAAAGATTTGCACCATTTTTCAATACGAAGCAAGTCAGCATTGACTGCCCTCACCGCGTCATCCAGGCAATCCAACGAAGCTTGAGCGTACACTTGGAGATCGTCAGCATAAAGGTGGTAGGATGAAGAGATGTGAGAGGTTACTGCATTTATAAAGATAGCGAAAAGTAAAGGAGAGAGAACGCCACCTTGGGGAACGCCGGACTGTGTATCGCACCACAAAGAAACAGTATCTTGTATACGTACACGTTGTCGGCGACCGTACAGATAATTTCGAAACCAGTCAATTGCCATTGGAGATATGTTAATTGAATGGAGCAAGGAGAGAAGGATATCGAAATCGACAGTGTTGAACGCATTGCTAAAATCAAGTAGGGTGAGGACAGTGAGCTTTCTGTTGTCCATTCCCAGCCTAATATCGTCAGATATTTTAACGAGAGCAGTGGTTGTACTATGGCCGGGACGGAAACCAGATTGCAAGGGGTTGAGGAGATTATTGAAGTTGAGAAAGAAACTGAGTTGGGAGTGGACGAGGCGCTCTAGGACTTTAGAAAGGAAAGGAAGGATGGAGATGGGACGGTATTCTGAAGGAGATTTCGGATTGGGTATTTTTGGAATAGGAACGATTTCAGCTTCTTTCCAACACGCAGGCACAGACCCTAGAGAGGTAGAAGCATTAAGAAGATGGGAAAGGATATGTAGGATGTCATCAAGGATAGGAAGAATCATATTACGACTAATGCTATCAGAACCGACAGCATTGGAAGCAATAGATAGGATATTCTTTTTAACATCACAATCGGCAAATTCACGAATGACAAAAGGAGCATGGTTGGGTTTTGAAAGAGACGAAAGGAAATTCAAAGTTAAAAGTTTGTCATTTGCATCTATGTGCGATGACGAAGAAAAGTGATGATTGAGAGAATTTACGTCTAAGTTTTGAGGATTACAATTTTGTTGTGATTTCCCAACACCCAATGTACGGAGAAATTTCCAGACTTTAGCTGGATCACCGTTCTCTACAGATTTATGAATATGGCGACGTTGTGCATCCCTACACACCCTATTGCAGTGATTCCGTAGTAGCTGGAATTTTTCTTTATTACGATCGCTGGGGCAAGATCCCAACCTACTTTTGGCTAACGCTTTTTGGTGTAGTAGTTTTTTAATGTCATCTGTTAGCCAGGGTGCTGGCAGATGTTTCATTTTAATAGCGCGTAAAGGCGCGTGGACATCATAAAGTTTTATATTTTTTCATTAAAAAAGGAGATCTTATCGTCCATCGATGTAGCTTTAAGAACTGGCGACCAATCAATATTTCTAGCGTAGTCGCGTAATTTTTCCATATTCATCGCCCCAAAGCTGCGCTGCATCAAAATTTTTGGTTTGTTTCTGGGAAGGCGAATTTTATAGGATAAGAAGATGACATCATGGTATGACATGTCATGTGCAGTGTGGGAACATTGACCGTGTTTGGCGACACTTTTAAGGGAGGACACAAACATGAGATCCAGCAAGGAAGGGATACAGTTCGGGAAGTGATGGGTAGCATTCAAAGGCAGAATATGCATGTTGCTTGAGTGAATAATTGATTGCAGCTTTGAGCAACGCAGATCTGATTTCAACAAACATGTATTGAAGTCACCCATCACTATAGCATGGGAGTAGGAGGGGAGAAGGTGTTCTAAGACAGTTTCAAAGGAAGTGAAGTAATCAACACTTTTGTCACGACTGTAATAGACTCCGAGTAGAATTTTGCTATGGGAAAGATGAAGCTCAAGAAAAAGGTGTTCACCAGCGTTGGTGGGAGGAGGTTGAGGAGAAGAACTAATAATAGAATAGGATATATTGGAACGTAAGTAAATGGCAACTCCACCACCCGGCCTGTCACTCCGGTCATTGCGGATCAATGAAAAGCCGGGGAGAGAAAAAGAGGAAGTAGGAAGGCAAGGTTTAAGCCAGGTTTCGGAGACTAGTACAGCGTGAATGTTGCTTTGATCGAAAGATGCTAGAAACTCAGGAAAGTGGGCCGGGATACTCTTTGCGTTGATGTGAATAACATTAAGGTTCTTAGGTACATCATTAAAATTATTAGAGAGTGTCACTCAACGATGGTATACTCAGATAGCTATCATCAGACATAGCAGCATCACTAGCGGACGATAACGAGAAAAATGTGTCACTGTTGCTACTGTTGTGCTCAATATTAGACATAGTATAATATATATTTATATAATTAATAAGTTTATATAATATGTTTCTTATATTAAAATAAAGAGTAAAAATAATATACAAAACAATAAATTGTACCGTGTGTCACTGAATAAATAATTCAGGATTACACACCCACCTGCCGATTGTGTTCCATAATAAAAAAAAAAAAAAGTAAAGTAACAGTACACATAATCAGTATATACATGCAGACAAAAACACGACAATATCAAGTAATACGAGGGGATGTTAAAAAGTAATTAATAAATATTACACTTTATGCAATCGTCGACCATCATTTAAGCAAATGCGTTGTTTGTGCGTAATCAATAAAAAAAAAAATACAAAACTGTCAGACTGTCACTATCACGTCACAGAAAAAAAAATATTCAAAAATTATAAGTTCGATGAATAGTGGCAAAAAACTATTATAAAAACAAAAATGGAAACATCAAATATCGTTGAAAGTGAAAAACTATACAAAAAAATCGACGGTACCACCAAACAACGAATACACAGCGAAGGTAGATTGAATCATGAACCAATTACCCCCGTTCAAAAGACATTACATGCAAGATTGAAATCGAACGAACAACAACAACAAAAACAAATCACTTCACGAACTTTCCTCTGCGTGTTTTCAAGTCCTTGGCCACCGCCTTCACATCTTTAACAGTGGCAGTAGCTGCTATCTGACGGTCAGAAGTCTTCGACGTACAAGAGGCAGACGTTGCCTCACCCGGGATCGCAGTGAGATCTTCCATGGTATTCACACGGTGCGGAACATCATCCGATCCCTTCACGAAGATGTTACCTTGTCTCGTCCAGCACTTGGTGATCCCAAAGCGCCTCCGAGCCGCCACGAACACTTCGTGCCGCGTCCGTGTTAAAAATTCAGAGAGCGTGACACTGCTGCCCTTAAAATGAGTCTTGGCTGCCCAGATTTTTTCTCGTGTGGTCACGTCTACAAGCTTGAAGAGCACAGGCCGCACCTTGTCAGGAGCAGCTCGACCCATCCGATGGCACCTGTTAATGTCAGCTGAAGAAATCTTACCAATCTTAAGCCGTTCAGTGATGACTTTGGCCACCAATTCTGACGTTTTCTCATTCGATTCCTCGGGTAGGCCATGTAGCAGCAATATTTTCCTTCGTGCACGCATCTCACCATGGTCAATTTGCTGAGCCAAGACACTAATTTGGTTCTGAACAACTCTGAAAGTGGCCACAACAAATGACTTAAATGCAGCAAACTCCGCAGCCAAGCCGTCCAATTTGTGAGGAGGAGTGCTGGGCAGCTGTCCTTCAAATGATTCCAGGCGCCTATGGAATGCAGCCATCATTTCATGAAAAGACAGCTGTATGGCATCCATTCTGTAGTGAAGTGCAGTGCAGTCCAACCAAAAGTTAAATTACTCAGTGTACAGTGGTAATACTGGAGAATTAACACATTAGTGGTAGGTAGGGTGTCTTAATGTATATAATTACACATAAAATTCTACAAATATATCAACTTTACTATTATTTAGTAATTAAATTTACAGAGAGCTATAAAAACACTGTTGTCAATTCAACACCTACCCCCCAAAAAACTTACTAGGTTTTTTAGTCGTTAAGTCTATTTTTTGCCACGCCTGCCCATAGCAGTATAGTGTGTTATGCACAAAGTGCAACATAAAGAGTCTAAATCGGTGTATCCCACTATTTCTATTTTGTATTTCTATTGATAGAAATACTGGGCCTGATTAAGACTGATTGTCCCACTATTTCTATTGCTGTCCGCTGCGACAAAAAACACTGCATTAGCTCGTATGACTGCGTGCACTTAGAAACTATTTATTTATTTCCTCTTTAGATAAAACCTCTTGTTGTCTCATAGTTGTAATTAACTGTTATTGATTGATAGACAGCTGTCATAGCTATTATTGCTTTACGGGATAGGCGTTGGTTTTGAATTATTTAAATATTGTTAAATAATGGAGTTAATAAAAAGGGGGAAGGGTGTTATACTGTTGTACGAGGGTTATGAATACACTAGGCAGATAGTTTATAAGAATAACAATACGTTATGGAAATGCAATAAGCGCCACAAAACTAATTGTAAAGGTTCGATGACAGTGTCCCCGGTAAGTTTCTATCACTATAACAGAGGCTGTAAGTTGGCCATTTATTTTGTATAGGTACTGTATGTTTTATTAATATACTTATTTGAAATTTTATAGGATAACACTATAGTGAGAACCATTGAGCACTCTTCTCACTGTATTTCCGACAGCAACCAATCCGCGATCGAAGTTGCAATGAGTTGTAGTTTTGATCAAGCTGCAATGGGCAAAATAACAATACCTAAAGCTTTCAATAACGCTATAAATTCTTTAGTTGACAAAGGAATTCCATTACTTGGTAAACCATTGCCACAATACACCTCTAAAAAGTCTTCCATGTACAGACGTCGTAACAAAGTACTAAATATTAAAAAGGTGTGTTGCAAGACCGTTCAAGAAGTACAAATTCCAGTAATATTTGAAGACTTTGTTCTTGCTGATTATCTTGACACTGATTTAAGAATAATAATATTTTGTCGTGAAAAAACTAGATGTGAATTAAAAAGCGGTAATTATTTCATTGACGGGACATTCTTTGCGTGTCCAGCACCATTTACACAATTATTGTCAATCCACGCTGATTTTGGCAGTGACTTGAATCAAAGCAAAGTGGTACCAGTGATTTATGCGCTTTTATCGAGTAAATCACGGAAAGCGTATTGCACTTTATTTTATCTTATTAAAAGATGGTTACCTGAATGGAGACCTGCTAAATTTACCGTTGATTTTGAAAGAGCTTTGATTTCTGCATTAACAACAAGTTTTCCTACGGTTCAAATAAAGGGCTGCTATTTTCATTTTGTGAAATCATTAGCTAAGAAAGCTAAATCTCTTGGCATGAATAAATCCATCCGCATGAAATTGATAATTCAACTTTCCTTCAGACTTCCACTTTTGCCCAAAAATAAAATACAAGATGGTTGGAATTATGTCTTAGCAGAGATGGGTGACAGTGAAGCCGAACATAAATTTAAAAACTACATAGAGAACTACTGGATGAAAAATGATTTTTCAAGGGTGTGGTGTGTTTTTGGAGAACGTCACCGCACTAATAATGCGGTGGAATCTTGGAATAGGAAATTAAATAGACTGGTGCCAAAAAATGTTAATATTGTTCAACTTTTGCATATATTAAGAGATGGTGATAAATCAAACGAATACTATGTATCAAATAATTCCCGAAAACGAGTAATAGCCGAAGTGCAAAAAGATGAGATGATATTAGATGAACAAATGAAATTTCTCCAAGGCGATGTAACACCTGGACAATTTTTATTAAAGATTTAAACTAACCTTATATTTAAACTAAGCTGAAATTTGGAATGGAGATAGGTGTAAAACTGGAATAACACATAGACTACTTTTTATTCTGGTAGCATGTTTTATATAAAACCTTCATGTTGGAAATTTTGATACTGCTTGGTGGAATACAAAAATCGGTTACAGTCAATTGTTTCAAAAAATTTAAAACAACATGTTAAAATTTAAAATCTATAATCCAATAGGTACAATAAAAATCAATTTTGTATAATGGATGAAATTGTGAAAAAAATTTTTACAAAGACTCCAAAGACACTTTATGAAATAGCTTTATCGAATGTGTTAAACATTTTACATTCACAAATAGATGGAAACTTACAAAGTTATGAAAACTCGGTGCTGGAAAATGTAACAAGTCATACGACCATGTTTTTCAAGTATGTTGAAATTATTCTATTTCTAATATTATATCGTCTTGTTTACAGCTACTTAAAATACGATTATTGTTTTATAACCTTAAACTACCGACAACAATATGGGTTGATTTATTTTTTAAAGTAATACCAGACGGAGTAATATCGTTAAGCGATGAAGAAATAATGCCAACGGAAAAATGTGAGGAATACAATCACAAACAATCATCCACACATCTGTGTAGTGACGAGGTGGCTTTGTGTGATTTATACTGTCGAGAATGTGGTGGAGAATTATTTAATAAAACTGCAGATTATTAAGTAAATTGTTCTTCATTTTTTTTAATACCGGGAAGTCATATTTCAATTTTAATCTATTCGATAAAAGTGGTACTTTTCAAATAATACAAATTCTTCTGCGTTTTCTTGTCGCAATAGAAATAATGGGATACAATTTTTATAAAATGTTAGTCCCACTATTTCCATTTTGTATTTCCATGGAAATAGTGGGATACACTCGTCTAAATTACTATCTTGCACTGTACTGTGCTCGTCACCCAGATAATAAGTTAAAATTATTTATTTTTATGTCCTGTAATTTCTCTGGAAATATTACCCCTCCAACCGTATTGCCTATTGCGGCATTAGTATGCTCGCTCCATATTTTCTAAACATACACACAGTTTTTTTTCTCTAGTTTGTTCTCTGGCATAATCTGCTGAACGCTCATTCGTGAAACGTTCTCGAGGTGAGAAGTGTGATGAGGAGTTTCTGTATTTTCTTCTGTAGCTTTAAATTCTTGAATAATGTTTTTTCTTTCATCATCATCATCCTATTCAGCCTAGACTCGTCCACTGCATGACATATGCCTCTCCAATAATACGCTACTCACTACTCAGCCCAATCCTTGGTTTTATATTTCCAACCGCCACTGTCTGCTTCGTAAATTGTCACTCCATCTAATATCAGGACGTCCTACACAGTGTTTTAGTTTCGAGTGTTTTTGTATTTAGTTATTGGAAAGAAAAAGAAAAAAATAATATAACATACAGATTTACACACAGGATTTGTACCCACTATCTCACAGTTTATCTATTCAAACTAATAGCACAGTTAAAAACTACCAGTAGGAGGACGTCTTTAAAGTTGCGGTAACTGGCGACAACGCTGAGGGCTGTGACAAATAATAAATAATAATATCTAAATAAATATTGATGGTCAATTCACACACAACACCATCTGACCCCAAACTAATTAAAGCTTGTACTGTGACGGCCAGATAGCTGATATAATACTTAATTTATATAGTTTTACAAATATATAGTTCGTACACATATTTGAATTCATCACACAAATATTTGCACTGAGTGGGAATCGAACCCACGACCCTAAGTTTTGCAGGCAGAGTACCTACCAACTAAGCCACGAGGCCAGGAAATAAAAGATGACTGTTAATTATTTCGTAATTAATTAATTATTAACATTGTTAAGCACCACCAACATTATTTGAAACATAAAATATGTATTCGTATAAATAATTCCTAATAATGAACAATAATAAAAACAAAAATGCGTCAAACCTCAGCCCTGAACTACTCTCCCAAACTGCTAAGATTGTTGTGTTCGTAGCTTGGGAGTGCGCTTCCCGCGTCTCGCCCCGCACGATTCCCCTGCCTAGACGTCTTCACCAAACGACTGTATGATATATTAGACTGTATCATTAATGATGAGTTCTCCGCAGTCCCACCAGAGTAGTTGAAGCCCTGTGACCCGTCACACGCATTATTAATCGTCGCCGGTGTGGGGTCAGCGCGCACTAATCGCCCGTCGCTCCAACACCTGCGACACGCGTGTAAACGCACTGAAGAGGGTCACGCTCGATGATTTATTGTTTAACTGCGCGCTGTTTACTTATTACCTTAATGCTACTTTTAAGCCTACAAAAGTATTTAACACTGTATTTCAAAGCAATTGTACTTCTCAAAAGCATCTATGAAAGCAGACCGCAGTTTATTTCATCGTTTTCAAATTAGTTTTTCCGCAAATGTTGCCACAAGTTTTTTTTTATTTTTCGAAGACTGAAATGATATATTAAATTGAATGTTTAACAGAAAGCAATTAAAAACGAGACCAAACATTTTATACAGGATAGAAACAGGATTTTCACAACACTATTATTGTCATAGTATTTATTTACTACGTAAGTATTTCATTCTACTAGCGGCCCGCGCTTCTACTGCCTAACTAAATCGGCTATCGCTTTGCTAATGCTGTCTCTATCATTTCAAGCGGGAACAAAAGAGATAGCACTGTCAAAGCTATGACAGTTTTGGTTAGGCGGTAGACCCTCCGTTCCGGCTTTGCTCGGATATTGTCGTGTAAAGATTATTAATCGAAATAAAGACTTTTCTATCTTTAAAACTGGATCCCACTGCACATGGTGTGCAAATTTGATTAAAATAGTAGTTCAGAAGTCCATCGAAGAAGGAGAAGATTGTATTACTTGCAATTGGAAAACTACTCGGAAGAGCGAGTTTGCTAGGCTTCCTACAATCCATCGATTGTAAAATCAGTTTTATTTGTTATAGTATAGAGTGAAGAGACCAGCAGCACTTGGGCCTGACGGTAAGTGGTACGCCTGCCCATAACAGCACAGTGTCACGCAGCTATTTCAGCAACATCATCATCATCAGCCGCAATACGTCCACTGTTGAACATAGGCCTCCCCCTAGATTTCCACAACGAACGGTCCTGCGCAACCTGCAACCAGCGGTTTCCAGCGACCTTTGTGAGGTCATCTGTCCATCTTGTGGGAGGCCGTCCAACACTGCGTCTTCCGGTTCGTGGTCGCCACTCGAGAACCTTTCTTCCCCATCGGTTGTCAGTTCTGCGAGCGATGTGGCCTGCCCATTACCTTTTCAGCATAGCTACTCTTCGAGCTATGTCAGCTACTTTCGTTCTTTTGCGAATATTCTCATTCCATACATGCAGCAACATAAAGAGTCTTAATTATTACCAAGTACTGTACTGTGCTTGCTGTCCATAGAAATACGATTTTTGAAAAGAAAACTTCTTTAGGGGCGCCTAGACAGATATTTCGTGGGCTGTGAAGTGGATTCTAGCATCACGCTCGGGTATGATAAGAACTCTTCGGGTACACTCGGGACCATGACTATTGGCCATTTAGAAATGCGTCAGCCAATGGCAAATGCTGAAAGGGCGTGGCCTCGGCATCATGCCATGGCCATCTAGAAATTTATCAGCCAATAGAAAATGCTGACGCATTTCTAGATGGCCATGCCATGATGCCCAGGCCATGCCCTCCGGTTACACCCGTGTAGTTTCCAAGGTATGCTATCAAATTCTGAGTTATAAATTTTCCCTTCTATCAGCAGTTCCTATGACTGTCAATTTTTTTTTTTATCTATAAGCGCTGTGATTTACCTAGAAACATTTTTCTTCCAACCAGAGCACAGCGATGTTTACAGATTGCTGCTTCACTGTAGAATAACTAGGAACACTAAGGTGTGGTATTTAGGTGAGTTTCGAAGCCACAAACTATTGATAGTGAAATCAGAAGTTCTCTCCTGTAGGCCTCTACAGCCTAATAATCGTAGTTAGTAATAATGGGAGGGTTCGATCAGAACTCAACTATTTCATCTCGAAACTAATATGAAGACCGCAGACCGCGGCCTCGGACAATATCTGGCTCTTTGAGACGTGGGGTTCGTGGGGCACAGTACTCAACTACCTTACGTCGATGGCTTGATGTACATACATAGTCATTTATCTTCAAAGTCAAAGTCAAAGTTCTTTATTGATAAATGTACAATTTACACGTCAACGTCGTTCTCAGAAAAAAACAAAAACCAACTTCAATTTATATTTTTTTTTTTTTAACTATAATAGGTTTACACTTGACCGCCATCTCGCCTGATGTAAAGCGACGATGCGGCCTACGATGAAGCGTGCTTACCTAGAAGAAACCGATTCACTCTCGACTTGAAGACACCAAGATTATAACTATCGGGGAAAATCCACTCAGGTAGCTCATTCCACAGCCTAGATGTTCTTATCACAAAAATAGAGTCAAACCTCTTTGTTCGTGTCTTTGGAACATCAACCATGAAACGATGACGCTTTCTCGAGCTACGAGCAGTCCGATAAAAAAAGGGCAAGGTGGTATTAAGTTATGCAGATCAGTCGCGCACTCTCCGAAATGTATCCCATAAAAAACCGATAAGCTAGCAATTTTGCGGCGATGTTCAAGACTTTGAAGTCGTTTCCGCACAAGAGTATCATTGCCTATGAGCCTTTTGGCACGTTTCAAATTCATAATTGAAATTCAGGCATTCCACCAAATTCAATATGAAGCCATTACTAAAAGCCGGGTCACACAGAGGCGATCCGATAGCGATAGCGATAGCGATCCAAGACGGGATTTTTTGTAATGTTCAAATTTGAATGCAACCTGACACACAGCAAGCGGACGCGATCCCATACTCGGATACGATCCGGATCGCTATCGGATCGCTATCACTATCGGATTGCCTCTGTGTGACCCGGCTTTAAGTCATCGAGATAACGCAAGTAAATTGTAGTTGTTTCTTGTTCGTATACGCACAGATCAGACAATTGTTACTTCGTAAGGTATAAACAACTACTACACCGATGTCGTTAAAATTTACACGGAACTATAAACTCTATAATCTACCAAATAAAAAGGTAAAAAAAGAGCTATCAAAATTGATTCAATATAACATAATATATAACATAATCGCATAACATACATAAAAAATAGAAGCGAATGGAGAGCATCCTCTTTTTTTAAATCAGTTAAAAGTAAGTGTACTTTTAAATTGTGAAGAGAATTCTATATTCTTGATTGTGCGCTTACTCGCAATTGCAATGATTGACGAGCGAATCTATACCGGTGAGCTTACTCGTGCACAAACTACCGGCTTAATTTACATATATTTTTACATGATGTCCTCATACACGCTATAATCTTTTATTATTTTTAAAATGTACATGTAAATCATGTCACTATCATGAACTAAAATAATTATTACCTCGACGAATCGCTCGATGTAACGTTACCGAAACGTCGAGGTAATTACATAATGTGTATAATAAAAAAAGTAATGTGCGTTCAAATCGCAAACATTAATTAATATACCTATAGTTTTTCCCTGTCTAGCACCATCGATATAAATTATTAGATGCGTCCTGAGCATCTTAAAATAGTAATAAAAAAAAAATAGCAGTCATAGGAACTGCTGATAGAAGTGAAAACTTATAACTCAGAATTTGATAGCTTACTTTGGAAACTACACGGGTGTAACCGGAAGGCGTGGCCTCGCCATCATAGCATGGTCTTCTAGAAATGCGTCAGCATTTCCCATTGGCTCACGCGTTTCTAGATGGCCATGCCATGATGGTGAGGCCACGTCCTTTCAGCATTTCCCATTGGCTGACGCATTTTTAGATGCCCAATCGCCAAGGTCCCGAGTTTACCCGAAGATTTCTTATCATACCCGAGCGTGACGATAGAATTCAATTTACACCCTACGAAAAATTCGTCTAGGCGCTCCTAAAGAAGTTTTCACTTCAATAAACTGCAGCTAAGTGTGTAGCGTAAGTGGTTTACACTCTACTAATCTACTTGACCCGTAGAATCGCTAACGGCGACGTATGCTGTGCTGTCTATTTATTTTGGTTGTTGACAACGAAACGTTAAGAACGTCCGGCGTTCACTGCTTCCTGCAGCCGAGTAGAACGGACAAAGTGAGCTCACTCTTCCTAACGCTGACATAATTCGGTGCGCCGAAGTTTGGGAAGGCACATCTTATGGTTTCTATCGATATATATCACTGCATTTCAAACATTTCCATAAAAAATTTAGTTGTCATTATTAAATGAGGAGAATGCGAGTGTCTGTATCTCCGGTACTGTGTCCTGGGCCCGCTCGGTGTTGCCAGCTGCGCACATAAGCCCCGGCCGGGCGGGGATTATGCACGCGCGCGGTAATTGATTGTGCGACAGAGTTTATCAAGTTTGTGGTCATCGGGAACTTGGCCGGGGAGAGAGGGTAACCTCGGGAAATCAATGAGGTATTTTCGGACGTGGATAGCACTTCGACGCAAGAAAACATCTTAATTGTGTTTCAAATCCCAGTAGTCTTCTTCTTCGTGTCGATGATGTTTCATATAATTATATACTAGCGGCCCGATCCGGCTTTGCTCGGATATTTTAATATGTATGAATTACGCGAGACGTTGTTTATCCGCGATTTGAATAGCTTAAACAAGCTAAGTTGAACATGTTGGGTTAAATTAATTAAGTTAAATTAATTTGGAACACAGTTAGAAAATGGCTCTCAATCCCAGCAGTGGCAACATTTATTGAACTGCTTATGCTGTTCCGAACAAGTAACTTTACATTAGATTAAAAAAAATCACATTTGTATCCAAATTTAGATAACAGGTACATTTTCCAGTAAACCATGTACTCCATACGCGTCAAAAGTTCTTATACCTTTTTTTTCAAAACCTCCCTCAATGTGGGTACTAAATAAAAGGGCTCGACTAATAGAATATGGGAACAAATTTCAAATCCAAGGTAGGTGGGGGTAAATCAAAATGTTTTATTTTATTCTTGTCGAGATTTACGTTTCGAGTACACGTAACATTAGTAATCGTCCCAAAAGTCTGAGAAAGTGAGTAAATAGCTATCTAATTCGATTTTTCTATGGATTTTAACGTTTTTTCTATATTTCACTGCACTGCCGTTACACCCCAACATTAGCATTAATAGGTGACCCGAACTTATAAAATGTTTCCAACCAAACAGCACTGAACACGGCTCTAAATGTATCTAATTCAAAAATGGAGTGTGACTTGTTTTTAAACTTCCGTGATTTGAACACATAGGTAATGTACTTACTTACATTACAGTACTTATAACGATCTCAGCTATCATTTAATTACCTCGACGTTTTGGCAGCGTTACAACCGCTGTTACAAGCCTTAGAAATTAAAAAACATCCTAATTTCAACCCCGAGTATGGTTTTCCGTTATTGGCTTCGTAATATCCTTAAAAGTCTTTAATAAATGTGTGCATTGCGGAGTGAGCTTAGAGAAGACTGGTGGATACGGTTAGTGTTAAGCCCCCTATACACACTGGCCCAGTGGAAGCCAACGCGAGTGTCGACAAAATGGCACGAGACAAAACATAACATCCACACACTGGCCGAGCGCAGGCAAAAGCGAGGTAGGCGAATAGGAGAATAGGACGCTACTCGCCGAGCGCCTTTGTTTTGTGCACAAAAACCGACACCGGTCACGAGAGACAAAACAGCCCTATACATACTGGCCACTTGCCGTCACTCGGCCAGTTAGGCGAGCGATGCGAGTGATCACAAAACGACCCTCCACACACTGTCGTTGGCCTCCACTGGGCCAGTGTGTATAGGTGGCTTTATGTGTCGTGTTGGCAACTCCGCGATGCTTCAATGACCAATTTCGTCAGTCTTCTCGTAACCAAGGCGATTGTTTGGCTGCCGAAACTTCGAGGTAATTAAATTATAGTTTTGAACGTGATTAAGTTCTGTAAAGGGTTTACATTAGGTGTATGCATTTAGTTCGACGAATCCTCGTCATCATCGTATCGTCTCCAAATTCTTCGTAACTCGTAGGTAGTAAGTAATCACAATTGCAAATTTGCGTACGTATTTTAATTTCCCCCTTCATACCTACATTCGCATATATTGAATTAATTATCTTCATAATTATCGCTGGAACAAGTTACTCCCCGAGTACCGAGTACCGAGTGTTGAGTACGGATAAGGAACCAATTTGTACTGCTTTTAATTAACGCATCTGTTACCAGGTATGATAACATATTAATTCGATTTAGATTTTTTTACAAGCCCCAATAAAATGACGATAACAATTTTGCTGCGGTAGATAATTCGCTTTGTCATATTTTTTTTTAAGTATCCTATTATGCTATACCAGGCTTTTTTTCAACAATTTTCTAAATTAATTTCAACCCCACCTGTTCCGCTTTTTCGACGAGATCAAGTAACAAACATCGAAACTGTCGCATTTATAATATTAGGTATTACTAGCAACGCCCAGAGATAGTATCCACGTAGTTTCCGTTTCCGTTATTTTTCCGGGACAAAAAGCTTAGTTGATGTGTTATTGGTTATTACAAACAGACTCAAAGTCTGTGTTCCAAATTTGAATCGATTTGTTTTAAACGTTCCGACGTGATTGAGAGACAAACATCCTACTATCTTACTACTATTACAAATGTCAATGTTTGGATGTTTGTTGCTCAATCTTGTCGTAATGTTCGAACGACTCAGGCTGAAATTTGGAACATTAGTAGATTAACCTGTACATATTTGAAGTTATGTGTTTTGTAAGGAATAACCCTCATTATTTTCCTCTATTGAGTGACAAAGTAAAACGTAACCGGCGTGATAAGTGTAGACTGCTCATAGACAAACGCAAAAAAAAGATTATGAGTGACAGCATTTTTTTGTATGGCTCCTCTTTTATATAATAAGCTGCCAAATGCCATAAAAGAACTTAACATAACAATGTTCAAAAGTAAACTAAAAAAAATGCTTATACACAAATGCTATTATACTGTAACTGAATTTTTAAATGATAAGGAAATTAATTGGAATACTAATATTTTAGACATTGTTTAACATGAAATTTTTACAATCTTTAAACCTTATTCCATTAATATCTCAATAGATATTATTATTATAATTAACGACATTTTTGATTTTTTGATTATATACATTTATTGCACTTTATACATTCTTTGACATTCCTCACATGGATGAACTGCAAGATCTACTAATGCAAGACCTTAGACCCTGGATGAACATATTGATCAAACTCAAAAACACAAGACAATATCCTGATGAAACACAAGACGTTGGCGAAATTGTGCTCACCAAACATTTATCTCACACAAATATATATCACAACCAAATAGAAGCCAGAAATGAATCGAAGATGAAGAATCAGATGACATAAATAAAAACCAGAAATTAATAGAAGATGAGGAAAAAGAAGACTTTAATCAGCTGACTATTATTTAATTTTTTTATTTAAAAATTAAGACTAACAAATTGTCTTGCCAGACATATTGCATGAGTACTCGCAGAGGCCAGTTTGTATGGGGCAACTTTTAAAATGTTTTGTATTTTCTTATCTTACCTACAAACAGCAATAAAGATTTTTGTATTTGTATTTGTATAGATTGTAGTCCAAGAATAAGTTACGGTGGTCTAGTCGGGAGAACGGCGGCTGCCGATCCGGAGACCCCGGGTTCAAACCCCACACGCACCACTGTCTTTTCGAAGTCATGTGCGTAATGCCGCTAACTTAAAACGGTGAAGGAAAACATCGTGAGGAAACCGACATGTACCTAGAATCTTTCGAAGTCATGTGTCATCCGCCAACCCGCACTGGGCCAGCGTGGTGGATTATGGCCTTAACTCTCTCCTTGCGAGAGAAGGCCCCGAGTCCCAGCAGTGGGAACGTTTAGTGGGCTGTTGATGTTGATGTTGTAGTCCAAAAAACACTGGCTAATTTGTATCCCTAGGACATTACGGGAACAGGAGCTACACGAGGTAACCCCACGTGGCACTCACTGCAAGTAGCTACAAATACAAATACTGCTATTAAGCATTTTGGTGAATAAAATCACAAGATTTTCCCTACATAAAAATCCCTTCAGCCACGTAACCGACTGATTCGTAACCAACTACGAAAACAGAATTTTTTTCAGTGTTTTGTAACCAGTTACCAATAAACACTTATTTTCCGTTTTCATTACCTTTATGTGGTAACCAGTTATGAAAAAATACTTCTTGTTCTCTGTTATGTAACCAGTGAGAAACCTTTATTCCAAATTCTAGTTATCGGTATTTTTCATGTATGAGTGATCAAATCAAATCAAATCATGTTTATTTGCACACACACAAAGTTTACAACAATTTCACATTACAATTACTATTTCACATAAAACAAATTAAGTAGGTATTGTCAGCGGACCCCAAACTAGGCTAAGCCTGTATCTTGGGAATCGATCAATATCAATCAATTCGAAAGCAAATCAAGTGTATCTTGCCTGCATTGAATATGGATGTCACAAATACTAAACATACGCAAAAATTATAGACACGCTCATATTATTTATGCTTCCAATACACTGATATATAAATTTACTAGCGGCCCTTTCCGGCTTCGCTCGGATAATAACCTAGATACCAACTACAGCGGCGTACCTATGCCACATACATGAAAAATAACGATACAGCCAGAATTTAGAAACAAGATTTTAGTCACTGGTTACATAACAGAGAACAAGAAGTATTTTTTCATAACTGGTTACCAAATATAGGTAATGAAAACGGAAAATAAGTGTTTATTGGTAACTGGTTACAAAACACTGAAAAAAAATCTTTTTTCGTAGCTGGTTACGAATCAGTCGGTTACGAAAGTGGCTGAAGGGATAAAAATCGTCCCGATCCGCTGTTCCGCCGCCACTCCGACGCTATTTTACTAAATTAACATGCAGGTGACGCAAACTAATAAGAACTTTCGTACAAAAAATGTTCAACGCGACTACAGAAGTGTAGACCGTAACGTATATACGTACGTACTGTGTCTGGGTGTTTCTATGCATAACAAGTATGTATTTAAAATTATGTAAGTATTATACAAGCGATCTGGCCGCGTTACAAGCTTTGCTTAAAGCCGGGTCACACAGAGGCGGGAGCCGTGAGAAAGCGATCCGATAGCGGTCCGTACCACGTCACACAGGGCGACCGCCCGCAGCCCGCGGCGGGTAGGTGGCGAGAACATAGCCGGGGGTCTACCGCCGAACGAAAAATGTCATAGCTTTGATGTCTCTCTCTCTTTTCTTTTCGCTTGAAATGATAGAGACAACATTAGCAAAGCGATAGCCGATTTATTTACAAAAACGTTTATTTTAGTTTTAACTACGATTTTACTACAATATTTGGATTTACGGATTTGTGCTGATCAAATAATTAAACATTATCTTATTTTAAAGAAAGTAATGGTAGGTTGATAGAAATATGATTTAACTTTTGATAGAAATATTATTTTTCTTTAGAAATATGATTTATGATGAAACTTTTAGATGTTTTTCCAGAATATTACTTCATAGTGTTATGACCAGTTTCGTGTAGTGCGAGGACGATTCGAACGAAATTTAATTATTAAATTTTGTTATTTCTATACACCTCTTCGTGAAATGCACTATATCACATGATTACGTTCGGATCGCGACCGCTACGCTATCGCTTTGCCCTGTGTGACAGCTTGTACAGACTATCGTAGAATACAGCGCCCGCGCCCGTCGCCCGTCCCGCGCTGCGGCGCGTTCTTCCCGCGAAGCGATCTCCTGTTTGTCGTCCGGATCCTGTCGCACGGGAGATCACATCGCTCCGGATCGCGCCCGCTTGCTGTGTGTTAGGTTGCATACAAATTCGAACATCACAAAAAATCCCGTCGTGGATTGCGATTGCTTTCTCGCGGCTCCCGCCCCTGTGTGACCCGGCTTTTAGTTTGGGGTCAGATGGTCTTGTGTGTGAATAGTCCACCAATATTTATTTATATGCTTTATTATAATTTTTGAAGTGAAAACCTCTTTTGGCACACCACAGACAGATTTATCGTGAGCTGTGAATCGGATTCTAGCGTCACGCTCGGGAATGATAAGAAATCTTCGGGTTTGCTCGGGACCATGGCCATTGGCAATTTATAAATCCTGACGTATTTATAGATGGCCATGCTCACGGCAGCGCCTTACGGTTTCCCCGCGTAGTTTCCAAAGTGAGCTATCAAATTCCGAGTTACCTATAAGTTTTCACTTCTATCGGCAGTTCCTATGGCTGCCAATTTTTCTTTTCATAATTATTGTTTTTGACGATGGATTTTGTTTCATACGATTAGGTAATATTAATATTTTAACATATCTGTTCAATAATTTGTCCAGAAATTACCGTCTCGGGGCCCATCAGCGAGATTTAAACATTATTATTAAGCAGATATACCGATTTTAAAGTTTCCCCCATAAGTATATAATTAATTAACTCACCTAGTGTCCTTGGCGCTGTCCAAAACCCAGTTTGGCCGTCAAGGATAAAGGGAACAGGGTCAGAAAGAGAATTTGGAATACCAAACCAGGCGGCGCGGCGTCCGTCGTCTCGAATTCCCGAATTTCAGCAGTAGTTCCCGCCCAGCAGTAGGGCCCGTCCAGTAGCCCACTTTTACACAATAATAGCAGCACTAATCCAGTAGTTGAATTATCGTTAATAATCTATTCCCGTAGCAATATTAACACTTTTATCCAGAAAAGCACCAGGTTAGAAAAAAACAGGGGCGTGACTCGTCGTTCCAGCGACAAAAGACAACGTATAACTGTCAGCTGTCAACCATAGATCCGCTATGATTTCGGCCGATATAATGTTGCCCGATTATACGGAACAAAACCCCCGACCAATTGAACTCCAGGTCAATTTTAGTAACCAGTATTTAGTAGTATCCGGACCCCAAATAAAACGAAATTCCCAACTTTGACCCGAAAGTGGGAATCAAACCAAAAAAAAACTTTACCAAAAATAGTAATAAAATAAAATTAAATTTTAACCTTGAAAAATAAATATATCTAATAAAGAGGCAAGCGGGCCAGAGAGGACACCGCGCGCTGAAGTCTGGAACCAGAAACCAGAATCTCCGCCACGCGGGGTGTACCATCAGTACCGGATATCAATTTTAAAATACGTCCCCTACGCCAGAGTAGGGGGGCCAAATTTGCCTCCTTTAATAATACTAAATCCCCTTCCCGCGGGGCCTCCGTCCTATCTGTCCATTTTACCCGTTGTTGCAGAAGGTGCAAGTACTCGGCCGACCAGCGCCTCCAGAAGTCTTGACTTATTTGCTGCAATAACTGAAAACGGGACAGGCGTCCGGGCCGCTCATCCTTCCAGGGATACTCCGGCAACGCGGTTAAGGGCTGACCGATCAAGAAGTGACCCGGCGTCAAGACTTCTAGATCGTTAGGGTCAGGCGAGATTGGACAGAGAGGACGGGAATTAAGCACTGCCTCCACGCGGCATAGTACCGTGACTAACTCTTCCCAAGTTAACACGGTCTCCCCGATGACACGGCGCAGATGGGTTTTAGCAGACTTCACCGCAGCCTCAAAAATTCCTCCCCAGTGAGGACAGGCTGGCACACTAAATTGCCAGCTGATTCCCCGCTGAGCGAGAGCCAGACTTAAACTATTATTACCAGAATTTAAAAAATTATTAACCTCGCGTAAATAATTCGCCGCTCCTCGATAGTTTGTGCCATTGTCCGAACGTATTAAAGAGGGTACTCCTCTTCGCGCTACAAAGCGATCCAGCGCCGCGACAAAGGCCTCCGTAGACAGCGCAGAGACCAGCTCCAGGTGGACTGCTTTGGTGGCCAAACACACAAAGACGCACAGGTAGGCTTTAACGACCTTGGCGTTACGCAACGTCGACGACTTGACCGAGAAGGGCCCAGCGAAGTCCGTTCCGACCCCGTCGAACGGCCTCGAGGGAGAAATCCTATCCGGAGGAAGATCTCCCATCATGGGCTGCATGGTAGACGCCTTGAGCCTATAACAAGGGACACATCTAAACAGCACCTTTCGGACCGCCCTGCGAGCCGACAAGATCCAGAATTCACGCTGCAACACAGCGAGAAGCGCGCCACATCCAGCGTGCGCGTTACCGAGATGCCGATCGGAGATCAGCAGGTCCACCAGAGGACCTCCTTTAGGTAGCAACAGGGGGTGCCTGCTGCCGTACGGCAGGTTGGCTTTCCGGAGCCGACCTCCTACGCGCAGAAGACCATCCTGATCTGTGAAAGGGTTCAACTTAGCGACCGCACCCTTCAAGCGAGCGCGACCGCAGCGCAGCGCCCCAAGTTCCGTCGGAAACCTCTCACCCTGTACCAGCCGAATGAGGTGCAGCAAGGAACTCCGACGCTCCTCCACAGTGGCGATCTGGTCACTCCTCCTCTGACGAGGGTGACGACAGTTGTGGATGAAGCGCTTAATCCAGCTAGTTACCCCCAGCAATTTATCCAGCTTGCTGTAACGACCCGTCAACCAATCAGGGTCTGGGGGCACTTCCGCCACAATCGCATGCACGCGGACTCCGGGCAGCTCCGCTCGCTCCGAGTCCGCGCCGAGAGCTGGCCAGGAAGCTTCTGGCTCCCGCAGCCAGTCCGGACCCCACCATAAGGGGTGATCAACTAGCTCCGGCGCGGAACAGCCGCGCGAAGCACAGTCAGCGGGGTTCAACTCACCCGGGACATGTCTCCAAACCATGTCCAGTCCAATGTTTTGGATTTGGGAAACCCGATTTCCCACAAAGGTCTCCAAAGTGTGAGGGGCTGCTCTTAACCAGGCAAGCACGACCTGACTGTCTGACCACGCATAGACATTCCGGATGTCTATCGAGGTGGACAGTTCCTGATATACGTGCTTAAGCAGCAGAGCAAGTAATGTGGCTCCGCTCAATTCCAATTTCGGAATAGTGAGTCGTGTCCTGATAAGAGCTACCTTGCTCTTCCCCAATAAGAGCGTGAGATTGACGTGGCCTCCAGCGTCAACTGTACGTAAGTACACAGATGCGGCATAACCCAGCTCGGACGCATCACAGAACCCGTGCAGGCTGATCCGGCTACAGCCTGGTGGCAGAATGCGCCGGGGCAACGCCACTCGATTGACCGTTTCGAGGTCAGATACCAAACGAAGCCAAATGTTAAGCGAGTCTCCAACCAGGGGGTCGTCCCATGAGACCTTCAGAGTCCAAAGTCGCTGTAACAGACACTTGGCTGCGAACAGAACCGGACTGATCCAACCGTTTGGATCAAACATCCTGGCGATGGTGGACAAAACCGTCCGTTTTGTCCACGCGCGTGTGGCTTCCAGTGCCACCCGAAAGGTGAAGATGTCAGCAACCGGTTGATACTGCATGCCCAGAACCGCAATCCCGTGCGGATCGTCACCTTCCTCGAAGAGCCCCGGATCCTGCTGGTGATCGTCCGGGATACCAGCCAGGACGTTGGGGTCGTTAGAGAGCCATTTCCGAAGCTCATAGCCTCCAGATGCGAGAAGCTCTGTAAGCTCATCCCGGAGCAACAGAGCTTCCTCCACCGTCTGCGCACCAGTGCAAACGTCGTCCACGTACAGGTCGCGTTCCAGAACTGCGGCTGCACGTGGGTACCGAGCCCGTTCTTGCTCCGCCAACTCCAGCAGTGAGCGGATCGCAATGAAGGGGCTTGATCTCAACCCATAGGTGTTGGTGTTCAACTCATACACCATCATAGGGTCCTGAGGACTTTCCCGCCAGAGGATCAACTGGAACCTCCTGTCCTCGGGGTGTATGACCGTTTGTCGGAACATCATACGGATGTCCGCTCCCAACACCACCTGATGCCTACGGAAATTCAGGATGATGTCTACAATATCCCGATGTAACTTCGGTCCAGCGTGGAGGCACTGGTTCAGTGACACTCCTGTCGAAGTCGGAGCGGATCCATCGAACACCGTCCTGAGTTTGCCCGTCGACGCCTTCAAAACGGCGTGATGAGGCAAAAAGTAGTGGTCCATGGTCGACCAGTCGTCGCGAGCCGGAGACATGTGGCCCAGTGCCTCATACTCCCTCATGAACTCGATGTACTTTTCCCGAAGTACAGGATCTCGAGCCATGCGTCGCTCTATGGACCTGAGCCTTTTCTCGGCCAATGATCGAGACTGGCCCAGACGCGGGGGGTTATCCCGGAAGGGCAGCCTAGTCTCCAATCGCCCAGAAACCATTCTCCGAGTGTGAGCCTGATAAAAGTTCTCACACTCCACGTGCTCGGGATCCAGCCGAGACACGGTAGGCGGCTCTTCGATCTCCCAGAACCTCTGCATGATCTGAGCGAGGGCCGTTCCCGTAAAAGAAGCCTGATTCGACTGCTGCCACTCATCCACCATTCCCAAAATGGCGTTCCCGTAGATGGTGGGCAGCGCCATCAGCGAAGACTGGTCCAACAGTCTAGGCTTCCCGTTCATGATGTAACCCAGTACATCAGAACCTAACAAAAGATCTACCGGACCCGCCATCCCGAAGCGGGGATCCGCCAACCTGAGACCCTTAGTACAGGACAAAAGATCCGGATCTATGTCCGCCTGAGGAAGCCAACCGACAACCGAATCCATGACGGTGGCCCTGACCGCAATCCTTTCCGAATAGGAATGTACGGACGAGAAGGAGAGGCGGGTCTGTCCAGCCAACCGCACCTCTGTGTTCCCGACTCCTCGCAACGGAGTCGGTGACGGAAACCTAGCCAGGCCCAGGCGATGAGCAACCCGGGTTGTCAAAATACACCCTTGGGACCCTGTGTCCAAGAGCGCTCGTATCCGGACGTAGTCGCCTCTTGGACCCCAAACCCTTAACCAGAGGGTGGGCAGCAGGACCACCGGTTGATCCTGTGCCAAGGGAACGGAGGCTAGTCAATCCCTCCGAGGCCCGTCCGAACCCGTCGGACTACAGGGCCCAGCCCAGTATGGCTGCCGAGTCATAAGGGCCGTCGGAGGGGGGGCATATCCAGCTGCCCTGCCATACTGAAAGTAGGGCGGGTGGTAGTCCAGCCTCGGATGCTCATGGAGGGGAGGCGTGTACGCCCTCCATTGCATTAATCGCGGATCCAGCGGCGGAGAAGGATAACGCTGGGGAGGTGGCCCCCGTGGTGACTCCGGTATCACCCCTCCACCTCTCCAGTTCGCCCGCGTCCGCGCGGGCTGTGAGGTCGGTGACCGAGCCACGTGTAGGACGCCCCTTGTTGGGCTGCCCGGTGCTGCCGTGAGTTGGGGTGGAGGGGGTGTGCTCCACGCTGTAGCCACTTCATTGTTATACAATGCGTGGCTCTGCGTGGGAGCGCCCCCGCCCATGGAGGGCCCCCTCCCTGAGGGCTGTCGACCAGCACCATCGCTCCTGACGCACAAGAGCTGGTGGTGTGGTCCCCCACACCCAGGACACGGCCGTGCCGTGGGGCAGTCATTGAACAAATGACCCCCCAGGCACCCGTAGCACCGACGCAACCTCCGAACGATGCCTCGTCGGTCGGAAGTCGTCCTCGCAAGCAGGGCCGGACACTGCACCAGCGCGTGAAGCTGGCCACAGTTCGGGCACTCCTGCTCCGACGCACTCGTCACCGTCGCCGTCCGCTTTACCCCACCCTGAGTGCGGGAATTGGTAGGTCGCGGTCCTGTTCCGGCAGGGCCACGAGCTGAAGCGGCGGGCTGCGCCTCCTGAGGCGCCGACTCTACCATCCTCGCCTCCCACTCCAGGACCCGAAGTAGCTCCTCGAACGTGGGGAAGACCTTCGGGTCGGCGTGAAGGCCCCTTTCCCGCTCGAACCGTGCGCGCAACTCCAGCGGCACCTTGCCCAGCAGAATGTGGACCAGCAGAAATGACCAGTGTTCTACTGGCAGTCCCAAGCTGCGCAAGGCGTTGTACGCCACCTTCACGGGCGTGAGGATTAATGGCCTCAACTGAGACCTCTCAGTCACCTTCGGCAGCGTATCTGTGACACGTGAGCGTCGGCGAGGAGCCGAGGATTTTGGAACCTCGTCTCCAGCAACTCCATCGCCATGCCGAAGTTGTCGTCATCCAGCTCCAGGTGCTGGATCAGGGAGAGTGCCTCACCCTCCAGTGACGTGCGGAGATAGGCCAGTTTCTCCGCCCTTGTTAAATCGGTGCGTGAATCCACGAGAGAGGCGAACATGCTCCGGAAGCCGCTCCACTTCCGCAGGTTACCTGTAAACCTGGGCAAGTCCAGGGTGGGAAGGCGTCCCACTACACCCGAACCCGCATCCCTGATGACGGGTCCCGAGTTCGCCCTTCCCTGACGAGACCTCTCCAGCTGGCGAACCCTTTCGGAGACCTCGTCGTACACATCCAGGATGCGCCGCATGTCCGCGTCGATCCTCTCCATCTGCTCCTCAGGTGGAGGCGGCCTTGCATCCCGCAGCAATCCTGTGCTCCTCTCAGCGATCTCCAGGCGCCTGTCGAGGTGTTCTGCCCTGTTTAATAGCGCCTCCTCCCGGTCTCTCCTGCCGACCAATCCTTGCAAGGATTCAAACCACCGGAGCTGGTTGGCCAAATCCGAAGCTATTTTAAATTTAAATTTTAAATTAACCTAAAGTTCGGACAATGTCACAACAATGATATCCACAACCTATTAAGCCGGATACCACTTAATACCAATTTCCCGACAGTTTGGGGAGAAATTATAAACTGGGAACCCCCAAATATCTGGCCTACCCGATATATTTTCCCAGAAAAATAAAAACAAAAAAGGGGTATTTACGGTTAACCACGCTCTTACTACCAGAAAATGTTCAATAATTTATCCAGAAATTACCGTCTCGGGGCCCATCAGCGAGATTCAAACATTATTATTAAGCAGATATACCGATTTTAAAGTTTCCCCCATAAGTATATAATTAATTAACTCACCTAGTGTCCTTGGCGCTGTCCAAAACCCAGTTTGGCCGTCAAGGATAAAGGGAACAGGGTCAGAAAGAGAATTTGGAATACCAAACCAGGCGGCGCGGCGTCCGTCGTCTCGAATTCCCGAATTTTAGCAGTAGTTCCCGCCCAGCAGTAGGGCCCGTCCAGTAGCCCACTTTTACACAATAATAGCAGCACTAATCCAGTAGTTGAATTATCGTTAATAATCTATTCCCGTAGCAATATTAACACTTTTATCCAGAAAAGCACCAGGTTAGAAAAAAACAGGGGCGTGACTCGTCGTTCCAGCGACAAAAGACAACGTATAACTGTCAGCTGTCAACCATAGATCCGCTATGATTTCGGCCGATATAATGTTGCCCGATTATACGGAACAATATCCATAGTGTGTTTAACTCTAATTCAAGTGTCTTTAGTGTAATTCGTTATACATAACGGCACCAACGAAATTAATAAGACAAGAATATGATATTTACAGTAGCTTTGTTGTCCCCAGGTGGAGTATGGTCGCTCCGCAACCTGTCCATCTCTGTCCCGCGCGGCGTGCTGTCCGGCGAGGGCTCGGCGGTGGTGCTGCGCTGCTCCTACGACCTGGAGGGCGCCGCGCTCTACTCCATCCGCTGGTACCGCGCCGAGACCGAGTTCTACCGCTACGTGCCGAGGGAGATGCCGCCCACGCTGGTGTTCCCGCTGCCGGGGACGCTGGTCGATGTAAGTTTTGTATTTGTTCATTATCCGCGTGTCGAGCGGTCAACAAGTTGTGTGATCAGTCTAGAACAAGTTGTGTGATCAGTCTAGAACAAGTTGTGTGATCAGTCTAGAACAAGTTGTGTGATCAGTCTAGAACAAGTTGTGTGATCAGTCTAGAACAAGTTGTGTGATCAGTCTAGAACAAGTTGTGTGATCAGTCTAGAACAAGCTGTGTGATCATCTAGAATAGACATTGTGTGTCGGAGAGCGCACTTTTTCTTTAATCACGTGCATTCTATCGCGTTCTATCGCACTAATTGGCCGACAGATCGGGCAGATACTGCTGTTCCTTCAGTTAGACCAGTTTCTTCCAGTTCAGGTTCAAGCTTACGCAGAGACCGCGACAGGAGACTGTGACCGGAGACCGCGACAGGCCTTTGACACTATAGAATTGTATAAGCGCCATTTTGCACCGAGATCGCGACAGGAGACCGAGACACACATGTGTCGCAGTCTCGGCACAAACTGGCGCCCATACAATTCCAGAACGTTATGTGCCTGTTGCGGTCTCCGGTCGCGGTCTTCTGTCGCGATCTCGCGTCGCGGTCTCAGGGCGAACTTGACCTTTAGGCACGAACTGGTGACTGAGCAACCAATGACTAAGTTCAATATACTGTATATTTAAACCCTTTTTGCAAGTAAGCGTAGACGCAGAGTGCATTTTTAGAGTAGTTTATCTCTAGTTATGTTTTAGAAGTGATAAGATATAAATATACTTCCGTATAGCATGGTCTTCTAGTCCTTAGCTGATTGAGTTAGACGACACCCTTTTCTTGATACAAAGATGTTGTTTTCATATACTATGGTTTAGAAGATGTAAAATACGTGTAACGTGATCACCCGTCTTCAGCTGACGGTTGGAAAGTAAAATTAAGGATTATAAGAAGTAAGATAGCATGACATAGAGTTTACTGAGTATTTTTGAAATCTAGCTCCAGTTCCTTTTTCTTTACTATAAAGATTTGTATTATGCTTAGAAGATAACTATGTACCATAGTCTCCTGATCCTCAGCTGATGCAGCTACGCACCATGTGCGCGTAGTGAACATAAGAAGAGGGGATTTATTTTAATAAAGAGGGACGAGACAAGCAGTACATGTGCCTGATGGTAAGCAACATGTCTGCCACATAACAGCACAGTGACACGTAGCTATTGGTACACGAAGAGTCTAAATCATTACCTAGCACTGCACTGCGCTGGTCACCCAGAGATCTAAGATAATATTTTATCTCTAAGCCCTGTAACTTCACTGCAAACATTGCCCTTCAAACCGGAATACAATAGGGTAAATGTGGGGTAGACGCCCCAGTGGGATAGTTGCCTCAGTAAACACGTAGCGACCTGTATAAACATTAGACCCGTTGTGTTTTGTTTAAACGTAACCCTACCCCTGCCCGTCCTTCAGTCAGTGCCACGCACTTAGCTGGAACGGACGTGTCGCGAGTTGTGAGACAACGAACATTTTTTGCGGCAATTAATTCGTGAATTTGGTTCGTATGAAATTTTGATGCGCTCGAAACTTTTGATTTTATGAGGTAAGTGTCTATATTTTTGTTTTATTTAAGTGTAGATGTATTAAACAAAAGATTTTGTTTATTATTTACGTATGTTTTATCATATTATTTACTTCAATATTTTGAGCGGTGTCTATCCCCTCGAAAAAGGATAGATGCCTAATTTTTTGTGAGTATAGATGCCCTTAGAGGCATCTATCCCAAATCTACAAAATCAACGGCAGACTGGATCCAGTGCGTCATGTGTAAAAAATGGCTGCATGAAACTTGTACCATGTACGGTGATTACTGTAATCCTTGCAAGCGATAAAAATTGCGCCATGAAAAAATTTAAATCAATCGTCTAAAACGTATCAGAAGTTGCCATTTTTAATGTTTATACTAATATTGTATTATTAGATACTAAAAGTGATCTCAGTTTCAATATTAAACCAAAGATGATTATGCTTATAAATAAAAATGTAACAGTTGTTGATTAAAAATAAATAAATCTAGGTAAGACAATCTTTAATTATATGCATAGGGCATCTATCCCACAAGCCAAATCATCATTATGGCATCTAACCCACACTTTAGGCATCTATCCCCGATTATAATACTTTTTTATTTCTTTTGTACCAAAAAAAAATACAAATTTGTTGTTAAATTACTTAAATTATTTATTTCATTAATAAGTACACAACACATCACAATCATTTAATTTTTATGAAAACTCATATTCTATAATTTATTTGCCTATTTCAAAAAGTGCGGCAACTATCCCACATTTACCCTAATGTACTGTTTGCACATTGCTGCTTGGCCGTAGAATAATTGGAAAAGATGTGGCACTTCCCCCAGGCGGACTCTGCCAAGAGTCCTACCACTACTAAAACTACTCCTACTACTACTTCTACGGCTTGGCGGTAGAATAACTGGCCAAGGTGTGGTACATGTAACGTGGTCTCTCGTTCCTCAGCTGACGCAGTCGGACGAGCAGCAGGTGCGCGTGGTGAACATGCACCGGCGGCTCAGCGGCGAGTACCAGTGCGAGGTGACCGCCGACGCGCCGCTCTTCCACACCGACATACAGTCCGCGCCGCTCACCGTCGTCGGCAAGTATCCCATCATTGCAGCTTTGACTTTTCCTTGAAGTGAAAACTTCTTTTGACGCGCCGCAGTCGGAGTTTGCAGTTTTCGTGACCTGTGAATTGAATTCTAGCGTCACGATTGTGAATGATTAAGTTCACCTTCCATTTTTAATATTTATATAAATGGCCTAATTGAGGCACTCAGTGAGCAACATGTCGGGTGCTATATAGATGGTGTTTGTTTTAATAATATAAGCTATGCAGATGACATGGTTCTTCTGAGTGCTTCGATGTGTGGCTTAAGAAAATTGCTGACCATATGTGAGAGCTATACAAATATACATGGATTGCAATATAATGTAAAAAAAAGTCAATGTATGGTTTTTCAGGGAGGGAAGAAAGTAGTAGGTTAAAATTGGGGTAGCTGGATCAAAAGAAATCCAGCTACCCCAATTTTCATTTATTCAATTATTCATTTATTCAATTATTCAATTATTCATCTATTATAATTCATCTATTCATATAGGTACATTTACACATACAATTGTAATTCATTGATTATAATTAACAAATACAACACAAAGGTTACAAAACGATGTACAAAGAATTATCCATTGATTTAAGGATATCCCTGACTTTTCCATATATATGATCCGAATAGAGATTCGCGACTACATGTTGAGCACATAACTCCGCATTACACTTGCATATCGATTGTTCAGCGCTTTTAAATTGTTCAGCATCGTAAATTTCAATGCAAATGACTTTCACGCCTTCCGAGGTAGTTTTCAAACATGAAGTTAACTTTTTCATTCCATTGATTCGAGGGCTCATCGCTTGTATTACGGGTTGCTCATTGTTTCCTAGTATTTTTGAGCATTCATCAATCGTCAGGGCTGGTGGTGATAGAATCCAGTCAGAACACTGAAAAAAAAAAAAAAAAACGTCAGCAGATCAACGATCAAATAGTTATTCTTAATGTTAGATATGTTACTGTATTTTCATTATTAAATAAGATTTCAAAATTTACTTACCGACATTTCTGGTTCTTCGTCTTGCTCAATGAAGAGCTACTAGTTATTTAAATTTTTTGTAAATCTCCCTCGTTTTATAACCGAAACCTATGATAAAAAAAACGCACGATTATGAACTCTATACCCAAGAGATTGTTAATAGAGTCTATTATCGCTGCTTTACTTTGATACTGCTGACGATGCTGTCATTTGAAAACACGTGCCCTAGTAGGATATGGAGTCATATTTGCTATCCCACCATATTTGGCTACTTCATAGCTGGTACATTTAAATCCGCTGTGGCCCGCTATTCACTTTTTACTGTATAGATTTAATTCAATGTAATTGATTGTTAATAAAATTAATAATTTAATAGCTATAGGTATACTAGTATTAATACTATTATTATACTTCTTACTAGACATCTGAAACATTTTTTTTTCTCAGAACATTTAATGTGTTTTGACAGATTACAGACCCTATACATCAAATATTTACTTCAAATTATACGGTAAATTAATAAAATAATGATCCTGCGACCCACGTTTCAAATCAGTTTGAGCGTCAAGGAAAATAGATCTAGTATTAAATGATGTACTAAATGTTTTCTGTCCGTCCCTTAATATATTTTATTACAGGTGTTGCAATCTTGTAATATAATAAGATGATCTCGCGAGCAAACCAAAATGAAATCATAGTTAGCGAACTTCAATCTCAATTCCTGCTTACAATGCGTTTCGACTACGTTGCATCTGCCAAATATAGAAAAAGTACATCTGAAATGTGTGTATAAAAGCCGGGACCAAAATCACAAATGTCACAGTCTACTCCTGAGAAGTCTCCAAAGTGATCTTCAAGCAACAACCATCGAGAGCCATAGAGACAAGTCTGAAAAAACTCTCAAAAATGTAAGTATTACTTTATTTGCTTATTCATACATAAATCTAGTATTCATTTATTTTTTTAATTAATTCATCTATTCATTTGTAATGTCTGATATGACTGAATAGTCCTTCTATTCATTCTTAACTTGAGGTTCAATAGAAGTCTATTTCAAGAATAGTTTTGTTTAAAAAGTGTTTTTAATTTACAGGTCTAAACATACGACTTCTCACGGAATCGGGCTGTCTGCAGCCGAGTTGAGTGAAGAGCATCATATTACCCCCGTGTTGAAGCCAAGAAAGCCTCGAGCATCTACTTCCCACGCTACCGTCGACGCTGCCAAGAAGCGGAAACATCCCCGCATCGCCCCAGCTGCGCAGTCCAAGTACTCGACGCACGAACTGTTCGGGACGGACAGTGAAGATGATGATGAAGACGACAATGGTATGAGCCCTACACCTACTCGCAACATGTATTCATACTTTGTAGTAAAATACCCTAAAGCTTATTCTCATCAAATCGATAAAACAAAACTGGGGGAGCATTATATTGTACTCAAAACGTATATAGCGAATGAAACGGAACCATTGAAAATAGATATAATGGTAAAAAATAGAACGAATTTGGATACAGTAGCATCATATTATCTAACAAAATTTCTAGATGCAATTAGAAGACAAAGAAAGTACTGCACAATATTTAATTTCTTTAGAGAGGTTTCACCGCTCATTAAATCATCTTCTTTTCAAGATCAAGCACGGGAGCAAGTAAGAAAAACTCCTTCACCTCAATCAAGTCTCGAAGTAAGCTCGAAAAAAGCTAAGAAGCCCTCCTCCGCTAGCAGGCAATATTTAGAAGGCATCACTGCTGGCTCTACCCATGACGCCATCAGGAAGACCTCTGCGAGAGATCTGTTCGGGGCTGACAGTGACGACGACAATGCTCAACAGACGGATCAGGGTAAAAAAGCACCCGCACTAATATCACATTTTACCAAAAGAACGCCGAACGGTTTCTCACGACAAACAGACAACAATAAAGAAGGATCCCATTTCATTGAGTTAAAAATCTATAATTGTAACGAAGTTAGAAATATACAGCCAATGAATAGGTGGCGCCACGCCATCATAACAGTGAAAAATATATCTAACGATTACTCAGAGGCATGGTCGCATTTGACGAAATTTATTAGGGCCACTCGTCAAGAATTTAAAGACTGCCCTTTAAATATTATTAGCGGATGTTCAAACTAGCTACATTATTTTATTATACCAGTGTAATACATTGTAATATATGAATTTGAAATGAATTAGGTGTTTCGCACCTCTGAGGAGGTTCTAAGTGCTAATCGACAAGAACTAATAGAAATGAATAGACTGAATTTTCAAAATATTGCTATTGTTGCTACCTACCTGCTGATGAAGCAAAAATGAAAGCAAATTATTGAATGTCTAAAATAATCTAATTGAATTGTCACGTAACGCACGCTAAACTCTGGTCAGGGTGCAATAAACCGCACTTCTGAGGAGGTTCTAAGTGCTAATCGACAAGAACTAATAGAAATGAATAGACTGAATTTTCAAAATATTGCTATCGTTGCTACGTACCTGCTAATGAAGCAAAAATGGAAGCAAAGCAAATGATTGAATGTCTAAAATAATCTAATTGAATTGTCACGTAACGCACGCTAAACTCTGGTCAAGGTGCAATAAACCGCACCTCTGAGGAGGTTCTAAGTGCTGATCGACAAGAACTAATAGAAATGAATAGACTGAATTTTCAAAATATTGCTATTGTTGCTACCTACCTGCTGATGAAGCAAAAATGAAAGCAAATTATTGAATGTCTAAAATAATCTAATTGAATTGTCACGTAACGCACGCTAAACTCTGGTCAGGGTGCAATAAACCGCACTTCTGAGGAGGTTCTAAGTGCTAATCGACAAGAACTAATAGAAATGAATAGACTGAATTTTCAAAATATTGCTATCGTTGCTACGTACCTGCTAATGAAGCAAAAATGGAAGCAAAGCAAATGATTGAATGTCTAAAATAATCTAATTGAATTGTCACGTAACGCACGCTAAACTCTGGTCAAGGTGCAATAAACCGCACCTCTGAGGAGGTTCTAAGTGCTAATCGACAAGAACTAATAGAAATGAATAGACTGAATTTTCAAAATATTGCTATTGTTGCTACCTACCTGCTGATGAAGCAAAAATGAAAGCAAATTATTGAATGTCTAAAATAATCTAATTGAATTGTCACGTAACGCACGCTAAACTCTGGTCAGGGTGCAATAAACCGCACTTCTGAGGAGGTTCTAAGTGCTAATCGACAAGAACTAATAGAAATGAATAGACTGAATTTTCAAAATATTGCTATCGTTGCTACGTACCTGCTAATGAAGCAAAAATGGAAGCAAAGCAAATGATTGAATGTCTAAAATAATCTAATTGAATTGTCACGTAACGCACGCTAAACTCTGGTCAAGGTGCAATAAACCGCACCTCTGAGGAGGTTCTAAGTGCTAATCGACAAGAACTAATAGAAATGAATAGACTGAATTTTCAAAATATTGCTATTGTTGCTACCTACCTGCTGATGAAGCAAAAATGAAAGCAAATTATTGAATGTCTAAAATAATCTAATTGAATTGTCACGTAACGCACGCTAAACTCTGGTCAAGGTGCAATAAACCGCACCTCTGAGGAGGTTCTAAGTGCTAATCGACAAGAACTAATAGAAATGAATAGACTGAATTTTCAAAATATTGCTATCGTTGCTACGTACCTGCTAATGAAGCAAAAATGGAAGCAAAGCAAATGATTGAATGTCTAAAATAATCTAATTGAATTGTCACGTAACGCACGCTAAACTCTGGTCAAGGTGCAATAAACCGCACCTCTGAGGAGGTTCTAAGTGCTAATCGACAAGAACTAATAGAAATGAATAGACTGAATTTTCAAAATATTGCTATTGTTGCTACCTACCTGCTGATGAAGCAAAAATGAAAGCAAATTATTGAATGTCTAAAATAATCTAATTGAATTGTCACGTAACGCACGCTAAACTCTGGTCAAGGTGCAATAAACCGCACCTCTGAGGAGGTTCTAAGTGCTAATCGACAAGAACTAATAGAAATGAATAGACTGAATTTTCAAAATATTGCTATCGTTGCTACGTACCTGCTAATGAAGCAAAAATGGAAGCAAAGCAAATGATTGAATGTCTAAAATAATCTAATTGAATTGTCACGTAACGCACGCTTAAACTCTGGTCAGGGTGCAATACACCACACCTCTGAGGAGGTTCTGAAGAACTGTCGTTAAAGAAACATAAAATCATAAAACTAAACTTTGACCTGTTATAAATATTATTGGCGGATGTTAAAACTAGCTACATTATTTTATATTATTGTTATTTTACCAGTGTAAATACATTGTAATATATGAATTTGAAATGAATTATGTGTTTGTTATTTCTTTCGCAGTTTTACAATATCCGCGCTCGCTACCTGCTAATGAAGCAAAAATGAAAGCAAAGCAAATAATTGAATGTCTAAAATGTCGAATAGAAATGCCACGAAATGAATATCGATATCATTTGAGATCAAATTTACATAAATCAAACTGTTTATCGAAGACTGAATTTGAAAATATTGATGTTGTTGCTACTGCATTCAGAAATCGAATTGTCACGTACCGCTTAAACTCTGGTCAGGGTGTAATACACCGCACCCCTGAGGAGTTTCTAAGTGGTAATCGGCAAGAACTTATAGAATTAATAGAACTGTCGTTAAAGAAACATAAATGCATAAAACTGAACTTCGAGCTGTTTGCTTACTTTAATTTACCAAAGTCTAATGAACGTCAGCTGAAATCCTTTAATACTAAATATGAAGTTATATTTCAGAGCACAGACTTGAATGAAACGTTTTTAAAAATAATTGACAAGTTTAAATCAAAACTTTCAGAATTTGAACAATGTGAATCTGGTTGGACATGTTTATCTATAAGTCATTTAGAAATTAATATAAATAAATACTGTCCCATGAGAGGGGGTACGTATTTAGATCTCCCGCAATCTATTAAAAAGTCGAAAAGTTGTATTAACATACAGAATACTGATAATCACTGTTTTTTATGGTGTGTAGTTGCTGCGCTATTTCCTTCTGAAAACAATGTGTGTAGAGTTAAGTCATATCCTCATTATTCTTCAGTTCTGAGTACGAAAGGAATGGCATTCCCACCTACATACTCTGATATAAGATTATTTGAAATTAATAATCCTGATATAAGTATTAATGTTTATGGTCTGGACAAGAAATACAGTGTGACTGGACCTTTATATTCCACTCAAAACCGTAAAATCGATCATATAAATCTACTTTACATAGAACGTGATAATAAGGGGCATTATTGCTTAATTAAAGATCTTGTTCGATTAGTGCGACGGCAAGTTACTCAACATAAAGGCAAAATGCACCTATGTGAAGCATGTTTACAGTTTTTTAGTAATGAAGCTAAATGCAAATCTCATAATTGTAATGGAATATTAACTGTTTTACCTGAAAAAAATTCTTTATTAAAATTCAAGAACTTTGAAAGACAACAAAAGATAAATTTTATCATTTACGCTGATTTTGAATGTTTGTTGCTAAATGTTAAAGAAAATAAATCTGAACACACTGAAACGTTAAAGATACATCAGCCTTCTTGCTTTGGTTATTATATTTGCTGTTCGCATAATCAGAGCTTGAACAAATATATATCTTACAGAGGAATAGATTGTGTACAAGTATTTATTGAAAATTTAATCAAAGATGTTAAACGTATTCAGAGAATATTGTCAGATAAGAAACCGCTATCACCATTAACATGTGAACAAAAAACACAATATCGTAATGCTACTGTATGCCATATATGTAATGAAGTACTATTTGATGACAAAGTACTAGATCATGATCACGTGACTTCCGAATATAGAGGGGCGGCACATGCTCACTGTAATTTGATGCATAGAGTGTGTCCATTCATTCCGATAGTGTTTCATAATTTAACCGGCTATGATTCGCACTTGTTTATTGAAGAGTTAATGAAACATAAAGGCACTGTTCGAATTATACCTAAATCAAAAGAAAAGTATCTTTCAATTACAAAAGTTATCGAGACACCCGAATGTTTTCGACCTATTGAAATGAAATTTATTGATTCTTTTCAATTTTTAAGTTCAAGCCTTGACATGTTAAGTAAAAGTTTATCTAGAAGCGATTTCGTCCATCTGTCGCATGAGTTTACAGAGGAAAACCAATTTAATTTAATGCAGAAAAAGGGTATTTACCCGTATGATGACATGGACAGCTGGCTAAAGTTTGATGAAAAACAACTTCCAACAAAATCATTGTTTTTCAATTCCTTAATAGGAGATCACATATCACACAATGATTATGCGCATGCGCTTGAAGTGTGGAATTACTTTAAAATAAGAAATCTTGGAGAATATACTGATTTGTATTTAAAAACTGATGTGTTGCTCTTATGCGATGTATTTGAAAAATTCAGGATGATAAGTTTGCAATATTATAAACTAGATCCTGCTTATTACACGACATCACCCAGTCTAAGTTGGGATGCATTGCTTTTTCGTACCAAGGTTCAATTGGAATTAATTCATGATATTGATGTGTACCAGATGCTTGAGAAGGGAGTGCGTGGTGGGCTATCACAGTGTTCGCTACGCCATGCCGTGGCTTGCAATAAATATATGCCCGAATACGATGAAAACAAACAGTCTTCTTATCTGGTATATTTAGACTGCAACAATCTTTACGGCTATGCCATGACAAAAAAGTATCCTATATCAGAATTTGGTTTTTTATCTGCAAGAGAAATGGAACATTTTAATGTAATGAATATATCTGACAAAAGCGATTACGGTTACATCTTAGAAGTTGATCTTTCATACCCTGATCACTTGCATAAGTTACACCAAGACCTACCTTTCGCTGCTGAAAAATTTATACCTACGGGTAGTAAAACTGAGAAGTTAATAGCAAGCCTATATGACAAATTCAATTATATAATTCATTATGTACATTTGAAAGAATGTTTAAAAAATGGTCTTATTTTAAGTAAAATACATCGCATCCTAAGTTTTAGACAAGATAACTTTTTGGAACCATATATTGATCTTAATACTTCACTGCGACAGGCAGCAAAAACATCATTTGAAAAGGACTTTTTTAAGTTACTTAATAACTCGATATTTGGAAAAACGATTGAAAACAAAAGAAAACAAGTAGATGTAAAATTAATTTCGAGATGGAGTGACACCAAAAACTTGACGAATAAGCATCTTACTGCTGAAAAATTGATTACAAAACCTAATTTAAAAAGTATTAATATATTTTCAGAAAACTTTGTTGCTATTCAATTGAATCACGAGAAAATTGTTCTAGACAGACCAATTTATATTGGATTTTCTGTTTTAGAGTACGCTAAGCAGCACATGTATCAGTTTCATTATGACTTTATCAAAAATAAATACGGGGATCGAGCTCAACTTTGTTACACAGATACTGATAGTTTACTATATTTGATCTTGACTGAAGATTTTTATAAGGATATTCGTGAAAACATTTCTAAATTTGATACTAGTAATTTTACATCGAAAAACATTTATAATATTCCGAAAATGAATGAAAAAGTCCCTGGACTATTCAAAGATGAAATGGGTGGTGATATTATTACTGAATTTGTTGGTCTACGTGCTAAACTGTATTGTATAAATAGTGTAAAATCAAATATTCAAAAAGCCAAAGGTATTACCAAAGCAGTTACAAAGCATTTGAAAATGAGTGATTATAGTAATACTCTGTATAATAATACCAGTACAAGATGTAACATGCAACTGATAAGATCTATGAAACATGTGCTGTATACACAACAGGTGAATAAGCAGCTTCTTAATGGAAATGATGATAAAAGACAAGTACAAGCGGATCGTATTCGTACGCTTCCTTGGGGACATTGTGACACTATATTTTAATATCCGATACATGTTTGTAAAAATATATTTATATGCGTCTAATAAAATGATAACTAGAACATTTATTACTAGTTTTATTTGAAAAATATCTACACCGCATTGTAATTGCAACGAATAATTCAGAGAGTAGTGACATACCTGATCGTAAAAAGATAGATACGTAATACTTCTCTTTATGTATAAATAATGACACTTGAATAAGAATACTCCAGATCTTAAAGAAAACTCTATAAAGCAACTGCATATTCTATACTTGTAATCACTTTATAACAATCAAAAGTTATAAATGAAACTAATTAAACAGAACCTTTCTTTAAAAGTGAGAAATTTTAAATTAAATAAATACGAATACGAGCATAATGTAAAACATAGTAGTCTATTACCGAATTCGATTCGTAGCATAATATGTGGGCCATCAAATTGCGGTAAAACCAACGTCATGCTCAGTTTATTACTAGACGAGAATGGGCTGAAGTTTAAAAATATATATCTCTATTCTAAAACATCTTTTCAACCGAAGTATTTATTTTTAAAAGAAGTCTTACGAAGAATCCCTGAATTATCCATTTACATATTTAATGCTCATGATGAGGTTATTCACCCTGATAAAGCATTAATGAATTCAGTGATTATATTTGATGATGTTGCATGTGAAAATCAAACTAATATTAGAAATTACTTTGCAATGGGGAGACATCGCAATATAGATTGTTTTTATCTATCTCAAACATATTCAAAAATACCGAAACAGTTGATTCGAGACAATGCAAGTTTACTTATAATTTTCAAGCAAGATGATATAAACTTAAAACATATTTACGATGAACATGTCAATTCAGATATGGAATGGTTAAAATTCAGAAAACTGTGTGCATTAGTGTGGAAAGAACCATATAACTTTATGTTGATTAACAAAGAATGTTCTATAAATGAAGGTAGATATCGAAAAGGCTTCGATATTTTCATCGACCTCGAACAATCAAGTTTGTAATAATGTATAAAAGTATATAAATATGACTCTGACTGAAAAAAATATCTCATTCTAAAGTCTTACCTTATCGGTAATAGTTGTTTATGAAGTCAATCATGGATCGGAATGTTAAAGAGCAGCTTATACAATCAGTTACTGCAATAAAGAATAAATTAAAGCATATACGAGATGTTGAAGATTTAACGGATTTGACTATGACTAGAGTATTAAAACCTGTAGCTGAGCCGTTGAAAGCTTTGCTACGGGTTGGTTGTTTTGATAGTAAAAGTTTACAGAGAACAAAATGCGAAAACGAATACCCTGATAATGATAGTTTATATACTTCAAGCTCTCCTTCAATATATGAGGACTTCGAAGATGGTGATATCAGTTTTACTAAAGACAGAAAAAAAGTTGAGTATCCAACCATTGAAAAGTCATTAGAAAGATCGTTAAATAAAGAAGACATTGAAAATATATATGAAAATATAAATATACCTTTCGGCGTTAGAAAAGAAAATAAAGGCTTTCTTATGGGCAACGCAAATGTGAAAATGACTGTATTAGATGATTCATTAAATAATAAAAATACACATATGATTACTATTAATAACAGACACTATGAATTAACACCAGGCTTGAAAGAATTACTGTTACGTAAAACTCCAGACTTGACGTTAGTATCGGCTAAAGATCAAATAGTATATAAAGATATTCTATGCGCCACCAGCGCCCATAAAAGATACTTTGATCCAAACGAACAAATCAAAGGTGACAAAAGTGCCAAATATCGAGAAATCATCAGACCCTTATTTTTAGACTCTTCTCAAATAAATACAAATGATTTTGTTGAATCAAAAGCTTCAGAAACAACTTCGGGGAGTGGATTACCAGCTCTAAAGAAGTACACATTAAATACAGATTTAGTTTACTGGGATGATCCAAACGAATTAATAGAACGGCTAAAAGTAATAATTTCATCAAGAGATGCTGGTAACAGTAATCATGACAATGAAATTATTTCAATAATAGAAGAGTTAAAGGAAGCCGGCATCATTAAAGAATAAAAACGTCTCAATTCTTAATATTTGTTCAGTATCAAAGTATCATTCAAATATGAATGTTGATAAGTTTGGTATTAACGTGTTTAAAAAAAATATTAATGATCTTGATGAAATATCGCTAAAATATATGAGTGATGGTAATTTAAGTGCCCAAAGTAAAATTATAAGGCATGTAGGAAACCCCATCGATATTGAAGATTGTGCTACAAAAAGTTATGTAGACAAATCGATAAATAATTGTTTAGAGAAACATAAATCTGTGGAGCAGTTTCTAAATGAAATTAGAAATAAAATAACTACCCTCGAAACTATATTACAAAATGAGCAAAGCCGACATCGTAAATGAGATATACAGAAGCGTAAGAGTGAATTTCCCTAGAAGGCATGTAATAATGAAAGATATAAACGATCTGTGGCAAGCCGATTTAATTGATTTACAGTCAATTTCGAATGAAAACTACGGCTATAAATATGTATTAGTGGTAATTGATACATTCTCGAAATATGCTTGGACTTTTCCCTTAAAACGCAAAACAAAGGAAGAAGTTTTTGATGCGTTTGAGAAATTATTTAAACAAAATCATAAACCAAAAAATTTGCAGACTGATTTGGGGACTGAATTTTACAACAGCAAATTTAAAAAACTCATACAGGCTTATATGATAAATCATTATTCCACTTATTCAGTAAAAAAAGCTTCGATTGCAGAGAGGTTTATCAGAACATTAAAATGTAAATTATACAAAAAGTTTGGTCTGAATGGAAATCATACTTGGATAAATGGTACTCTAGATGAAATAATTAAAACCTATAATCACACTTTTCATAGAACAATTGGATGTAAGCCTATAGATGTTAGCAACCGTAATAAAAAAAGAGTCATGAGAAGGTACACTAAACTCTTAGACTCCTCAAATTTGAAGAAGTCAAGCAAAACATTTAAAACTACAGATTTTGTACGAATCAGTAAATACAAAGGCGTTTTCGAAAAAGGGTATACACCCAACTGGTCTACAGAAATATTTAAAATCTTAAAAGTGCAACAGACACATCCAGTTACATATTTATTGGAAGATATGAGAGGACGCCCAATTTTAGGTGCTTTCTATTCGCAAGAATTACAAAGAACAAAGCACCCTGATATTTATCTTGTTGAAAAGGTATTGAGAAAGAAAGGGAATAAAGTATATGTAAAATGGTTAGGACTACCACCAAATGAAAACAGCTGGATTGATAAAACCAATATGCTTTAGACGTATAATAAATATGACTACTTAAGTGCATTCATGCAAGTCGAGTGATCACTCTAATACAGGCTATGCAAGAAGACAGTCTTCTAAATTGGCTTATTAATCACTTACCGTGTGAAATTCATCTACCTGGATACAATTACTGTGGGCCAGGAACAAATTTAACAGAAAGACTTGCTAGAAGTGACAAAGGAGTTAACAAATTAGACGAACATTGTAAATTTCACGATATTGCTTACTCTGAATCATCATCTCTATAAGATCGTCACAGAGCTGATATTCAATTAATGAAAATGGCAAAGAAACGTATTCGTGCTTCTGATGCAAGCTTAGGTGAAAAGATTGCAGCTCAGTTAGTTCATAAAGCTATGTTAGCTAAAGTAAAAACTGGCTCTGGAAATAAACACCATAGCGCTAAAATCATGAAAGGAGCTGGTTTTAAAGACATATTTAAACATATGATTTCTCATACTAAAAAACAATTAAAGAAATTTAAACCGAAATGTAAAAAAACTGCTATTAAGTTAGCTATTGCAGCTGCAAAGGAAATGACAACAAATTCAGATGTTAAGCTACCTCGAGTAATTCCAATTCCTAAAACTGGTGGTTTTTTGCCTTTAATACCCATATTTGCAGGATTGTCTGCTGCAGGTAGTTTAACTGGCGGTGTTGCTGGAATTGTTAAAGCTATTAACGATTACAAAGAAGCTAAAACACGTTTGTCGGAATTAAAACGACATAATGAAAAGATGGAAACTTTGTGTATAGGAAATGGGTTACACCTCAAACCTCACCGGAATGGTTTAGGATTATATCCATTAAATACAGCGAAAAAAAACTAGGAAGTAGGCTACCCAATCGAGCTCTGACTGATGTGGACATTATGGATCATTCACAAAACATCCCATATTTCCGTGGGGTGTTTATGAGAGATCAGTTACCAAAGCAGCCGTATAGGAAAGAATGTGGTATCATTAATTTAGATAGCTCTAGTAATCCTGGTACGCACTGGGTAGCCTACGCTAAATTTAAGCATAATATAGAATATTTCGATAGTTATGGTAATTTGAAACCTCCTACCGAATTAATCAAGTATCTTGGTAAAAATATAAATTATAACTATGAAAACATACAACAAAATCATCCTTTTAATTGTGGTCATCTAAGTTTGAATTTTCTTAAACAATTTTGGGAGGGCAAAAGTAAATAAATTGATGATGAATGACAAATATCGTATAGTACTTGATCATGTCTTCTACGATTACCATCACGGGACGTGAGTCTTTGCTAGAATCACATTTTCATCCTACCTTGAATGTGACTGAAAGATATGAGTGTGGTTTATTATACTTCTCGGCTACAAATTCAATATCGAATGTTAATTCCACAAACAATAGGTTTTATTACGGTGATGATGGAAAAGAACTCAGTATACCTGTCGGCACGTATGATTTGTATGATATAGAAGATTACTTATCGCGACATCTGAATGACTGTACCATCAAACTTAAACCAAATAATAATACTTTAAAATGTTCGTTATTTTCTTCAAAGAACGTACATTTCGAGAAAGAAAACAGCATTGGTCAGCTTCTAGGTTTCGGTAAAACAAAGTTGGAAGCTAATAAATGGCATGACTCTGAGAGCCCAGTCAACATTCTTCCGTTGTCCGTGATAAGGATCGAATGTGATCTCATAAAAGGATCATATATCAACGGATGCCTAGCACACATTATTCATGAATTTATACCTAACGTCCCACCTGGTCATCGATACATTGAAGTGCCGAATAATATTATATATTTTCCTATAAATAAAAGCAACATATCATCTCTGTGTGTAAAAATCGTAGATGAGAATAGTAATCTCATTGATTTCGGTAAAGAACAAATACAACTGCGGCTTCACTTGCGGTGAACAAGATGATTTTATTTTATAAAACACCGTGTACTTTAAAATATAAAAGCATTATTCAACCCCATTCTAAAATAGGAAGACGTGTCAAAAATTTAAATAAAATCACAAAAAATAATAAAAACTTTCTAAAAGCACTTGGATTTAAATTGTGATAATATGAGTATACTACAGGTGTCTGATTCGCCGCAATTTGATAATTCAATCGAAGGTTATGAAATTCATACTTATAACCCCTACAACAACAGTTTCGGAGAAAATGATGAAATTAGAATTCCAATCCATCAACAAGATGTATACATATTGCCATCGGCAAGTTTTATTTATGTGGAGGGACATGCAACTATAATTGGAAAAGATAAAAAGCCCGTTCAAAAGCCGCTAGAATTTACTAACAATCCTGTAGCCTTTTTGTTTCAAGATATTAGATACGAGATCAATGGTGTTGAAATAGACCGATCAAAAAATGTTGGTATAACAACTACAATAAAATCTTATGTATCTATGAATATAGCTGAAAATAAAGTCGCTGGAATGTGGGGATGGAATTTAAATGGCTTCAAGAGTAATGGTTATTTCTGTGCCATCATTCCATTAAATAAAATCTTGGGTTTCGCAGAGGATTATAACAAAATTATTATGAATTGTAAGCATGAGCTTATTCTTATCAGAAACAACTCTAACCTAAATAGTGTCAAAATTTTGGAAGAAGAAGACATCAGAATAAAGATACAGAGAATACAGTGGCGTGTCCCCCACGTAAAAGTAGCTGACCGAGAAAGACTCTCTTTGCTTAAGGTTCTAGAAAAAGATAAATCTATACAAATGGCATTTCGAAATTGGGATTTATATGAATACCCGTTATTACCAAAAACAATGAAACACTCATGGTCAGTTAAAACGGCGTCACAACTAGAAAAGCCTCGGTACGTAATCTTTGGTCTGCAAACTAAAAGAAAAAATTCAAAAACAAACAACTGTTCCGAGTTTGATCACTGTACGTTAAGTAATGTTACATTATTTCTTAATTCACAATATTATCCGTATGAGGCATTACATTTGGATTTTAAAGATAATAAATACAGTATATTATATGAAATGTATGCGAAATTTCAACAGTCTTATTACAACCGTCCAGTTGATCCGTTGCTTGATTTGCTTCAGTTTAAAGAAAAAGCTCCGCTGTTTGTTATTGATTGCTCACGACAAAACGATAGTCTGAAAACAGGACCTGTAGATGTACGATTAGAGATTGAAACCCTAGAAGACGTGCCTGACAATACGACCGCCTATTGTCTAATAATAAACGAACGACTAGTGGAGTATAAACCTTTAAGTAACATTGTCCGCAAAATATCATGAGTGTAATTCTAGATGTCCAAGGGTTCAAAACCGATGAAAATAAATTTATTTTAAAAGAAATAGCAATGGTAAACAGACAGCAATTACAAGTTTTTCTGTTCAAACCACCGTTTCCATTTTACGATCTGAGTAAAACGGAAAGAAAACAAGTTAGCTGGTTAGAGAGGAATAGAGGATTATATTGGCATGAAGGTTTTTTACCCTACAAAGACCATAAAAATATTATTGTAAATCTCTTAAAAGAATACGAATACATTTATACAAAAGGCAAGGAAAAAATGTTATGGATTAGGGAGATATTGTGTGATGATGATAATAATAATAATGCTGATGTATGTGTTTATAATTTAGAAGATAAGAGCTGTCCTAGCTTTTTAAATTTATTTAAGGAATATGAATTATGTAATGATGTGCATACTTGTATTTGTCATCATAAAACATGTGCACTCAGGAATGTTACTTGTTTAAGAAAATGGTGTATGCAAAATAAAGTTTTTATTTAAATTGTTATTCTTTGTTATTTATTTCTTAGTATTCCCTTAGAACATTAATTTGTGAGCGATCAGAATGAATAAAACAATAAAAGTAGGATATTTGTCGGAGGTAATTATAGTCAAATGTAATATAGACGGTCTCCACGCCGTCAAGACGATTGATTACGCAAATTATGACGGCATCTAAATAATGAATGCTCAAGCTATAAGAACGAACGTTCACTTTGGTAACCTTATACCGGAGTCTATATTGTATCTATTTTACTGCTAGTAGGTGGTAGCATCATGAACTAAAACGTAACGATACCTGAAATGCTTATGTCGCATTTATGCATATTTAAAATATATGAATAGATGAATAGATGAATAATTGAATAAATGAAAATTGGGGTAGCTGGATTTCTTTTGATCCAGCTACCCCAATTTTAACCTACTGAAAGTGACTGAGGTACCACCAGTGAAACTTTGTGGTAGCACATTACTAATGGTAGATGAGTTTAAATATTTAGGCCACCTAGTTACACCTGACCTGAGGGACGATGCAGACATAGAGAGGGAGCGGAGGGCGTTGGCAGTGAGGGCTAACATTGTAATCCGCAGATTTGCACGATGCTCAATTGATGTTAAATTAACTTTGTTCAGGGCTTATTGTACTACATTCTACACGTGCAGCTTGTGGACTAATTACACCAAAAAATCCTATGACGCCCTCCGTGTCCAATTCAACAATGCGTTCAGGATGCTGGTTGGGCTCCCGCGCTATTGCAGTGCGTCTGCAATGTTTGCGGAGGCGCGTGTAGACTGCTTCTACGCGACATTGCGCAAGAGATGCGGCTCGCTCGTGCGACGCGCGCGCGGGAGCTCTAACAGCATGCTGGCCACGCTCGCGGGGAGGCTGGACTGTCCATACATAGCTCATTGTTGTCAGCTTCATGTTACACACAGAGACTGAATCGGATCGCAGCCTAACATGATATAGATAGCACACAAAATTTTCCCACTGCTGGGACTCGGGGCCTTCACTTGCAAGTAGAGAGTCAAGGCCTTAATCTACCACGCTGGCCCAGTGTGGGGTGGTAGGTGACACATGACTTCGAGAGATTCTAGGTACATGTTCGGTTTCCTCACGATGTTTTCCTTTACGCACATGACTGCGAAGGGACAGTGGTGCGTGTGATTGTGAACCCGGGAACTCCGGATCGGTGGTCGCCGTTCTCCCGACTAGACCATTTGACTGCTTAATCTAGCTGTAAAAGTTTGCAAGGGTGACTATGACATAAATGATTGAGTGTGTGAATGTTTATTTTAGTGTATGTATGTAAAATGTTTGGCTGTATAATGTAAAATTTAATAATTTAATAATGTAATTAGTATTCAGTAATAATAATGTAAAATTTAATAATTAATAGGTGTAATTAATGACTGTAGAATATTTGTAATGTAATGTGACGTAATTATTTTTTTTTTATCCATGAATATGAGTCTTGTGTTACTTGAAATAAATGAATTTTAATTTAATTTAATTTTTAATTAGAAATCTCCGGGTAAACTCGGGACCATGGCCCTTGGCCATCTATAAATGCGTCAGCATTTCTAGATAGCCATGCTCGTGGCCACGCCCTCCGGTTTCACCCGCGTTTCCAAAGTAAGCGATCAAATTCTGAGTTATAAGTTTTCATTTCTATCGGAAGTTCCTATGACTGGTTAAAAGTCTGTGGAAATGACTGAAGAGATGTGGAATGACTGGTTCCTATGACTGGTTGGTCCTATGAAGATTTTTGAAGTGAAAACTTCTTTAGGCGCGCCTAGACAGATTTTTGTGGACTGAAATGAATTCTACCGTCACGCTCGGGTATGTTAAGAAATCTTCGGGTAAGCTCGGGACCATGCCGATTGGCCATCTAGAAATGCGTCAGCTAATGGAAAATGCTGAAAGGGCGTGGACAGGCCATCATGGCATAGCCATCTAGAAACGCATCAGTCAATGGGAAATGCTAACGCATTTCTCAATGGCCATGCCAAGATGGCAAGGCCACGCCCTCCTGTTTCACCCGTGTAGTTTCCAAGATAAGCTATCAAATTCTGAGTTATACCCCGTTTACATGATTCCAGTCCAGTGACCGAATCCAGCGCTGGATTGCTTACTGGAATAATGGAGACCGGCACTGAAATGCATCAATCCAGTGCCATTGCATTCCAGTGCCGGTCTCCATTATTCCAGTAAGCAATCTAGCGCTGGATTCGGTCGCTGGACTGGAATCATGTAAACGGGGTATTATGTATAAGTTTTCACTTCTGTCGGCAGTCCCTGCCATTTTTTTTTTATTTCTTTTTGAAACGAAGTTCCTTACGGCAGATTTGCGCGACCGAGGTGAAGAAAATGAGAGACTAAAAGTGCAAGAAAATTATACAACGGAAATGTAAAACCTGCCCGTGACCAATGTAGCTAACTTTATTTTTCGGATGATAGTACCTTAAAATAAAATTAAGCAAGATTTTTTTTGCAAATTGTATTGGTTCTATTAACTATTATTATTCAAAAGAACTTAATTCCTACCTGGTGTTCTATGACTCCACATCTTTTTTCCTCTTTGTTGTCCTCGTTTTTCATTTTTTTACTTTTTTTTTTATAGCATAGAGTGACGAGACGAGCAGGTCATGTGCCTGATGGTAAGCAACATGCCTGCCACATAACAGCACAGTAACACGCAGCTATTGGAACATGATAGTCCAAATCATTACCTAGCACTGCACTGCGCTCGTCACCCAGAGATCTAAGATATTATGTCTCTAAGCCCTGTAATTTCTCTGGAATCATTGCCCTTCAAACCGGAACACAGTAATGTTTGCACATTGCTGCTTGGCGGTAGAATATTTGGCAAAGGTGTGGTACTTCCCCAGGCGGACTCTGCTAAGCTTACTTTGTTTAATCTATTAACCAACCCCATAAAAAGGAGAAAATTCTCAATTGTTTGCCTTTTTGTGTGTCTTATGCGATAGCTATGCCAATTGTGAATCAATTTTGATGGTTTTTTTTTTTGCTTATTGGTACATTATTGTTTAGTAGTGGTCCCGTGTAAATTTTATCTAAATCGTTGCCGTGGCCTTTGAAATACCCTTAGGGTTTGATTACAAAAAGTTGTTCAATTACGTGTAAGATATCTTAAAAAATCTAAGCTTCAAGATAATGAAATCTATTGTTTCTAAAAGAAATATACTTTTGTTCTGAAGAATTGTCAGCCTGGACCTTTCAACTTAGAAAATCTTAGATAAGTAACACATGTTCAATTACCTTTGTCTATCTATTATTTCTACGTTCTACGATTTCGAAAATGGCGAAATCGTAATTTTTAACAGTTAGTCAGTTACATTTTGTTTGCTTTTATTTATCTAACCTTTGATAATAATATGTCAAAATCAAAGTTCTTAACTCATAAATGTACAATTTACACGTCCATTAATAAAATAAAAACAAAAGGAAGAAATTAAATTAAACATACAAATTGTATACATGTTATAAGATAATGTGATAAGCTTAGATAAAGAATAAGTAATTAGATCCGGTTTTCCGCACGGTTTCTTAGCTATGGCAAAGTAGTGATGTACCACGAGAAAACTAGACACTTCCACAAGAGCGACAAGACAACAGCGATCAGACCCGTAGGTCTACCGCCTAACGCTCTTGCTTTCGGTCATGCTTTGATTTGTGACGTCATCGGCCAATTTGGTACTCGTACCGCCGATGAAAGCCGAACATTACAAATGCTTTCCGTTCTAAGGAAAGCATTTGTTGTTAGATGAATGAACGAAACTCCATACATTTGCTCTGAAATAGCGACCGCCTAATGTTTTATCCTGCTTTCAAGCCTTGAACTAATGCTTTCAAGTTCTGTCATGAAGACATTACCAAATTTGATGTTGCTTTGGAATTCTAGTAGTGTAATTCTCTAATATTTTCGTTAGATACTGCCTTGTAAAGATCAAAAATAGCACGGTGAACATGTACTATTGCGGGGATACCAATAACATAACAAGATTCGTCTTAGAAATAGTGATTTTACTAAAAATAAGTGTGTCACTGAATTTTACAATTTTACTATGGGGAAGACCACTTTCGAGGGCGTAATTCCCTCTTGCATCTTTCCTGAAAGCCGAGACATCAAACCTGAGATTAAGGTAACAAGCAACTTATAAATAACTAGAAACCCTTTTTGTTTTGATAGTAAGTAATACCTAGCTTTATTTATTATCATTTGTGATTTAATACTTACATTCACTAATTGTTACAGAAACTGGCTGCATTAAATACCTACCTAGTATTCAAAGAAGTCTAAGAATGATTTTCCTATACCTACTTACCTAGTACCTCATTGATGTGAGTACAGTGATATTGCAAGGTTGACAGATGCCCATATAAAAGAAAAAAATATTCCAGAAACGGAATGTTCCTCTTGTTTAATGGTAAGCAAAAAAAATCTTTGAACATGTTGGGTCCTTTATGTTCACCTTAACTGGTAGCTTGGAATGAGTACCAAGCAAAATGTGATGAAATCTTAGAAGAAGGGTAAATTAATAACTCATTATTTTAAACATTCAGAACTGCTTGAGATCAATATTACTGCGAGAGACCTGTTATCAAAAAACAGCAGTACATTAAGGCACTAATATTATGAAGCTATTGAATATAAAATAGCAGAATGTGGTTCAAAATAGGTAATAACTAGCAAGTATTAAATTCCATAAATATATACCTACATAGGTAATTTATGAACCAGTCTCCTAATATTGTAAATGTGAAAGATTGTTTGTTGCTAATAACTTTGGGATGTCTGAATGGGTCAGATTGAAGTATATATAATATGTACTATTCATAAAAGCAAAATAATTGGATGGAACTGTGCCATAGCCATGGGGTGCTGCTATTCATGTGATGAAATGTTAATATCTTATATCAATATAATTAGATTTTGTTTTTGTTTTAGGAGTCACAACTGCTGGCTGCTCCCGTAGCTTACAAGAAAACAAGTTGTCTCACAAGCAAGACATTGGGTCATCAAACCCATTCAACTGTTAGCAAATGATTGATAATAAATACAGAAATACACCCTTTATACAATATAATACATTTCTTTAGTGTTCAATAAATACTTATATAATATTATTATGTCAGCTGTCTGGCACCCATAGTACAAGCTTTACTTAGTTTGAGGCTAGATGGTGTTGTTTGTGAAATGTTCACCAGCAATTTTAATAACTAATAGAAAACCTTCCTGTTCAATAGTTGTATGGTTGCTTCCCGTCAGGCATTATCATCTCATCTCTCTTCTACTCCATAAATCTACACAGATTCAACTAATCTGTGTATACCTATTCATGAATCATTACATAGGTGTACTATAATAAAATTCTCATTTAGGATACAGAAAATTTATTGAAACAATATTGTTTGTTATTCATGTTGGTGCATCTGATAAATTTATTTTTCAGTAATAGGCTTTTTGATAATCATGTTTCAATCAGTCAGCGACATCACTCCACGAAGGTGTTCTGGGAGTTGAGGTGGTTTCAGAGAAGCTTTACATATCGGCAGTCGCAATCATGACGCATAACAATAGATATATCTGAAACAAAGCACTTTTATTTTTAACATGTAACTTATTCATTTAGTGGTAGGACTTTGTTAAGTCTGCCTCGAGAAGTCAACAACACCTTTGCCTGTTATCCTACCACCAAGCAGTAATGTGTTAACAAAATCAAAATAGTTTATTGCTTAACTATGTACTTAGGATGGTACAAAACATATTAAACTAACAACGGTTTACCCATTTCGGACATGCAATTTAAGTTCATTGTATCAGTTTGAAGGACAAACATTCCATAGAAATATCTATGGAATCTCTATGACATCTATGTACTTATATAATTTACAAATAATATCTCAGGGTGACTAGTGCAGTGTTAGGTAATGATTTGGACTCTTCTTGTTCCAATAGATTTGTGACACTGTGGTGTTTGACCAAATTTATGCTTCTACTGCTGCGCGACAGACTGACAAACTAATAGATCAGCACTAAGAAACATACTAGGTGTAAGGGGAATTAAAACAAGCGTGTAATTACTAACATACCTCATACAATACAAATACTTGTTTTTGTTATTGCCGGAGTCCAGTTTTTATATAGGGCATCACTAGGTAGATTCGGGCGAACTACATGACTTTAAAAACTAAATAACAAGTAATATATTAGATATTTATTTATATTGTTTTACAACTAAATTGTAAATGTTTACATCAGACAGAGGTAAATAATAAATATAAACAATGACAATGTTGCCAGCCAGACAGATCGCAAATATGCTAGGCTTACGTAGGTTTTCTATTACTACAATAAACTTTGGCGGAGGATAGGTAACTTGTAACATTTGCTTGTTTTGAAATCTTTGTGAAAAAATATTTTCACTAAATTTTAGTACAGTAACTTTATACATTACCGTAGGCGTTAAATCCGGTAGATCTGATTTTTTGCAGACTTGTTTATGATGTTGGCCTAATGATTGTCCCAAGTTTGTGACCTCGAGCGACGAACGCAACTTTGTCAAAATTCGAAAAAATCGTTTATTTTTCAAATTTTGGCGATTATAACCCTAAACGACTAGTTTTTGTCAAAACTTTCTTATTGTGTTTATAAAGTAGACTAAATTTGCTACAATATGATACTAGAATTGTCTCTATACACTCAATAGTTTCTGAGAATAAGTCTTTCAAAGTTTATAATTTTTTTCGTACTTCGCAATTTTTTGCAATATTTTAACTCCTACTTGACCACTTTGTGGCACAGTTACGGCGGTTTTTAACCCCCGACCAAAAAAAGAGGTGTTATAAATTTGACGTCGAAGTCTGTCTGTCTGTCAGACAGACACACATACAGGTCTGTCTCTATGTGTATCTGCTGTGTGTGTATCTATCTATGGCACCGTAGAGCTCAAACGGATGGGCCGATTTCGATGCGGTTTTTTTATTTGAAGATACATTTTTGTGTTGATGTTTTGAGCTATTTTTGGTTAATATCGATTCAAGATGGCCGCCTCCACCAAATGGCAGACCAAATATTTCATCACAATCTACCTCAATATGGGTATCAAATGAAAGGGCTTGACTAGTAGAGTACTATACAATATAACAAATTTTAAATCACAAAATGGCGAACTCCATAATTTTTTTTTCACTAATGCCTTAATATGGGTATCAAATGAAAGGGCTTGACTAGTAGACTACTATGCACTATGAACAATTTATATTTATACCATATCAAAGACAGACAGACAGACTTCGACGTCAAATTTATAACACCTCTTTTTTTGGTCGGGGGTTAAAAACCGCCGTAACTGTGCCACAAAGTGGTCAAGTAGGAGTTAAAATATTGCAAAAAATTGCGAAGTACGAAAAAAATTATAAACTTTGAAAGACTTATTCTCAGAAACTATTGAGTGTACAGAGACAATTCTAGTATCATATTGTAGCAAATTTAGTCTACTTTATAAACACAACAAGAAAGTTTTGACAAAAACTAGTCGTTTAGGGTTATAATCGCCAAAATTTGAAAAATAAACGATTTTTTCGATTTTTGACAAAGTTGCGTTCGTCGCTCGAGGTCACGAACTTGGGACAATCATTAGGCCAACATCATAAACAAGTCTGCAAAAAATCAGATCCACCGGATTTAACGCATCCTACTCCATACATTCAGGCGACAAAGTTACTGGACTATTTGTGAAGTAACGACCATTTTCTATCAATTAGGAATATTTTGAGATTTACGTAAATTATTACATTTATAACCTAGGAAGAAATTTAAATTTACGGTGGGAACACTTAGATGAAATGTCAAATATCGCGTTCCGTTTTTTGTTTTTTGCTATCTTCGGTTAATCGTAATCAAATCGTAATGCTAATAATGCTCTTCTATAATGATCGAAATAAATGAATAATAAATGTAAATAAAATTGAATTATAACAATTCAAGTAATTTGAAATAAAAACTGATGCTTTTTGACGTTTTAACTGTTACTCAAACACATAAAATATTTTCGCTTTGACTAGATTGACGAAACCGATTACGTGGTATCGAAACGTAATAACGAACGCATTAGTGTACATTTACTTCAGTTGTTTTTAATCTGTGAACACACGATAGATTTTTGAAAGCAACATTAGTTAGGCGATCGCTGATAAATGAAAGCATTACATTACAAATGCAATGAAGACATCTCATGCTTTCCGAAAGCTTTAGAGTTAGGCGGTAGACCTACCGTGCTTTCAGTGTAAAGCGTTTGTTCTAACTCTATACGTAGTAAGTATAAGTAAGCTCTTTGATGATAAGACACGGCTGGTCTAGTCGAGAGTCTTAATCATGTCGAAACGGCGAAACAGTACGACTAGACATGTAAAACACCCTCAGATTTAAGTATGTTTAGAACAACATATAAGCTACCTTTTATCGTACATATATAACGAGAACGAGAACAACTATTAAGAGTTCATTTACCTATCTATTACCAAAAAAAGTAATCAAAAGTAATATTTTAACAAAATGACCTGACAAAAATCTCTTTTACATTTCTGACGAGACAGCCGTTATAATATTTATCATAGCTTCAATATCCATAAAACAGAATCTAAAATTCGAATCGAAAATCGGTTGAGATCGTAAAAGGTTGTGATTTTACAGCTCTGAAGGGGCATCTCGGTCGGTTTTTATGGGTGCAGTCGACGGGAGTACATATAGAGGTGGAGTTACTATCAGCAACCGGCACTTGCGGCGGGTTAAATGCACACACGTATAATTTACATAATCTTACATTGTACCATTTATTTGACACTGGTAGCGCAGTTAATCTGTGCAGTTTTGTTCTTGTTATTTTCTTGTGATAAATGGCAGATTATGTATTATTTCAAACTGTAGTTTAACTGTGTTGGAAATTTCAACCTGATTTGTTCAGCCATTCTTACGATATTGAACAATTAACATACGAATTACCTCATCCTATCCTACTAATATTATAAATGTCAATGTTTGGATGTTTGTTACTCAATCACGTTATAATGTTATTGACTGGCCTTGTGGCTTAGTGGTTAGTAGCTCTACCTGCGAAGCCGAGGGTCGTGGGTTCGATCCCCACCCAGTGCAAATATTTGTGTGATGAATTCAAATGTTTGCACTGTGTCTGGGTGTTTCTATGTATAATAAGTATGTATTTAAAACTATATAAGTATTATATCAGCTATCTGGCCGCCATCACACAAGCTTTGCTTAGTTTGGGGTCAGATGGTAGGTGTTGTGTGTGAATTGTCCACCAATTAAAAAAAAAAAAAATGTATCAACGGATCGGGTTAAAATTTGGAACACAATTAACAGTCTTGAAGAACTCATAGACTACTTTTTATCCCAGGGGAATAACGGGAACGGGAATTACGCGGGTAAAACTGCCAGTTTAGAATATTTCTGGAATAGCTGGAGCAGGGGCCCTTTTTTGTATTTAGAGGAAATGCGTTTACACATACTTTTCCACCCAGGGGATACGAACGGGATATTTCAGACTCGACACCATGGGACATGACTCCCTTACTGACTAAATTCTCCATGGGGTTCCATCTTTGTCACTTACAGCGAGAACACGGGACCGTTCTCGCAATCTTAAGCGAACGCATATTATGTTGAAATATGACCAACATATGTACGATAATGTTAGCAATAAAATGATTGAGTATTGAGTTTTAAAAACCGCCGCGATTTGCCCGTCTCCAGCTCCTCATAATGGAGCATAACCCCGTCACTAGCGCACGGAAACCCAAAATACATTTTGACCACCTCGGACCCTATCAGTAAGTGGGTGCCAGACACCTCCGCGTCTAGTCCATCGCAATGGGTCAGGTTTGTGGTCGCCTATCACATTTCGAGCTGCAATCAACTTGGCTTGCGGTTAAGAGCCGGTTTTCACGACGCGGTTTCAAACCGCGCCCGCGTGCGGTAGCGTCGCCGCGCCGCGCGTCGGTTTTGTTTCAATACTCACGAGACCGCAGGTTTTCGCGGTTTCTGCTCCAAAAAGCTACTGCGCAAGAACCGCGCGCAGCCACGCGGGCGCCGCGCGGCTGCCGCAGCCGCCGCGGCCGTAAACCGCGTCGTGTGTTTTGAATTCAATTTTATATGGAAATCTGCGGGCGCGGTTGGCAGCCGCGCCGTGAAAACCGGCTCTAACAGTCAATAAGTCTCATTTAATTTGAATTGTTTTATGTTATGAGTAAGGAAGCAGAGTCCGCATGGGGAAGTACCACACCTTTGCCAAATATTCTACCGCCAAGCAGTAATGTGCAAACATTACTGTGTTCCGGTTTGAAGGGCAATGATTCCAGAGAAATTACAGGGCTTAGTGGCATAATATCTTAGATCTCCGGGTGACGAGCGCAGTGCAGTGCTAGGTAATGATTTGGACTATCATGTTCCAATAGCTGCGTGTTACTGTGCTGTTATGTGGCAGGCATGTTGCTTACCATCAGGCACATGACCTGCTCGTCTCGTCACTCTATGCTATATAAAAAAAAAAAGGAAACGTGATTGTGTTTAATAAATGTGTCGTCCCTTCCAGACCCCCCGTTCCGCGCGCCGCAGGTCTCCATGCCGCGCAGCAGCTACTCGCGCGGCGACACGCTGCGCGTCAACTGCTCCGTGGACGCCGCCTACCCGCCGCCCAACATCACGTGGATGCTCGACGACCATAAGGTAGTAAGGATGAGGCACGCGCCTGCATCGTTAACGCGAACAAAATTAAAAATTTGTAAAAATATTTGTATTTTTTTAAATGTAACATAAAATAAAGTGGCCAAGTGCGAGTTGGACTCGCTCATGAAGGGTTCCGTTGCAGCAAGTAAAATAATATACATAGTACACATAGTTCTTGTAGTTCGTTGTAACTTTGATCGAAGTTTCAATAATAGTGTATTTATGACGTACTAAAACAAAACTACTCATCAGATCGAGTTCAAACTAATTTTCGTTGGTAGTTTACATGGTAATGTACATCATATTTTTTTTTAGATTTTTCATTCTCTTACTTTAGAAGTTAGAGGGGGGGGACACACATTTTACCACTTTGGAAGTGTCTCTCGCGCAAATTATTCAGTGTAGACGAAAATGATTTCAGAAACCGCAACATCATTTTTGAAGACCTATCGATAAACACCCCACACGTGTAGGTTTGATGGAAAAAAAAATTTTTGAGTTTCAGTTCTCAGCATGGGGGCAACCCTAATTTTTCTTTTTTTTCTGTTCAAATCTTAATGCGGTTCACAGAATACATCTACTTACCAAGTTTCAACAGTGTAGTCCTCATAGTTTCGCCAAAAAGTGGCTGTGACATACGGACGGACAGACAGACAGACAGACAGACATGACGAATCTATAAGGGTTCCGTTTTTACGTTTTACGGAACCCTAAAAAAATACTACAAAACAAGACTCGCCTTAAAATTTAATTAATTTGTTTATACAACTAATTCTCGACACAAATTTATTATTCCACCCACAACACGGATATCGGACCCACAACATTAAAGTATTACATTTTTACTAAAAACAAATCAGTCAATATACTTGCGCGCAATGGTGACGTCACAACGCCTGTGCTGTAGATGCATGTACCGATGTATGCAAAACCAGTTTGCAATACGCACACTGCACACTGCACACTGCACACTGCACACTGCAACAGTCAACAGTTGCATCGAATACGCACCACGCGCATACAGGTTTCATTGATTTGTTTCTACATCAATAGTTAGTTGTAGTATGTAGTCGCTAACTTAACCGCGACTATCTTGCATTTGTAATTTATCAAACACTCTACTAGTCAAGTCCTTTCATTTGTTACCCGTATTGAGCGAGTATCGAAAAAAGTAATGTGACAAAAAAATTAAAAACCGCCTAGTTCATGAACATGAACCTGACCAGAGTCGTGGGTTACCTTGACTCTCTCGTTATGAGGGAAGGTCCCTAGTATCAGTTGTGAGAATACAAAGCGACTTACTTGTGCTTACAAGCATTCGCAGGCCAAAAAAACAGTGTATGTTACTATTACGAGCGAAAATTGCTTTTATGTATTTTATACTAGTACCCAAAATTGGCAAATCAAAGCTTAAATAAATATCCTTTTAATACCGTACTTCAATTAACTAAAGCTCCTCAGTAACGATCAATTATCATTAGAAACTGCGTAAATAACGTTTTGCTACCGTTAAGCGTTAACGTATACCGTGGGTGTTCTCCCACGCGCAATCAAACCAAAACGAAATATCCAACAAGATTTCCTTTCAAAAACAAAAGTCCTATCTTAATTGACGAAGTTCAAGGTCGCTTCCCAATTAAGTGGCCTTTGATAACTTCGCCTCCTCTTTCATTCCTGCAAACTCTCAGCTCTCCCGAAGTCTTCGGTTTCAGCAAACTCTTCGGGGTCCCTACAAAAGCAAGCCTGATATTAAAAACCCGGCAGAAGTTTCGAGAACTTGTATTTTTATTGTAACCCCGCGGCGCCGGGAACAATACCCTATTATTCATAGATTTCTATTCATTAACTCGGCTGTTGTTTTTCGATTTTTCCTTCGGCTATCGGAAAAATCTGGGTTACTGAGGAAAGGTGAAACGACTTTGATAAACAAATTTACACCAGTCAAAATACAGGCGCAGGCTATTTTGGGACTCTTTTTTACGAGAACGAAATGCATTTTATTGTTGTACAAAGTGACGGGATGAGCAAAATATGTGCCTAATGGTAAACAACACGCCTGCCAAACCAACAATGTTACTTAGCTATTATTGTAACACGAAGAGTCCTTATTACCCAGCCCTTCACTGTGCTTGTCACCCAGAGATAAACGATGTTTTATTTAAATGCCCGGTAATTTCTCCGAACACGTTTCCTTTCAAACCGGAACACTGCGAAGTTTGCACATTACTGCTTGGCAGTAGAATAACTGGCAAAGGTGTGGTACTTCCCCAGGCGAACTTCGCAAAGAGTAATTAATACCAATGCAAAAGGCGAACACATTGATGAAGCGAATACCCCATATTTCGAATATAAACAAAGTAAGTTATTTTCGTCTTTGTAAAGCCTTTCCCAGTAAAACACCAAACAAAATCGATTTTTTTCCAGTGTTGTGAAGCGCTGAATCAGCTTTTATGTAAAATTGAAATGGAGCTCGGTCGAATGCAGTATTTGAATATTTTTGTTGTTGTTTGCTTAAAGGTTTATTTTGAAATCAATTGTAAGAGTCACGTGCAGCTGCTGTGAAATGGCTCCGTGTGTATAGGGAATTTTAAATTCATACAAAAATAAGTAATACTTTTACAAAACTCAAAACAAGTTTTGCAGAAGAAATAGTTTGCGATATTATAAATATAAATTAAGTTATTATATTAACAAGCGTGGAGTGCTTTTTAAGTAGTAAGTTTACATAATATAATATTGTTACTGTTTATCACACTAAGTTTAAAATGTGTTTATTTGCATGGAACATGAGTGAGTTATTTTATATCGATTGAAAATTATGTCTTACTTATTAGTATATTATACCTACTTCAAACTATTTATTTTAGGGGTCCTGTACCCAAAGGGTAAAACGGAATCCTTTTACTAATATTCCGCTGTCCGTCCGTCTGTTCATTACCTGGCCGTATCTCATAAACCGTGAGAAAGATGAATAGTATAGAGTGACAAGACGAGCAAGACATGTATCTGATGGTAAGCAACATGCCTGCCACATAACAACAGCATAGTGACACGTAGCTATTGAAACATGAAGAGTACAAACCATTACCTAGAACCGCACTGCGCGCGTCACTCGGAGATATAAGGTGTTTTATTTCTCAGCCCAGTAATTTATCTGGAAATATTGCCCTTCAAACCGGAACATTGTAATGTTTGCACACAATATGTGCAAACATTGTACAAGCGTCAAACAGTAGCTTGGCGGCAGAATAACTGGCAAATAAGTGGAAGTTTCACAAGTGATTTTGCACATCCTCACAATATCCTTTAACCCCAGATTGCGGAGACGGTAGCCTGGCGTAACCAAGACCTGGGCTTCAAGGAACAGCCGGCATTCAGTCAGCTGGAGTTATCCATCCTGGAGGCTGAGCAGTTCAAGATGGGGCTCACGTACACCAGCTCCAGCCTGCAGCGCGGCTACCAGGACTACTACGGGAACGCCAGGGAGGTGGACAATGAACAGGAGAAAGAGGTGTTGAGGTCAGTGCGCAACTAGCTATATGTACTGGTGCCTGCGCATGCTTACAAAATTGGCGGGAAAACAGGTGTCAGGTTACGCGAGTGTTGTTTACGCTTCGACTAACGAAGTGTTGGTACATTGCTGTTGGTGGTTGCTACATAACAATGTTGGTGTCTTCAAATTAAGAGTGGATCAGTTACTTCTAGGTAAGCACGCTCCATCGTAGATTTCATCGTCGCTTAACACCAGACGAGATGGTGGTCAAATGCGAACCTATTATAGTTCAAAAAAAGTGTCGCCTAACTTGAACTCTTTTGAACCCATTACTCGTATTCCGAGAGCTTGTAGTAAATTTTGGATAGGCATTTGAGTAAAGCTGAAAACTTGTCACATACTTCTCCTATACTCCAACACGGAGGTGTAGACCTAGCTGGAGTAGCGGAGCATAGGAGAAATTTGGGACCAATTTAAAGTTCGCTTTAAACACCTTCCCAAAATTTGCTATCAGCTCTCAGAATATCAAGAGCGTTTCAAGACGCTTCTAACGGTATTGTTGTTGATATTTATTGTACTTAAAATGTAAAAAAAAACACTAAACTTAGGCTCAGTGTTAAACTTGAGCCTAAGTTCCAACCAGCAGTGAAAAACAGTCCTAGCACCTACGATTTACTGATTTCCCTTACTTCGATTTACAAAAAACATTTCTGTTTTACATTTCCCTTAAAACTTCAACAGACTGTTAGTATCTCAGAGGCCGTCAAAGCATTCCGAAAGCGGACAGCCTTGACAGATAATGAATCTTCATAGAAGGATGTTTTGTGTAACGGTGTTGAGCAAGTTGCAAGGTTGAGCGCTACTACCGCTTACAATAGATGTGCCTGAAATTTCATGACAGAAAATGAAGCGCTTCTTAAGTTTTTTTTTCATAAACCAGCACAGTTACATGCAGCTATTGGAACACGAAGAGTCCAAATCATAACCTAACACTGCGTCGTCACCCAAGCACATAAGATGTTTTATCTCTACGGCCTGTAATATTACGTATGAAATGAACATTACTAATTCAAGTTACTGGCTAGTACTGTATTTTGGCTATCACCTAGAGAAAGCTGTCTAAGCCGTCTCTTCTGCAACATCAAAATACTGACGATAATCAATTGACTGGCTTCGTGGCATTGTTGGTAGTAAGTCTCCCGGAGAAGCCGAGAGTTGTGGGTTCGATTCTCACCCAGTGCAAATATTTGTTCAATAAATACTAATATTTGTTCTGCTTGTGTATTTATATCCTACTAATTGATGTTTGGATACTTAGATATTTGGATGTATGAATGTTTTTTGCTCAATCTCATCGTGACCTTTAAACGGATCAGCTGAAATTTAAATCACAGATAGATTAATTAGTCTGGAAAAACAAACAGGCTATTTTTTATCCCGGAAATCAACGGAGACGGGAACTACAAAATCGTGGGTGAAATCGCAAGGTGCTGCTAGTAGGTATTATAAATGTCAAAGCTTGGATACTTAGAGGTTTGTTGCTCAATCACGTTGTAACATCTGAACGGATCAGGTTGAGATTTGGAACACATATAAATTGGACTCTAAAAGAACACAAAGGCTACATTTAATCCCGGGAAAATGACAGGAATGAGAATCACGCGAGAATATTCCTGGAGCGCTACATGTGTGTACGTACTCACAACTATACAACGTGGGGGATTAACCTCCAACAACATTTTAACAGTCAATCTAACATTGATGTAAACTTCATCACCCAAGGTCTATTACCTCTCAGCAAGGTAGAACACGAGATAAAACGAGTCAAACTTTGATGTAAAATTGACCAGTTTCAACCCTAACGCATGTACAGCTGACAAACGACCTTGCCGCCTACGCTGCGACGTGGTGCTAAAATCCTTGCCGAGATCTGACCGTTAGGGATACGTCAAATAAAATAACAAATAATGAATTTTTAACCTTGTATGGAAAAAAATGTTGAGATTTCATAATTATCTAATTTTCAGATTTATGATTCAAAAATTAGTAAATATGAACCATAAATACCACCACTGAGTGCCATCAGAGACTATAACTTCCAGATGGCCATTAAAGATCGAAATGCAGCGGTGACGGAGCTCTGGGTTGGGGTGAAGCTTTAATTGCAAAACATGTTTAAATAGTTTAGGCTAAAAATATGTAGATTATGGATGCTTAGTTTTCTAGAAGTCTGATAAAATATTTAAGTCTTCCTGTATTAGACAAAGGAAATTTAGCAAATAATGTATAATATGTTACAAAAAGGAATATACCTAGGAGTCCGAGGAGGTACAATTATAAATAAAAAAAGTAAATAAAAATACTACCATCAATATTGTTGCACCTTTATGCAGCATAATTTATTCAATTTTAGCTTGATTAAGAAATACTACACTTACAGAAATTTATTTGTTAAATTTACTATAAGATCTATAATAGAGGTAAAAAATAATAATAATAATAATTGTATGAGTATTATATTGGCCATATAAATGCCATAGCGCAAGCTTTCCAGCAGGATTATCACAAGGGTGTTCTGTCTCCAGATACACGCTGCCGCCGCCCCCATCCGGCCAGTTCTGGCTGAGCTGCCACGCCACCATCTTCGACGTGTACTCCCGCAAGAGCGAGCCCGTGCTCGTCAAGGAAGACGCACCACACCCCGCCTCGGTCACCGGAGAAGATTCCTCGGGTAATATACACCTTAATTTCTAAGCCAAAACAAGCCAGCTTCAATCCAAGACTTCAATAAAGTACAAATGTAGTTAAGCGCCATATTGTTGGATAAAAGCATATTTTTAGTTAGTTAAGTTAGTAGTAACTTACGAAGTACAGCGGGTCATTGACGAAAAAAAATGACGACCACGACATTCTTGGAAGAGTGCTGCCAGGAATATGTTAGTAAGAATAAGAACTAACGCTTGCTCTAGTCAGTTCAGTCTGATTTAAGTTACGGTAGCGTTTGGCGGCCTTTTTCGCAGCTCGTGTAGCACTGAAAGTCTGACTGGACTGACTATATCAAACTTGAGTTACCCGTGTATTTAATTAAAATATGTAATAACCACATTAGTTTTCATACTTTTTTTTTTATTTTTTATTTAAAATTTGCCACTCTACAGACTCCTGGGTCAGTGACTTTTGTCATTTAAAATTTTATATATTTTTACATATTTCTTGGATAATCAGAAGAAGAGGAAAATTAGGGGGGAGTTGGGAACATTTTAAACCTAATACTCATCATCATCAACAGCCCACTAAACGTTCCCACTGCTGGGACTCGGGGCCTTCTCTCGCAAGGAGAGAGCTTAGGCCATAATCCACCACGCTGGCCCAGTGCGGGTTGGCGGATGACACATGACTTCGAAAGATTCTAGGTACATGTCGGTTTCCTCACGATGTTTTTTTTCACCGTTTTAAGTTAGCGGCATTACGCACATGACTTCGAAAAGACAGTGGTGCGTGTGGGGTTTGAACCCGGGGTCTCCGGATCGGCAGGCGCCGTTCTCCCGACTAGACCAGCCGTAACTCAAACCTAATACTAGTGCTCGTCTATTGAGCCGATCACTACCGGTTGGGATGCCGCTAATAATCCACTCGACATCGATTCTTTGACTGATTGCCGTTTGCCTAAGCCGCCTCCTCCCGGCCCAGAGCCTCCACTACGGCTGCATTTCTGTCCCTGATGGCCATCTGTAGGTTGAACTCTCGGATGGTCTTCGGTGATGCAGCCAACGCTCGCCGCACGAACCGACCGATGGCGTCTTCGGTAGTTTTTATACTAAATAAGTATATTTCAAAAGGTAACGCCAAGAAATAGCACAAACGTGGAATCAGCATATTTTCCGGGTTAAGTTTCTAGTGATGCCATCTAACGATGCTTGATTTTACTAAACTCATTAATATTCAATGATTGCATTGTTTCTTACTGTAGGAACTTGAAGCTGTTTCTCATTATTAAAAAATCAAAGCCACGTTGCCTTGTGCGAGTGGGCGAATGACCTCAATGTGTTATGGTTTCTGGAATACGCTGCTTTCTTGGCGAAGTCCTTTTTCACTGTTAAGTTAAAGCCAATAGTTACTCGTATGATACATTTGTAATAAGTATAGTAGCTCCATTGCAACTTGATTCTACAAATATTGTAAATCCGAAAGTTTGGATGTTTGTGACTCAATTACGTCAAAAAAGCTGAACAAATCAGGTTGCTATTTGGAACATAGTTAAATTAAAGTCTAGAATAACACTTATGTTTCTTTTGAACCTGGAAAGATAACGGAAACGGGAAGTAGCAGGTAAACCGCAGGGCAATGCTAGTATACAATACCACCGACTTCATATTAAATACTACCTTTTGTTCCAGGATCGTCCCTCGCCAGCGACCTCCTCCTGCCCGTGATCTGCGCGTGCGCAGCCCTGTTATGATCGCGCGGCAGATAACTCGCTAACCGTCATGCCTCTCGATCGGCTGTTGTTGTCCTTGTTGCACGTCAATTTTTTCTACGAGAGTGAGAGAGACGAATGATATATTTAGTAAACACACGGATTTGTGTATTATTGAAATCAAATTTTCAAAATTGTGCCAAATATTTAATTGTATTTGTAAAAAATAGGCCCTTTTCTGAAATTGTATTCTAAAATAAAACTTACAAAAACTGTTTTCACCAATACAACAAATACAAAACATTGTATTTGTATCACATAGATAGACAATTGGAGGGGGTAGCTGTCACCCGTTCATTTCGGCGTTAGACATGACGCCGGCTGGACGTGCGTTTCTACTCGAAACCGCGTGTAGAAACGACCCTGTGTGGTCCGATTCAAAATATCTGCATTAACACACAAGTCAATGTTTGCAAAAATATTTTGAAAAATATATTCAGAATTGGTCCATTCGCTTTATTAGTGCTAAGTGGGGATTACGAATGTTTTTAAATATAATTGTGCCAAATTAATGATAGCTAATGGATATAAACTTTATGCCGTTAAAATTGTGCATTTAAGTTTTTACGTTTAGGTACTATAGAAATAAGACAGTGTTTTTAAACTGGGGTTGTGACTCTCAATTCTAAGATCTCAGATAGAAGAGAGTTGCAAAACCTTACTTATAAGATTGTGTTACAGTAAACATATATTTTCTGACTCTCTAGATAAATATATCGTGTTTCAAAGTTCGAAAAAACACTGAGTTTAATTTTGTTCTACCCAGGGTTAAAACAAGACAATAAATGAAATCCTAAACCATAATGTAAGTTTTAAAAAAGAAAACTAATTCAATAGTACGTGTAGTTTTATAATATATATCATTGTGCCAATAAAATGTTTAATATGGTTTGTTAGAAGCGTTTGCAGATAAATTATGGCTTAGGTCAAACAATTTTCCTAGCAGTTTAGTGCAAACCTATTACTGGCAAAATCACAAGACTAAATAAATAAATAACTAGGTTACCTACCTCTCAGACGATAACGCAAATAGGGCCAGATAAAAATAAGGGGTAATGCAGATCAGTTGCATGCTTGCGTGGTCTTCAAAATGTGCTCTAAATTGTTCACTGAATGTTCTCACTGCTGGGACTCGAAGTTTTCTCTCGCATGGAGAGAGTTAAGGCCATAACGCATCACGCTGGCCCGGTGTGGGTTGGTGGATGACACATGACTTCGTAAGATTCTGGGTAGATACATGTTGGGTTCCTCACGATTTCGTTCAATTTTTTGAGTCGGCGGCATTATGCACATGGCTTCAAAAAGCTAGTGGTGTCGGGATTTGCACCCAAGGTTTAGGGTCGATAGTCGCCGTTCTCCCGACTAGACCAGCCAGAAATGTATCTGATGAAACATATTGAACTAAGCAACTTTGGTACGACGTTCAAGATTGTGTCTTTTCAAACAAGGGAAGCGCTGACTGTGAACCTTTTTGTAGACAATGTTATTTCACGTTACTTTGTCATAAAATATAAGAATGGAGAACAAAATCACAGTGAACGCTGTCTGAAAATACTCGTTTCAACTTTATACCCATATCTCTGGAATTGAAGTGACTTCTCGAATAATTCCATAAAACTATCTCCGAACATTCTAGACTCAATATTTTATTTCTGATTTAAGTGATCTAAAAATCTGTTGGAAAAAGTACTGCGTTTCGTTTTTATTTTATTATACTTGTAGTTCTTTGTTACTACGATGAAATGTCTAGGGCTCTTGTTAAAAGGCGGTCTGAATTCTAGGCTCTCGTTACGTCAACCAGTTTCCAATTAGTATCAGTCATTTGAACGAAAATCGATTTAGCTTGAACAGCTCTACAGGGAACACTACACGTTGCTATAATTTAATATATATAGTTTATTTCAAATAAGACTAGCAAGATTTGAAAGGCATATATGGAACATTCAATTTATTTCACATATAACAGTCAATTTCATCGCCAAAACAACCCTTTAATAGGGTCGGCAACGTCCATATTTAGAAATGCTGCAATTTTAATTTTTATCTTACACTAGCGGCCCGCTCCGGCTTCACTCGAATTAACCTAGATATCAACTGCAGCGCCATCTGCCGGGCTGATTTGTGAATCTAAACCTTCCAGGGCCCTACCCAAACGTATACAAAAAAATCATTCAAATCGGTCCAGCCGTTTAGGAGGAGTTCAATGACAACGAAAAGTGGCATTGGTTTTTATAAATACATATAGATTCGGAAATGAAAAGAACTAACTTACAAAAACTTTTTTGTTAAGGCTGTACACACAAAAAACATCAATCAACAAGTAAGTATATGAAAGAACAATATGAACAACGTTCGTTACATTTTAAACTAAAAACAAAAAATAATTAACAATGTACCTACAACAATGTGTATGTTATATTTTACCCAATATTTTAACATACATTATGAACATTGAACTCTCTGATCTGAAATGAAATTCTAACTGTTTTCTTTTTGTATTTCGCATATACTTAGGTCACAATGGGGCCGGTTGTAGGTTTGCTTCTCTTTACTAATAAATTATTAAAAATTACAAAAGTTATCTGCATCCTAGTGATCACCAAGAAGTTGTAATTAGACCACAAAGCATTATTTATTTAGTTTGGATCACAGATCACTATATACTACAGATAGGACAGTTCGGTATTGTGACCCTTAGTTCCGATTCCAACATAAAAGCGCTAGCGTCGCAATCGCAATAGTGACGTCTCACGAATAGCTGAGAATACAAATTATCGATATCGATTATTAGTGATGTGCTTACGAAAACATCGACAAATAGGTTCTATTATAACATTTTATTATTTTTTATGAAAAACCAGAAAAAAAACAACGATTTCGTTTATATTATTTTATTTCTTTCTCAGTACATAATAAGAAAATAGTATTACTATGAATAGACAAGTCGGGTGACATATTTATCTGTCGCAATATGATGTGTATTTGTAGGTTATAGATCGATAGATAGTTAGCAAACTCGTTAATTCACTAATTGCTCTTTTGTTAGGCCACTGAATTCGACGTTCACGGGAAAGGAGAATCACAATTTCCTCGAGTTGTAGTTTTTTAGAATGTCTTTACGACGATGCGTGCGGCTGGTTAATTCACAGTCCTTAACAACACTCGCGATTCCGTGATGAACAGTCATTGCTGATTACGCCATAGTAGGTTTTCTTAACGTTTGTAACTGAATTCAAGCTAACAGAACACGAAATATAACGTAAAACAATATAAATATACAATTTCGAAAGGCAAATAAAACTTTTGATTGTTTTGATTCAAAACCAGTGTTGCCAACATTACTTTTCAGATAATTACGATTATCTGAAAAATAAAGTTGGCCACAAGCGAAAGTATTTTCCAGAAATAATAGTGTGCCATGTTATTTCAATAAACTAACGTAAATCGATTAAAATGAACTTGAATTATAATTTTCAACTGTTAAAGAAGTTCAGTTCGATCAACTCTTTTGTTGTGCGACCAACTTGTTTTACTTTTTACACTAAAAAAATGAATTTATGGCGATTGTTCATTTCGTAAGATTCCATTCAAAAGATTGTATATTTTTCGTCCGATTTCGACTTTGCAATCGTCCATCGCACATGAGCCAAAAAGATCTTATAAATACAATTTAAATCGTATTAAATCGTATCGGTTGGCAACACAGTTCGTAACGGTAATGTTTGTCACTGATACACTGACACTGACATTGAATAATGTCTCGAAAATGACGGCAGCTTCAAGATGGCGTTCAAAATGGCTACGGCAACACTAGCGCCATAATGATGGAATCGGAAACTACTGTCACCCCCCTGGTTTGGATCTAGATGGTGTTGTCTGTGAAATGTCCAACAGAGTTTATTTGTTTTCAATTTGACCATAAACAAAAGAGTATTTCTATGGATGTGTGTGTGATGTTTTTTTCGTATTTTTTATGCAAAAAATATTAAACATTCTGCATTCCTTCTAGGTATACAGTATAAGTGTGAAAAATTTCAGACTCCTTCGTCCGCGAAGTTTTCATAAACGTTGTATCCAGTATAGTTTTTGCTGTACGTATTAAGATAGATTCCTACACACTCACATAAACTTGATTATTTATTTTCTTTACGCATCATCACATTTCAATATGACATCATAGTAACGGAACTGTGATGTCATATTGAAATTTGAGGTTGTTGTCATTAAATTTAAGTTTGTTTTTACTTGACGTAATGGTTACAGCGATGTAAAACTAAATAAATCCACTAGCGGCATTTAGTATGTATTCTTTTCCTGAAAATAGCTCAAGGGATTTTGGCTCGTGGAAGTATTGCGTGCGTAAATGTCTTTAGTACGGTGATGGGTCGCAGGTACAAGCTAGTTGTATACAGCTCTCTCTTTCTCCCTCGTTAATATAGAAAAGGACAACAACACCCGATGTTTTGCGGTATCTCGTAAGAAACTGAATGTTGTGATAGCGTACGTTAACATAGTCGAGGTATTTGTACTACAAGTAGTTAGAATTAAGACTATTAATGTATATTAATTATTTGAATGTTGCAGATTTAATAATTATATATGTGAATATGTAAATAAATTCATTAGTTACAGAAATCAATGTTTTCTTTTGTTCCTCTATCCCGTACTATTTAAAACACTAACAAAATAGTTTACACATAGTAATTAATAGGTGTCATAGTAAGTAATAACGTGCGTAATGCCGCTAACTTAAAACGGTGAAGGAAAAACATCGTGAGGAAACCGACATGTACCTAGAATCTTTCGAAGTCATGTGTCATCTACCAACTGACCAACTGGGCCAGCGTGGTGGATTATGGCATTAACTCTCTCCTTGCGAGAGAATGCCCCGAGTCCCAGCCGTGGGAACGTTTAGTGGGCTGTTGATGATGATGATGAATTAATAGGAAAGTGCAGTAGATGACCTCAAAAGAAGCATATTTTTAGTCCTAATAAAAAGACTAAAGTCTAGACACGAGACAAAATTTTTGGAAATTCTACCATGACGTCGTGTATACCTACCTATAAAGGTAGAAAATATTAGTTTTTGTTCCTATTTCAAACATGGCTATTCTATTTTTCGACTACATAATAACTTATCTTTATATATGTTTTATACTATAGAGTGACGAGACAAGCAGGACATGTGTCTAACGGTAAGCAACATGTCTGCCATATAACAGCACAGTGACACCCAGCTGTTGCAAAATGAAGAGTCCAAATCATTACCTAGCACTACACTGCGCTCGTCACCCAGAGATATAAGATGTTTTATCTCTATTATACTACAAAATCCAAGCGAAGCCGAAACGGGCTGCTAGTTTAGATATTATGGAATATAGGGAAACATTATGGAACACAAACTAGGAGATGGATCGTGTCCAGAGATTGTAACGTTCTGGATTTTAGGATCAATTTAAAGTGAGGTTTAAAATCGCTTTGAAAAAGCTGCTGATAATAGATATATTAATGATACGTTTTTAAACATAATAGGTTGGCATTTGACCGCCATCGCGTCTGATGTTAAGCGACGATGCGGTTTATTACGAAACGCACTAACCTAGAAGAAACTGAATCACTCACTCTAAACTTGAAGTGAGATTTCAATGAAAACTATCAGGAAAGATGAACTTCTTATAAAAATGGAGTGAAATATTTTCATTCAAGTTTTTGAAACATCAACCATGAAACGATGTCGCTGAAGCTACAAGCAGTTTGATAGAAAAGGCAAGGTGGTATTTTTTTTTTAAATTTTACGCATATATTGGGGGAGACAGTTGGGTTACATCGGACTCTTTGAGTTATGATGCCCACTCGTGATGTCAACCACCAATAAATGTATGAAAGGCTAGTTCTAGCCTTTCTTAGTTCTAACCCAACTGTCTCCCAAGGATTTTTTTTTAAAAAAAGGACAGTCATAGGAATATAGCGATGTTTAGAATGATGTTGAAACTGCCTCGCTTCTGTAGTGCGTCAGAAATGTTTGCGCAGGCCCATACTGATGATTTCTGGGCAGTCTTGCGCAAAAAAGTGGCGTCATTAGTTGGAAGAGTACGGAGTAGTGACAACATTATTCTAAATACATTAGCAGCTGATCCCCTCTCACCCCTGTCTAGGCATCTTGTGCAAACAATGGTCCACACAAAGCAGTCGAAGGACCCTGAATTTGTTTGCATACGATGTTTTAGAACGTAAGTTGTGAAGCGCATTCAATTTAACGTAATATTATGTTAAATTGAACTCTACATTTTAATTACGTAATTTTAATATTGGATTCGGATTTTAATTTGTCTAATGTATTATGATTGTTAATTTTAGGTTTGATTTGTATTTTTAATTCTTTTGACTTAAATGGATCTGTGTTATCTGAGAAATAAATAAATAATAATAATGGGAACTGCCGATAGAAGTGAAAACTTATAATTCAGAATTTGATAGTTTCCTTTGGAAACTACGCGGGTGAAACCGAAGGGCGTGGCCATGAGCATGGTCATCTAGAAATACGTTAGTATGGCCAATGGTCGTGGTCTCGAGTTTACCCAAAGATTTCTTATCATTCCCGAGCGTGACGCTAGAATTCAATTCACAGGAAAATCTGTCTCTGGCGCGTCATATGTATGTGAGTTTTTTATTAGTATATGTTTTTAGACTTAAAATGACTATTATTGTCTAATTAGGATAATGACTGGGTCATAAATATACCATTTTATAGTCCATCAGGCAGATTATGGAATAATATAGGACACGTACTTCTTTTCCACGACTCTAAAAACATAACTTAATAATATACATATATGTTTTTAGGCTTAAAATGACTATTGTCTAATTAGGATGATAACTGGGTCATAAACATACCATTCTATAGTCCGTCAGGTAGATTGTGGAACAATATAGGACACGTACTTCTTTTCCACGACTCTAAAAACATAACTTATGTGAAGCATACTATTATTATAAACGCGAAAGATTGTAAGTATGTCTGTATGTTTGTTACTCTTTCAAGTAAAAACTACTGAAGGGATCTGGATGAAATTTGCTACATAGATAGATCATAGTCTGAAATCCTACTTCCTACTATAATATTATAAATTTAATGTGAATGTATGGATGTTTGGATGTTTGTTGCTCAATCACGTGCTAACATATGAACGGATTGGGCTGAAATTTGGAACACCGATAGATTACAGTCTGGAAAAACACATAGGCTACTTTTAATCCCGGAAAACAACGGGAACAACGGGAATGGGAACTTTGCGGGTAACACCGCGGGGCCCTGCTAGTAATATATATAAGCTACTTTTTTTCCCGGGAACATAACGAAATGGGGAACTACGCGGGTGAGACCGGGGGGCGCTGCTAGTAATATACACACTGTGAATAAAGGTAAACTAATGATGATGTTAATCTGCTCGTACAATCAATGAGTGGAATTATTGTTCATTTTAATTTATTTTCAAATGAATCACAGTGGTATTACAGAGCATTTAAAATAACTACTTATTTTAATTCATAATAATTAAATGAATCAAAAATTCTGTTTCATGTGACCACAGTTTTCAGTGAAAATCATTTATAGGATATTGACCAGGGGTTAGTTGCTTTATTTATTGCAATGAAAATTGTCTAAGCTTTGAATTCAGAGTAAGTCGAATGAGTTTTTTTTTTGTTTAAGTAGCCCAGTTTATAATTTCACTGGCTTTCTCTCAATAGGAGAGAATCAATGTCACAATTCAATACGGTGGTCCGGTATAGTTTAGCGTGTAACTTAGGTACTTATATCCTCGATTTTATCAAAATATTGTGTTTATTATCGTTGAAGTCAGTAATGTAGTTACGTAGTTAGTTTGTACGTCTGCACTTTGAGAAATTTAAAAACTCAGACGGTTTTTGGAAATTCCTCTCGAGATCTCAGGAACTCAAGATTAGATTCACATTTCCTTCAATATTTTTCTTTTCAACGAAATAATTATCACTAAAATCGGTTCATAAGCGGCGAACAGAACCAAATTTAACATTTAATTTATTTAATATTTCTTTAATTACAAAAAATGTAGGGCAAATAAAGCCTAATGGAGAAACCTTCCCTTTTTAGAAGTCTGTTGCAAATAATCTTGAAGTGGAGGTGTGATTCGAACCTACAATCTCCCAATTCTGATATCGGACATTTTTACCCTTAAACCACCACGGCTTCTTTGAACTGAACAGAATTACGTAATATGAATAATATGTTTATCTGATTGAGACCTTAGTATAATTCAATCACAACAAAACATACTGTTTACGAGCAAATTCTTTATCCCAGTAAAACCTCTCAAGTACACAAAAAGAGAATTTGTTTTATCTCAATGGAACAAACTAAATCCGAACCCAATAATAAATTTACGAAACTACACTACAAATCTACTGCCCCAGTAATAAAGTTCAAAGGAATACAAATTGAACGAATCCTCTCCCATTTGTTTCACAACTGAAAATATTTCACCGAGCCATACTTTTAAGACGTGTATTCACGATACAGTGTTGACCGATATGTTCTATGAGTCAGACAACGTTGCACGATAAACGTCAACAACTATGTGAGGTTTCTAATCGATTTCAAGAAAGGAGGTATTGGTTATGTGTTTTTTTAGGGTTCCGTACCCAAAGGGTGAAAACGGGACCCTATTACTGAGCCTTAGCTGTCCGTCCGTCCGTCTGTCACTCAAGAACGGTGATGGCTAGACAGTTGGAATTTTTACATATGATGTATTTCTATTGTTGCTGTAACAACAGATACTAATTTAATAAAATAATTATTAAAGTGGCAATATAAATACATCATTTGTAATAATTTCATCTGTCTAGCTATCACCATTCATGAGGTACAACCTGGTAACAGACGGACGGACGGACAGCGAAGTGTCAGTTATAGGGTCATGTTTTTATCCTTTAGGTACGGAAACCTAAAAAATCGTACAACCGAATAGTGAACCTCCTCCATTTTGAAGGCGTTTAAAATTAAGAAATCGATTTTAGGAACATTTGGCGTACATAAGTTCGCAGTCTCTAGTGTTTCTGCTGAAAGCAATTTCTACAAAATTCTTCATCAATCAAGAAAGTTGCACAGATGAAAAATCACTAGAGGAATAGACGTTGTAAATATTTAGTGACGTATCGCGTTATTATAGCGTACGACAATCTCAAGTAGATTTGTGTACGCCTGAATTGCCGCAATATCTGAATACTTATTGTTCACTTATTAATGAATCAAAACTAAACGTACACGGATTCTTCGCCTTTTTGTTAATGACGTTACCAAGTGTTCTTATGATATTTTTTTTTTTTTTAACTTTTATAGGTTTACACTTGACCGCCATCTCACCTGATGTTAAGCGACGATGCGGTCTACGATGGAGCATGTTTACCTAGAAAAAACCGATTCACTCTCGATTTGAAGACACAAAGATTAGACTAACGGGAATTACCCACTCAGGCAACGTATTCCACAGTCTCGACGTTCTTATCACAAAAGTAGAGTCAAATCTCTTTGTTCGTGTTTTTGGAACATCAACCATGAAACGATGTCGCTTTTTCGAGCTGCGAGCATTCCGATAGAAAAAAGGGTAAGGTGGTATCAGATCGTGCAAATCAGTCGCACACTCTCCGAAGTGTATCCGATAGAAAACCGATAAGCTAGCAATTTTTCGGCGATGTTCAAGACTTTGCAGTCTTTTTCGCACGAGGGTGTCATTGCCTATGAGCCTTTTGGCACGTCTCTCGATCGACTCCAGAGCCTCCAGCTGAGACTTAGCTGACCCATCCCAAAGGTGCGAACAGTACTCCATACAGGAGCGAATCTGTGCTTGGTACAACCTGAGCAACTGCTCAGACTTGAAGTACCTTCGCACCTTAGAGAGGACACCCAGTTTTTTGGCAGCTAATTTAGCCTTGGAGTCGATATACGACCCAAAGTTGAGCGTAGACGACAAAGTAACGCCCAAAAGCTCGAGATGGTCGGATACCGGCACGGATACACCTCGAAAAGTAGGAGTCTGTTGGAATGGACTCTTTTTTGCGGTAAACTGACACGCCTGCGTCTTTCCCTCATTAAACCTGACCAAATTGGCATCGCCCCATTTAGAGACTGCCTCAAGGGTCAAGTTTAAACACTCGATCAAACTCTCTCTCAGTGCCTGAGTTTGATGACTATTGGCTCTCGCGCTAGATTTGGAGCTCTCTACAACAGTGCTATCATCTGCGTACCCAAAGATACCGGGATTCAACAGATCGTTGATATGTAGCAGGAAGAGTGTCGCAGAGAGCACCGACCCTTGAGGGACTCCGGCATTGATAGCCATTTGATCCGACGAGCAACCATCAATGACTACTCGTATGGATCGATCCCCCAAAAAATCCGATATCCACGCTATAAAGCCTGGAGACAAACCATAAGCTGAAAGCTTGCATAAAAGACCATCATGCCAAACCCTGTCGAAAGCCTTCGAGATATCCAGGGAGACTGCAAGTGCTTCCCCGTGCCTCTCGATAGCTTCACTCCAGATGTGAGTGACGTACGCTAGAATATCCCCGGTGGACCGGTTTCGGCGAAAGCCGTATTGTTGGTCACTGAGGAGGTCGTTCGATTCTAGGTACGTCAGGAGCCTGTGGTTTAAGACACGTTCCATAGTCTTGCAGAGTATGGACGTGACCGAGATTGGCCTGTAGTTGGCAGGGTCAGCACGACTACCCTTCTTGGGTACTGGTTGCACGTTGGCAAGCTTCCAAGACTTCGGTACTTGTCCAGTTTCGAGAGAGAGTTTATACAGGCGCGTCAGTATTGGAGACAACTCAGGCGCACAAGCCTTCAACACTACGGCAGGAATACCATCTGGGCCACTAGCTTTATTCACGTCCAGATTGCGTAGCACTTTGCGAACCTCTATTTGGCGAATATGTATGTTTGACATAGAAGTCGGACAACCAGGTGAAGTAGGAGGTGTCGCGCTACCAGCATCTAGACGCGAAGATTCCGCAAACTGAGATGCAAACAAGTTTGCTTTCTTCATTGCGGTGTGAGCCAATGTCCCATCAGGTTTCAGCATTGGAGGTAGTGAGGGGCGGCAGAAGTTCGATTCGACCGATTTAGCTAGGGACCAAAACGCTTTGCTGCCCGCAGGGTATGAAGCTAGTTTGTTCCCTATTCGACTAATGTGGTCAAAACGAGCCCTCTGAAGAACCTTTTTGCATGCCTTAGCAGCCTTGTTGAACGCTTTCTTCTTCTGGTGTATGTCCATTGCCTTACGCTGTCGAGCATCAACCCAGGCTATGTAGGCCTCATGTTTAAATGCTTCAGCACTTTTACATTGGGGCACACCCCGGACACTCGGCCTAAAATCCATACAGACGGTGCAGTTGACATACCTACACTCACACAACTACGCATATGTCGTTCGAACACATTTACGCATGTGTGCGTGTCATCTAGGGTTACTAAATTATTTTATGGAATAGCTGTGACCCGTGAGTTCACCTGCCTGCCACCTATAATCTTACCTAGTTAGTGTTCGATCTTTAATGTAGGTAAATATAACTTTCATCAACAATCAGAAGGGAGAAGATTTAAAACAAAATAGGAGATAATAAAGGTACCATGGACGAATTGATTTTTAGTTAAGTACACTTACCCAAAGTTGGTTAAAAATGAAACTAAATCATAGTAGTACCGGTAGTACTAGAACCGGTAAAGTTTATAAGTCAATGTCAAAGCCGTTAATTTTTATAAATAAATAAATAAATATTGGTGGACAATTCACACACAACACCATCTGACCTCAAACTAAGCACAGCTTGTATGATGGCGACCAGATAGCTGATATAATACTTATATAGTTTTAAATACATACTTATTATACATAGAAACACCCATATATTTACTGAATAAGTTTTAGTTTAAAAATATCGTTAATTTCTTTTTTGGAACTATCCATTCCAATAGTCAATGTACTCGTATCCTTTTACTGGTTTTAATGAACGGTTGTTGCGAAATCAAATAAGCATACTACTAGATGAAATCCTATATTCATTGTTCACTATTGACCGACATAATATATACATGGACGCACATAAAAGTACAGATAGTCTAATATAGAACCTCTTTCTTTTTTTTGAGTAGGTTGAATGCTAAGAAATAATCACTTACCAATAAATATGAATAGTAGCAATCTTAGTAAAAAAATCCACTAAATTGGCAACACTAGTGACTAAGCGAACTATACTCCGCGCCATCACTCGTTATCATCCGTTATTGGCGCCACTGACGTATTTCACAACGATTAACGAAAGCCGCAGATGGCCGCAGTTTAATAATTTCGTCACAGGACTTCAGTGTTGGTGCGTACTTCTAACCAGAATAGCTTAACACAGTTTATAGAAATGATTCAACTTTGTAGAAATTCTTATGAAATCAAAAATCTCTTATTCTTGTTTCGTATAATAGACGAAAAATTTGGTACCATTTTGTTAAATAATACAGCATCATGTTCGTATTCTCATAGAAAATTATCGTCCGATACAACCCTTCGTTGAATCCGCCTCGCGTGCGCGAGGGGGAGGAAGCTTGAAATTGGCGGGGGGTGGGGAGTGTCCGTTCTATCTGTATTATCTAGACCAAACCAAGGGCGAGCTTTGCTGGATAATGCCACGTCGGAGTATGGAATGAAATATTCCATAGCCGTTAGAATTACATTAGTCACAGCATCCGCGCAGGTTGAAGGATCACCAGAAGTGAAGCACAATGACTGCCATTGGTAAGATGCAAAAAATGAGCGCATCTCGTCCCAATCTGCTGACTTGTATCGCCACAACCGCCGGTTGCCTCTAGGGCTGGGATCAGGCGGATGGTAGACGGATACAGATTTCACCAGACAGTGGTCGGAGCTGCCTAACGGCGAAGATACCACCACGGAATAACGGTCTGGATCTGTTGTCAGCAGAAGGTCTAAACAATAAGGTGTATGCGACTCAACGTCGGGTACCCTTGTGGCCTCTTGGACCAGCTGGGTTAGGTCTAACGATAAAGCTAGCTTTCTCGTTTCCTGCCCAGCGTGGTCAGTGTCCCGGTATGGGTACAGCCACTTCTTATGATGGCCGTTAAAATCCCCCAGTAACACTAATTGGGCTGAAGGGTACTTCTGTTGCGCCGCGTCCGCCGCCTCACGTAAATATTCCGTAAGCCTAGTTGTCTCCTGGTCACCGCTGTGCGACCGATACACACAGGCGTAGATAATTTTGTCTATGCCTGTGTCTATCAATACCCAAAGAACGGAGAATCTTGTGTTCTCTAGGTTACGGAGACGCCGACAGCAGATGTCGTCACGGGCGTACAGGCACACACCAGCACGGGGCCTAAATTTGTGCTCCAGAGTGTAACCTGGATAAGTTAAGTACGCCACGACCGACGGACAACCTATCTGCGTCTCCGTAAGAAACAAGAGCGACGGCTGCTCAGTCTCGAGGTGATGGTGGACTGCTAAGAGATTTGAGTGCAGACCTCGTATATTCGTGAGGTGCAATTTAATCGACAAGGCGTGCAGCCGCTCTTTAACTTTGTTCCTTTTATGGTTCGAATAAAATGAGTGGAATAAATACGTTGTTCAAAATGTTCACAGAAGGTTTCCACGCGGCAGAAATAAGATTTAAGAAAACTAATTGATGTAGTTTTCCAACCTTTGTTTCGTTAAAATTCTTAAGGAGATTCAAAAGTTATGCATGACTTAAATTTTGAAATATTAAGGTTTGATTTTTATTCAAATTAGACAGCCTTTTGGCTCGCAGAAGTATGTAACTCACCGCCAAGCAAATCTCACTATCCTACTGTGAAAGTTAATGTCAAAGTTTTGAGGGTTGTTTCTTTATCACGTCGAAATGTCTGAACACATTGGGTTGAAATTTATACCACATTCAGCCTATAGCCGCGAATAGCACGTATACTACTTTTTATTGCAGGAATATTAGGGAACATTCTTATGACAATAGTCATATTCCGAAAGCTGTCACCGAATTTTAGGTAGATATTTGAGACAATCTGAAAACTTGTCACATATTGCTCCTTTTATAACCCAATACGAAAGTACAGACCTGGGTGGTGAGCAGCGTTTCAAAATTAACCCATACAGTTTTTTTTTTTTTTTTTAATTAATATGTTTGAGGCAATTTGCAATTTAAAATATCGTAGTTAGTTTAAAAAAATTGGCAGTCACAGGAACTGCCGATAGAAGTGAAAACTTATAACTCAGAATTTGATAGCTTACCTTGGAAACTACACGGGTGTAACCGGAAGGCGTGGCCTCGCCATCTTGGCATGGCCATTTAGAAAAGCGTCAGCATTTCCCATTGGCTGATGGGTTTCTAGTTGGCCATACCATGATGGTCTGTCAACGCCCTTTCAGCATTTCCCATTGGCTGACGTATTTCTAGATGGCCTATAGCCATGGTCCCGAGTTTACCCGAAGCTTTCTTATCATACTCGAGCGTGACGAATTAATTCAATTCACAGCCCACGAAAAACCTGTCCAGGCGCACCTAAAGAAGTTTTCACTTAAAAAATACAAAAAAAATAATAACCCAGACATTTCATTATTCATTACAGTCATTATTTCATTAGTCAAAGTTGTAACATTGCCAGACACGTGAAAAATGTTGAACAAAAAAATTAAGACAATTTGAGATTTTAATTGGGTTTTAGTAATGACCGAAAATAGAGATTCTCAAAAAGACAAATCATTTTGTGGGGACTTTTTACTTACCTTACTTGCCAGTTGACCTAAATTGAGGGATTTCTTTTGCTCCGCTGCTCACCGACCAGGTCTGCAGCTTCGTGTTGGGGTATATGTAATAAATGAGGTATGTAACAAGTTTTCAGCTTGCCTCAATTTTCTACCCGAAATTTGGTGCCAGCTCTTGGAATATCAGTTGTTGATTTCTAGTCACTCTCAGCCAACCTTTCGAAGTGACCGTATACCATAGTAAACAAACTAAAAACATTTAAACGTGAATTTATGTACGTATTCTAATCGAGTAAATTCTCAAACCATTCCCGAACATAAAACTTTTATCCTCCAACTAAAACGACGTGTAAGAAAAGTCACGCGACGCGTCTGAGAGGCAGATAGCTCGGCACATTAAATTCCGTCTTTAGTGAATACGAGGCTTTAGACTTTTATACTTTATTCAATAACTGGAAAAGCAATATCAACTTTATTTATTGCATTTTAATGTTCGGAATTGTATAAATGGAGAGCCTTGCAGTTTTCTTCAGGCTCTCTTTCACTCTTATTATGATAGCTATTAGAGTCAAAATCCGTTCTTCTTTAGTTGCGGTGTTGCAATTCTTGGCAACATTAGCAGTTCTATCAGGACCGTCTTAGTGTTATGTGTTTAAGGTTTAGAATGAAATGTGTGAGGGTAGTTTTTAAGTTTGTTTTGTGGGTGTAGTGGTCGTTATTTCTGGGCGATGAGCACTGAAGGACCCACAATTGGAGCGGAGCCAGCGAGGTAACTGTGAAGCGTGGGCAGCCCGCCACTCGCGGGTTCCCTACTTCTTGACGGAAAACCTAGTTGTGGTAGAATTTAGCAAATAAATTTGTTGCCGGTGGAGGAACTGGAGAGTTTTTTTTTATTGGAGTGCGAGTGTTTGTGAGTGTTAGACTATTCTAGGGCACTAAAGTCGGGGTAATGAGCACTAAAAAAGTTTAAAATGTTGCTGAGAGCTCGCTTTAGTGAAACTGTAACTAATAAGTAGATACATTTTAATATTGTGGACACATTTAAAAAAAAAATATTTCTCGTTAAAACCATCAACATTCGACGAAGTCTCTCCTCAAAAAAAAACTCTCAAATAAATAAGCATAAAGCAACCAACTTTACTGACAAATAATATGTCACTATTTCCGTCATAAAGTTGCCTTAATTTAGCGAAAAAGCCGCCGGTTGTTACACAAACATTTTTGTTTTACTGATTCCTATTGTATTGTTTTTATTTTGGTGACTACAGTGAAGAGTATATATCTACGGAATTTGACTAACCCTTAGGCAAATTAGGCTGCAGCCTGGAGCGCGAGGATCAGGAGAGGTGCTTTAAAATCGTGTCTTCGCATTCACTATTAATCTAGCATCATTGTATCTACCCTACATATTTAAACTAGACTGAGATAACACACTAACACTAAATGCGCAGTGAACTGAAAAGCTTGGGAGTGCCTGTTTTTAACACACTTCGCGTTCTCCCAAATGACCTAGGACGGCCAGAGCTCTTGGTCAGTCGTTGTCTATCTATTATATCTATACTATAATTATAAACGATGCCGGTGGTGCACGTATAGCGCGCCGCACAAAAGGGGTATAAAATAATGTTTATTGGCACATAAAATCTTAATGTCATTTTAATCACCAACTTTAATTTACGTACGTAGGGTAGATATAAAATAAGAAAAGTAAGTTAGTGTTCTGATACTAGATTGGCGCATGTGCAGCAGATTGTGCATTTACATGCATACATAAACATTTATTAAATGTATAAGCGTCATCGTGTATAGGTACTTGAGTAACCTGACCGTCCGCGTCCGCTGTGCGAGTTAGAAGCTTTTGGGATTTTTTTTTTTTTATAGCATAGAGTGACGAGACGAGCAGGTCATGTTCCTGATGGTAAGCAACATGCCTGCCACATAACAGCACAGTAACACGCAGCTATTGAAACATGATAGTCCAAATCATTACCTAGCACTGCACTGCGCTCGTCACCCAGAGATCTAAGATATTATGTCTCTAAGCCCTGTAATTTCTCTGGAATCATTGCCCTTCAAACCGGAACACAGTAAAGTTTGCACATTACTGCTTGGCGGTAGAATATTTGGCAAAGGTGTGGTACTTCCCCAGGCGGACTCTGCTAAGAGTCCTACCACTACACAAATGGACAAAATGAACAAAACTTCTAAATTCGCGTCAACATCACGCATACCAGCAATATTTCTGTAGCTATATAAATAAATAAATAAATAAATAAATATTGGTGGACAATTCACACACAACACCATCTGACCCCAAACTAAGCAAAGCTTGTGTGATGGCGGCCAGATAGCTGATATAATACTTATATAGTATTAAATACATACTTATTATACATAGAGACACCCAGACACAGTGCAAACATTTGAATTCATCACACAAATATTTGCACTGGGTGGGGATCGAACCCACGACCCTCGGCTTCGCAGGCAGAGCTACTAAGCTACTCTGCCCTGCTTGTGATATATACAGTAAGTGACATGGAACCACTTTCGAGAAAAACGCGGTCAAAGTTTTATTTTTTATTTTTATCGTTTCTCCCAAAGTATCAATTAAATGTAACTTTTCTAAACTGTTTCAGATAAAAAAGTGTTTGTTTAACAATTTGTGTATTTTAATTTTAATTTAGTCATAATAGTTTAATGGTAAATCTTGAAAAAATATGTATGCTAAGGAATGAAAAAGCAAAAAATTATGTTTTTTTTAGTATAGGTACAGTAAGTGTGTGACATACTGTAACTATCTTTAGTTTGAAGTACATACTGCAACAATGACTAGGAAATGAGGTGAATGTTTAAATAGGATAACAAAAAGTGCACAATTTGCTTAGTATTATTTAATCACTTACTGTAATTATAGCTAGGACAAACATGTAATCTCATTGCACCATTAATAATAATGAATCACTCTTTTTCGATGTTTTTGGTAGCTAAATAAAAAAGAAGTAAGTAAGTATGATGTAACAGTTTAATCTAAATAGATTGTAAAATTGAAAAATCTCATTTTCATGTTACAGCTACAACCCACATAATTTAAACTTAACAGTTTTTGTCTTAGTTTCGCAAAAAAATAACTGTTTAATTTGAATACCATACATTTTTTTTTGATGATTCAGTTAAGTGGCTCTTAAATAATGCCAATAAAGTATAAAAATGATCCCTACAAGTTATGTTACATTTGTGGTAACATTACTTTCAAATTTCAGCGAAGGAATTTGATATCATTAGTAACAAAGTTATGTGTGCAGTATTTTGGCTTTGCCATCGGACTACAAGACAATATGTGGGTTCCACATATCTGTTGTGTTACATGAGTGGGTAATCTTACTGAATGGACAAAAATATCTAGATCTATGCCGTTTGGAATCCCTATTATATGAACGGATCCAACAAACCACTTAATTGATTTTTACTTTCGTTATACTGATACTAAAACGGATACTAAAACTATTACAAAAAAGAAAAAATAATTTAAAATTAAGTATCCTGACCTGCCAGAGGCGAAAAGACCAACCCCTCATGGTGCAAAAACTATCCATACCAGAGCCAAAGTTCCGATCAGACATCAACACCAGAAACAACCGGAAAGATACATTTGATCCTGATTTACAAGAAGCACCTCATGTAATGGTCCATGTTTACTATCTCAAGGAGATCTCAATGATCTGGTACATGATTTAAATTTGTCCAAACAACAGGCAGAACTTTTGGGCTCTCAATTGAAGGGATGGAGTTTTTTAGAAGTAAAAACAAAAGTATGTTATTTTTGCAACCGAGATGAAGAGCCAAAAGATTTTTTTTCAGGTGGTATTTTGTCATGTCCTTGATAATGTATTTTATTTATTCACATTTGAACTTATTTCCTGAAAATATAGGTGCCATAAGCGACGAACGCGGTCCAAGATTCCACGATACGATAAGAAATACGATTTCAACGAAAATTAACCCCTCGTATATTGTTGGATTACTGTTGGACATTACAATGAGATGTCCCTGAAGCCAAATATATACGAAAATCCTATAGCTACAATCATATTAGTGGCACAATATAACGAAATAGCATATTTTTGTTGATAAAAACTGATAAATTGAAAAAAATCATATAACCTAATTACAAAAAAACTGTTCGCATTTGAAACATTCTAATTTCATTTCTATTATTCTAATACTTGTCCTGAACATACCCAGATAAAAAAATTCATGTTACATGCAAAAGTGTTCTTTTTTTGGGGACCAGTGTAATAAACCCAATGGGTGAACTAAACATTGTTTAAGTTGTGTTGTTTTTAATTTTTGTTTGTACTTCTTCGTACACAGAAAAAAAACATCTAAGAATAAAAGAAGATAAACACTTTGTTTCCAAAAAAAAGACTTTTAGTAGACTGTAAATAAGGTTTTCTCTTTGTATTCTTTCTTCATAAAAATAATCTTTTTAAGGCACTTTTAATTCGTTATCTCTATCTTTGCAGAGGACGATAATCAATTTTCTTTAAAAAAATATAAAAACAGACTTCAATTATGGTTAAATTCAGACACACGACCAAATTTCATAAGAATCACTGTATCGTCTAAATATGTAAAGCAAATTTTAGTTTTTTGTTCATATTTCTAAAACAGCTACACCGATTTAGATAAAACGTATATGGGACCGACTGAATTATGATCTACCAAACAAAAAAGATCCATCAAAATCAATTCACAATTGGCGACGCTATCACGTTACATACGTACAAAATAAATGTTTAGCCGAAAGTCCCTTCTATATAATGCAATAAACATGTTCTTACTGTATATATGTTAAGTTTTATGAACTCATGTTTTATTGCCAACACTTAAAGTAACAGTAAGTGGTACTTACTGTTAATATGTGTTTGTGATACTTGATAAAATATACTCATAACTTAAATATAATAATAGCAAAATTACTTACTGTAGCAGTACCTAGGAAAAGGTTAAACAATTTGAAAAAAATCAACCGTATGTGCTCATGCTGCAATAATAATAAGGATCCCTTGGTGCGAAACGTGCCTTACTGTAACTATGCTTAAGCTTATTTCGTTTTCTGAGTGACATTTTGAAACTTTGAATATACAGAAATGTAGGCCTTAATCTGTACATTCCAAATATGTACTCAACTCAATATCGACCAAAATGTGACTTACTGTATTTATCATAAGCAGGGCAGTACTACCCACTAAGCCACGAGGCCAGTCAAGTCAGTCATATAAGTAACGATTAGGAAAAAAAAATTGGCAGTCATAGGAACTGCCGATAGAAGTGAAAACGTATAACTCAGAATTTGATAGCTTACCTTGGAAACTACACAGGTGTAACCGGAGGGCGTGCCCTCGCCATCATGGCATGGCCATCTAGAAATACGTCAGCATTTCCCATTGGCTCACGCATTTCTAGATGGCCATGCCATGATGGCGAAGCCACGCCCTTTCAGCATTTCCCATTGGCTGACATATTTCTAGATGCCCAATCGCCAAGGTCCCGAGTTAACTCGAAGATTTCTTATCATACCCGAGCGTGACGGTAGAATCCAATTAACACCCCACGAAAAATTTGTCTAGGCGCGCCAAAAGAAGTTTTCACTTCAAAAATATTTGTTTAATTCTAAAGGTAGCCCACTTATACAACTCTTTTCCCATCCGACAAATAAAATATCATTCAAATATGGTATTTAGGACTTGCCTGTTAAATATAGATAGATAACTCTTTATTGTGACACAAAAACAGAAATAATACAGTTAAACATTTATGAAGTAGCACCACATATGGCGGCCTTATTTTCTAGGCAACTAGCTTAAAGAAAATTCGCCTACATACATGGTTTACGAAGCGAGCTGACGTTTTAGCCAAATGTCAAATAACCCTTATACATACATCATGCCTATCTGTCTGTCCGTATGTCACGTCCACTTTTTTAAGCTTCTTTCATTATCCCCAAGTGCAATGGCAATAACGCGCGAAGCGTTGTAAGTCGGGACTTGCTCATATATCTGTGCAATTTGATATAATGGAAACCAACTTTTTCTATCGCGAAAACTGAGATCTGTAGGCTCGTGGACAGCTGGGTGCCAGCTAGCTGTGCTACTGTGTATGGTGCCTGCTAGCTGGACACTTATGCTATCTGCTAGCTGCTGGGGCGTGGTATGCCAGTAGTCGTATTAGTTAAGGTTGCTGTTGAGTGGAAGCGGTGTAGCAGCAGTCGTTTAAGGGGGATATGACCTTAAGCTTTAAATAGTCCTACCTATCGGCAGTTCCTATGATTACAAATTTCCTTAAATTAGACCTCGCTAATTTAATCGTGCTTTTCACATTATGTGAGAATATTACTGAATTAATGACGTAATACTTTCCTCTTTAGCGGAGAGTTGGCGTATTGGAAGTGCCATAAAGTTGTGCGCGGCAACTGCGAACATTTCCCAAAGTCAAACCTTTCTAGCGTGTTCCTTCAACTAACTAAAAGTAAACTGTATATCAAGTAACTTCCGGCCGGGTCTCTCCAGACTACACCATATTGACGTAGATTACGTCACTGAAGTAACGCCATCATTTTTCCAGATTTTTTTTATGGTATGGAGTGACGAGACGAGCAAGATATGTCATCATCATCGTCATCAGCCGCAAGACGTCCACTGCTGAACCATAGGCCTCCCCCCTAGATTTCCACACCCAACCGTCCCGCGCAACCTGCAACCAGTGGTTTCCAGCGACCTTTGTGAGGTCATCTGTCCATCTAGTGGGAGGCCGTCCAACACTGCGTCTTCCGGTTCGTGGTCGCCACTCGAGAACCTTTCTTCCCCATCGGTTGTCAGTTCTTCGAGCGATGTGGCCTGCCCATTGCCACTTCAGCTTGCTAACTCTTTGAGCTATGTCGGCCACTTTCGTTCTTTTGCGAATATTTTCATTACGGATTCTGTCGCACAAAGAGACTCCGAGCATAGCTCTCTCCATAGCAAGCTCGCTGTGTGACTTAAAGCTTTGTTAGGAGGCCCACAGTTAAGGACCACGTCTCAGTTCCATTTATGTGCCTGATGGTAAACAACACGACTGCCCATAACAGCACAGTATCACGCAGCTATAGGAAAATTAAGAGTGCGAAGTTTTACGTAGCACTACACTGCTTCTTGGCGTTAGAATTACTGGAGATAATGTGGAGAGACGCATCACTTCCGTTGTATATTTTTGTATGTTATATAAACTAATATGACTTTTTATCCCGGGAAAGTTACAGTAACTGTAACTATGTACGTATAGCCATGAGACTCTGCTACTATTAGACTACAGGCCCGTGAACAAAATTTACGTAGTAAATGAAGCACCAGGACACCTATGTAGGATGATAGAAGGGTAAAGTAATAAGATTCAGCACTATGCCGTCACTTGTAAGCTGTCCAACTGAGTACGGTCGAAGAGGGGGGTTTGCAACCCTCGATCATTTCGCTTTGTCGCATGATTTTTGTACGGTGTTGCGAAATAATGGATTAGAAGAGGTATTGTAACTGTATGGAACCTATGGCGTACATAATCAAATTACCAAATTTACTCTGTAAATCGTCGGCACATCAATTTTTTTTCCGACAAACTAATAATTAGAAATCTAAAATTTATATTTTTTATAGTTTTCATACCTCTACTAATCTATTATTCTGCAACGCCGTATAAAAATCATGCGACAAGGAGAAATGATCGAGGGTTGGAACCTCCCCTCTTCAACTGTACTCAGATGGACAGCTTACAAGTGACGGCATAGTGCTGAATCTTATCACTTTACACCCTTCTATCATCCTACATAGGTCTCCTGGTGGTTCATTTACTACGTAAATTTTGTTCACGGGCCTGTATTCTATATCAAATAAACGGGTCTGTTTCTAATAATGCATAATGGTAAGAAAACAAAAAAAACATAGAAAATGCTTTTAATTAAAATGCAACCATTTTTTCTTGACCAAGCAGTAAAATTCAATTAAAAATGTAAAAGTTTTCTAAAATTTAGAGACTTTATGAACAAAAGTAAACTACAATTAAAACAACTTCGAGTATACACACCAAATTAACTACTTTCACTAAGAACATCTGAATATAGCCATTTGGGAGTAAACTAACTGCCAAATATGAATAAATAAATATTGGTGGACAATTCACACACAACACCATCTGACCCCAAACTAAGCAAAGCTTGTACTATGGCGGCCAGATAGCTGATATAATTACTTTTATAGTTTTAAATACATACTTATCATACATAGAAACACCCAGACACAGTACAAATATTTGAATTCATCACACGAATATTTGCACTCGGCTTCGCAGGCAGAGTTACTACCCACTAAGCCACGATGCCAGTTACATAAGACTCGTTTATTAGACACAAGCGGAGTTTCGTGGCTTTACGCGCAAAGATACTAGGCTACTAGGTAACTAGGCACATTTAAGGCAATCCTCAGGTAGAAACTGCAAAGCGTTCTACGACTACAAAGTGACAGGAACTAGTGGAAAAACGTACATATTCAAGTGACTGCACTTCGTTATAACGGTGAACTAATTACAGTACATATTTATATACTATTTCAATGAAAAAATATATCAAAGTCTGAATACATGTTTACACGTGTGTACGTCCATACTTATAAGGCAAGATGTTTTATTAGCCAAGTTAGGGCGTTTTCAATTTACGGACAAATTAGGGCGTGTGAGTAGCGACTTGGGAACTTCCGAGTTTCTGATGAGAATTATACCGCATGCCCATATTACGGGACTCGACAGCTGATGGAGAAAGTGGCTTAACTAAGAAACTACTACAAACACTTATATTGAAACCGAAACGTAAATAAGATAGATACATTTTAACACGTTACCAGACGAACTATTTTTTTTTTTTATTATTTCATTCAAGCATTTTTAACACGTCAATATATTTATTACCGATGTACATTCAAAAATAACTGAACTCGTAGCTTAGTTGGTACTGAGCCTGCCCGTAAAACTGTAGATTATGGATTCAATTAGTTAGATAGACGAGTAAGTATTAATTTGTAAATATTATACTAGCTAAAAAAAGTTGCTAAAAGCCTGGTGGCGTTGTAACGAAAATGTTTGTTATTACACTCGTGAGATTGCAGGTCTTGTCTCTATCTCTGCGTGTTTCAAGTACAAAGGTATAGAAATTTAATGCTTTCACCGCAAATAAAATTGTCATAATAAGAAAATCAAGTTCTTCCAAAAATAAAGTTTAAAACGTAATAATGTTGTTTATAGCACTAACTACAACACTGTATTGTGATGACAACTATGGGATTTTGAAAATCAAATGGTTGATCAATGCGTCGACGCTCAATATAGTATTTTTTTAGTATTAGCGTGACCACGGTCATCATAACGTTGCAACGTTGCCGGAACGGCGAAGTTATTTAATTATGTTTAAAGGACACAATTTACTCGAGTGACGTTTTCAATATGAGTTCATATCGCAAAAGTTTAACCACTGTAAAATTATTTGGAGTTAGGGACACGTAAACTTGAAGAGAACTTTTTTTTAAAGTGTTACTAGCTTACAATTAACTGTCATCTCGCATGATTTTAAGCGACAAGCCGGTTCACGATGAAAAATAGGTAAGTACGTATCTAGAAGAAGCTGATTCACTCTCGATTTGAAAACACCGAGATGTTTTGTGATCCCCACCACTCAGATAACGCCACAGTCTTGACGTTTTTTATCACAAAAATAGAGTCCGCTTCCTTTGAGTCTTTGAAACATCAATCATGACACGTGTTGCTTTTTGAGCTACAAACAGTCGGATAGAAAAATGTTTCGAATACAGTTAGGCACATTTGGCCTCGCGCCGTCGACGCGCAGTAACGGATAACCCCGCGGCGTGTTCGGGGGCGGGGAGAGGAACGGCGAACATTTTAACAAGTAATGTGCCGATTCCATCACCCGGGAACACAGGCCATGAATGTGCCAACTTTTACACGACGTTCAAGAGCGCAAATCTTGATTTTCTTCTTACAAACTTTAAGAAGGAATTTCCTTTTAGATATATCCCATTAGACTGTAAATGTGAAAAATGACGATTGAACGGACCGGTTTAAGCTTTGGTATGCAGTTAGAATACAATCTGGAACTTCTTTTTACGGAAAAATCACGGGAACGAGAATTAGGCGACTAAAACTGCGGGCAATGCTAGATGAGAAATATATTTAAACTGTATAATATAGAAAATTAGGTATGTTGTGTAGAGACGACGATGTTATGATAGTTTTGGACTATGATCGAAGTTAGTTTTAATCTTAGTTTAAATAATAATTATATGTATTAGCCTTAACATACGTTTTAGTCATACATCGTTGGCCATTCATGATTTACAAGGAGAGAGACATGACCATAATTCACCACGCTGGTACGAGTAAGACCGGCCTTTCTACCCTTCTACCGCTTTACTAAATCTGCTTTGCCTCTCTGCCCTCGTGGCTTAGTTGGTAGTAGTTCTGCCTCCGAAGCCGAGGGTCGTGGGCTCGTGGGTTCGATCCCCACCCAGTCCAAATAATTGTGTGATGAATTCAAAATGTTTGCACTGTGTCTGGGTGTTACTATGTATAATAAGTATGTATTTAAAACTATATAAGTATTATATCAGCTATCTGGCCGCCATCATACAAGCTTTACTAGTTTGGGGTCAGATGGTGTTGTGTGTGAAATGTTCACCAATATTTATTTTATTTATATTTCAAGGGAAAAGCAAAGCGGGAGCAATATCTAAGATAAGACATATTAGTAAGGCGGTAGATCCACTGGTTTGACGAATGACGCTTGCCCTTGAACAAATATGCCCTTGTTCTTGTCTCTCCAAGAACGTGCAGATTTCATTCCATTGTTTTTGACGTGACAACGTCTTATAATTCGATGAAGACGGCTGCCCGCCCGCAAAACATGACGTCATGTGCCGTTAACGCCGTTACCTCGCCGCCGGCGTTACCTCGCTCTAAGGCGTAGTTGAAGTTGTCACGTTCAACTAACGTCAGTAACCCGACTTTACAGACAACCATTTTTTTGATACGCCGGTTGTGATATCAAACTCGATTTACACTTGAAAAGAAATACACAAGTCCAGGCGGGATACGAACTTATGACGACACAACTTTTAAACTTTGAGCCAATATAAAAATTAAATGTTATGAATAATCTTACCCGCAAGTAGCAATAAAGATTTTTGTATTTGTGTATCCTACTATCCTACTAATATTATAAATGTCAATGTATGGATGTTTGGATATTTGGATGTTTGTTGCTCAATCACGTCCTAACGTATGAACGGATCGGGCTGAAATTTGGAACACATATAGATTATAGTCTGGAAGAACACATAGGCTGCTTTTTATCCCGAAAAAACATCGGGAACAACGGGAACGGGAACTTCGCGGGTAACACCGCGGGGCGCTGCTAGTATATCATATATCTCATAATAGTGAGTCGGACTTACAATCACGGTATTTGATACGGTAAAAATATCTCGTAACTAATGAGAATAGTTTTATCAGATATTGTCATGTATAGTGTAATGTCCCTTCGTTCCCGGTACATTGATCCAGTTCGCCTAAGGCTCTAATCCTGGGTGGATTATGAACCTCCTTGACCTTTGGATTGGGACGATACTTCGATACAGTACTTTTACTTTGGACTAGTTTCGCCGAGAGTATAGCCGTAAGGTCAGATCATATTGGGAAAAGATCTGGCGAAAATAATATTTGGGAAAAGAAAGTTAACTACATATTTACGATGTCTTATATATAAAATTCTCGTGTCACAGTGTTAGTTACCTGATTCCTCCGAAACGGCTTTACTGATTTTTACCAAATTTTATATGCGTATTCAGTAGGTCTGAGAATCGGCTACTATCTATTTTTCATACCCCTAAGTGATAAGGGTTGTTAACCCCTATTTTTTTTTTTTTTTGTACATTTTTTTTTAAATGTGGCATTCAAAATTACATACAACCCTAAATTTTTACCCTTTTATCACCAACCCCTATCTTTTAATAGCCATTTTAGTAAATCAATTGGCAAGTCTAAAATTGTTCTATAAAAATTAACTTTTATTTTTATTTTTTTTAATAAAATTTAAGGGTTGCCATGGATGGTTTAGATTCACAAACCAGCCCGGCAGATGGCGCTGCAGTTGGTATCTAGGTTATTATCCGAGCGAAGCCGGAACAGACCGCTAGTTTTGTCATAATTTTATTAAGAATTAGTGGGATATATTTTTGAAAACATAGAGTGAAAGAAAGAAGAAGGAATTTTATGGTTATTTAAAACGACTTCATAAATGTAGGAGGTTCTCAATTCAATTGTATATCTTATATATAAAATTCTCGTGTCACAGTGTTTGTTTCCTTACTCCTCCGAAACGGCTCAACTGATTTTAACCAAATTTTATATGCATATTCAGTAGGTCTGAGAATCGGCTACTAGCTATTTTTTATAGCCCTAAGTGAGAAGGGTTGTTCAACCCAAAAATTTTTTTTTTAATTTTCAGACAAAAATTGATGTTTTTATTTTTTTATAATGTGGCGTTAAAAAATACATACAACCCTACATTTTTACTTCTTTATCACCAACCCTTATTTTTTAATAGCCATTTTAGTAGTTTAATCATTTTTCATCCCGCTCGATAACTATAGTCGATCAATTATAGTCTTTTTAGGGTTCCGTAAAACGTAAAAATGGAACTCTTATAGATTCGTCATGTCTGTCCGTCCGTCCGTATGTCACAGACACTTTTTGCCGAAACTATGAGAACTATACTGCTAAAACTTGGTAAGTAGATGTATTCTGTGAAACGCATTAAGATTTTTACAAAAATTAATAAAAATAATAAAAAATACGGGTGCCCCCCATACTAAGAACTAAAACTCAAACATTTTTTTTTCTTCAAACCTACACGTGTGGGGTGTCTATCGACAGGTTTTCAAAAATGATGTTGAGTTTTCCAAAATCATTTTTGTTTACACTGAATAATTTGCTGTGTACACACTGCCAAAGTGGTAAAATGTGTGTCTCCTCCCCCCTCTAACTTCTTAAATAAGAGAATGATAAAACTAAACAAAATATATGATGTACATGCAAACTACCAACGAAAATTGGTTTGAACTCGATCTGATGTGGAGTTTTTTTAGTACGTCATAAATACTTGGCTGCTTTTATTTGTAAATGTTTTTCACTCTATTTCGATTAAAATTTCCCGGAGCTATGGCAAATTCTAAAATCTATAATATGAAAATGAATCGCAAAATGTGTTGGTAAGCGCATCACTCAACAACGCCTGGACCAATTTGGACAATGTTTTGTTTTAAATGTTCGTTGAAGTGCAAGGATGGTTTTTACGCCGAGAAAAAAAGAGTAATTGCCGGGAAAACTCTAAAAACAGCCCTTTTCTTTTTCCCATACAAACGTTTTCTAACTAAAATGTTAGGGCAATTTAAACTTTATTGCTATTGAGTAAAGTTCATATTAAATTAAGTGCTTTCCCATACAAACGTTTTCTAACTAAAATGTTAAGGCAATTTGAGCTTTATTGCTATGAAATAAAGTTCATATTAAATAACAGGCACTCGCTTATGTCTAAACAATATATGTGTGTTCCTAACGTCAATGAGTCAATTTGCACTTTATTCCCGCTGCACAAAGTTCAAATTCCATCATGTCTATCAAAACAGTTGCAGGATAGGAGGATCTAATGTCACTTTCCGAAACCCACTCAGAAGAAACTCAACAAAAGCGATAATATCGCGAACCAAATTAAATTGAATAATCACGAAACGTAAGACTCATTAGTACTGATTTTGAATTTGGTCGGCTTCACGATATTATTTACTTTGATTTATTTTCGGCACGTGATATAAAATGCGTCAGTTCGGATCAATCAAGTATCAGTCAAACATAAAGCGCGTTACCAAAAGTGTTTATTGACTAATCCACATAGAGCCATTAATTAAATAAAAAAGTGTTTTATTATTTTAAATTATTGATTTAATATCCCTATCTGTGCAAAATGATTTGAATACATACGTTTGTGCTGTGGAGTGCAATATTTTTGGAGTAACACTAACGGACAGAATACGAAACACCATATTGCGTTCCAAAACCTGAATAGCCGATGTGACTCAAAAAGCAGCCAATTTGAAAGTGGGATCGGGTTGGACATGTTTGCTGCATGTCGGATGATTATTGGGTCAAAATTACCACGCGGAGGAAGCCAGATTGCAAACGACGACGCGGCAGACCATAGAAACGATGGCAAACCTCCACAAATATCGGAAAGACTGGACTGTATTAGCCATAGAAAGGGAAAAGTGGAAGGAGGGCATGAAAGCCGTTGCCCAATATTGGGACAAGACAGCCACATGATAAATAAACATTAATACCTATTATGTAAATGAGATATAATGAATTAAATTTCAAAATTCAAGAACAAATTACAGGCGAACTGAGGATTTACAAATCAGTTGATTCGATTCAAGATGAAGTCGTCAACAACAACCTATCCACCGGAATTTTTGAACTCCCTGGATTTTCCAGGATTGCCACCTCATACCTTATCTTTATGTTGGATCGGTAGTTAAAATGTTATGAAATATGAACGAACCGCGTCTTTGCAACAGCACACGGTTAGCTATAAAAAATACTGAACAACGTGATAGAAGCAACTATACTGAAAAGAAAGTATAAAGAAGAAGACGTTTTGATACCACGCATCCCGACTGATGCACCATTTGAGTTTAAACGACTACAGTTTCCAGTGCGGCTTGCTTTTGCTATGATCATAAACAAGTCCCAGGGGCAACCTTAACACACTCAGCGCCAAACCCTATATGGAAATACTAACAAATTTTGACAACTTTTAATTTTTGTTTTTTTAGTGTTGTGAGTTGTGAGGTGTTAAAATAGTATGGAAAATAATCACACCCCCTCCCCCGTCAACCCTTTTGTTACCGGTGTGTATATTTTTTGATACACGTGGCCTGGGAAATACTTTTAGGTTTAAAGATAAACTATTTCCCAGGCTATGTTTATCAATAAAGAAACACATTTCGTATTATTATTTTTCTGTGTTTCTCTCTTGAATGCACATTTATTATTCAACCAAATATTATCTCAAGAAACTTAATTTACTTAAACGATCTGCTCGGTTAGCCGCCGGAGAAGAAGTGCCATCAGTCCTTATTATGACAAGAATACCGTCTAATAGAAAACATTATCTCATAAGTAGCAAAGTTGGAGAGAAAATTGTACGGTGAAAATGTGCAGAGGTGCTATAAAAAGTATGACAGGAAAGTTATTGGTGGCAAGACTTTCAGAGCAGCTCAAACAACTACAAAATGCTCTGTATGTGAAAGTTTTCTGTGTCAAAAATGTTTCAATAATATTCACTGATTTATTTTGAACTTAACTTATATTGATTATTTAGTTTCTAAGTAACTTTATTATTTTGAATAAAATTATTTCAAGGTGATTTTTATTTTTCTCTTAATATCTCCTTAACTGATTGTCCAATTCCCAACCCAAACCACTGGGAAAATGTGTAGAAAGCGTGCGCCTTTCGGATACATACTGCTTTAACTGAAATGGGGACTGTGTATCATAAACTATACATACTCCTTATGGCATTGTGTATCCTAAACGATATACAAGGCGCTGAGCGTGTTATAGTGTTTGTGGTATTAATCTAGAAAACCCATGATTCTCACATGGTCAATTGTATGTTGCATATTCCCTCCCGTGTTCGAAAACCATCAAATTTGTTTATCCATGTGCCAGGTAATCAAACAAAAAACATCGTATGTCACAAAGAACTACAATGAAAATAAAACTGATTTTTGGTAATAAGTTGATTAAAAATAAAGGGATTCATCATCATTATCAGCCTATTTAATATTCGTCCACTGTTGGACGTAGGCCTCTCCTAATAAACGCCACAAGTTGCGGTCTGCTGTATTCTGCATAAAGAGATTACTTGCTTTTAAATGCTTATATACGTGGAAGTCAAATGTTATTAACTGTATCAAGTTTCAACAGTATAATTCTTATAGTTTCGAAAAAAATGGTTGTGACATACGGATGGACAGACAGACAGACATGACAAACCCATAAAGGTCCAGTTAGTACGTTTTACGAAACCGTAAAAATGGATCTTCGAAATGTATGTACGCTCCTAACTTTTGAATGACTGCACCAAATAGGATGATTCTTTGTTTGTTATTGTCGGGACAAGATTTGTACAGCAGAAAGTCTAGAAAATATAGACGAAAAAATACATGGTGGTACGAAGTTCACCGGGTCAGCTAGTTTATGTATGTTTATGTAGCATACATACATATAATCTAAGTCACCAATCCAAAATAAATTTTAAAGGCTTTATTAATTTTGATAGATCATAAGTCATAAGTAGGTACTTCGAATTAAGTCCCGTACAAATTTCATTGAAATCAGTTTAGTGGTTTTTGAAATGTTAGCTTTAATCGAAATAGGTATTGCTTATTTGCTAGGTCTTTATTTTATTGTATCAATGTACCTATTTAGTCGATTTCACAGTAATAAAAAACAATAATCAACTTCATTATAAACTTAAATTCAAACACTCCACCAAATTTCATAAGCCATCACGAAGTAGTCGAGGTATATATATATATATTTTAATTAAGAGTTACGAGACGAGCTGGTCATGTGCCTGATGGTAAGTATCATGCCTTCCACATAACAGCACAGTGACACGGAGCTATTGGAACATGAAGAATCAAAATCATTACCTAGCACTGCACTGCGCTCGTCACCCAGAAATCTAAGATGTTATATATCTCTAAGCCCTGTAATTTCTCTGGAAACATTGCCCTTCAAACCGGAACACAGTAATGTTAGTTTAAATTATTGGGCAGATAGTTTAAGATTTGAATTTTAATAAATAAAACACCACCACATCGATGTCGATTACTTAAATGTAAGTTTGGAGATTTTTTGGAGTAGGTTAAAAATAGAAAATTAGATTGAATGTCCGCTTTGACTTACATTAAGTTTCAGCTTGTGACTACACGCACAATGGCTTCCCGTTTGGTTCCGAAACTCGAGTCGGATTGACCGACGTTATTACACGTGAGTTACCCGTTTACCTAATCAATATTTCAAATACTTTTTAAATTTTACTATGATAGCATTTTTTTTTTCCAAGCCTCCTAGTCTGGTCTCAGCTTTACTCGTGTATGTTATTACACATGTCACTGGAGGGATTTAGTGCGTGACTTATTTTGGATATTTGATGCGAACAGAGATCTATTTGATTTGTCTGCGACGGCTGGCGGCTGTGCCCTGCGGATAGCTGGCACACTATCATTAGAGTTTTATCAATATTACCTACTTTGATTAATATTGGCTATCTTGCGATGTCACTCACGTTTTTCTTAGCAGAGATAAATAAATATTAGTAGGAATTTCTCACACAACACCGTCTAGCTCCATCCAAAGCATATCTATAAAAATACTTAATAGCCAGATAGTTGATAAAATAATACTTACTTATAAAATTGTAAATCCATACTTATTATGCATTAGCAGCGCCCCGCAGTGTTACTCGCGTTGTTCTCGTTCTGTTATTTTCCTTCACTGGGATAAAGAGTAGCCTGTGTTCTTCTCTGTGTTCCAAATTTTAGCCGGATCCGTTCATGCGTGTACGCCGTGATTGAGCAACAAACATCCAAATATAAAAGGGTTTTGTGTTTAATGTATAACATGTAAAGAGTAGGTATCTATATGAATATGATCAACCAATTGCCACTTCAGCTTACTAATGCGCTGACCTAGGTCGGTGACCTTAGTTCTCTGGCTCAACTTTAACTAATACTAACTTATTTAAGCACGTATCAGCACTACACAGCTACATGTTTCTTAATATTTTCCACTTCATCAAACAAATTCCATATTTCATTTCGACATAAATACTGTTTGAATCGTAAAAACCAGTCGCTCGCAATCGCAAGCTTTTTCTCAAAAGTTCGAATAAATGTCTTTGTTAACCTCGCCGTATTATAATCTTTATTCCAACTTAAAATAAGGTATAAAATGGAAGAGCGGTGGTAAATAGCTGAGGTTAGAAGGTAACCCACTCAGATATTCATTGAATGTATTGAAATCAGCACTAAGATTAGAATATTGGTACCTTTTCGGATACGTCTCTTTACTGAAGTCGAACTTGTCTTTTTTGACTGATTGTATTGAAATGTGGAGCAATTTGACTCAAATTTTATTAACTCATTAGAATAAATTTTGCCGATATTATAAATACAAAAGTATAGACGTTTAATAAGATGTTAGTTCCTCAATCCCGTCGGAACTTTTAAAAGGATCAGGTTGAAATTTTCGAACACATATAGATAGATAGAGACTCTTTATTGTACACACCAAAACAAAACAATACATTAAAAAAAAACAATTAAAAAATTGGGAGTCATAGGAACTGCCGATAGAAGTGAAAACTTAAAACTCAGAATTTGATAGCTTACCTTGGAAACTACACGGGTGTTACCGGAGGGCGTCGCCTCGCCATCATGGCATGGCCATCTAGAAATGCGTCAGCATTTCCCATTGGCTCACGCATTTCTAGATGGCCATGACATGATGGCGACGTCACGCCCTTTCAGCATTTCCCATTGGAAGACGCATTTCTAGATGCCCAATCGCCAAGGTCCCGAGTTTTCCCGAAGATTTCTTATCATACCCGAGCGTGACGGTAGAATTCAATTTACACCCCACGAAAAATTTGTCTAGGCGCGCCTAAGGAAGTTTTCACTTCAACTAGTGTTACAATCGACAGCTTTATCGCTAAGAGCGATATTTTCCAGGCAACCTTAGGATGAAAATGTTTGTAGGAGTAATAAAAAGCGGGGTGTGCTAAATAGAATAATAAGACGATTAAATGTAGTGACATATAGCAAAAACTAAATAAATAAATAAACATACATACTAATAGAGATTACATACTATTACATACAATATTTGTAAAATGTACTAATAAATATAGAATAGATAAATAACTGGTAGTACATAAATATCAAGAAAAAAAAAATTGGCAGTCATAGGAACTGCTGATAGAAGTGAAAACTTATAACTCAGAATTTGATAGCTCACTTTGGAAACTACACGTGTGTAACCAGAGGGCGTGGCCTGGGCATCATGGCATGGCCATCTAGAAATGCATAAGCCAATAGGAAATGCTGACGCATTTCTAGATGGCTATGGCACGATGCCGAGGCCACGCCCTTTCAGCATTTCCCATTGGCTGACGCATTTCTAAATGGCCAATAACCATGGTCCCGAGTTTACCCGAAGATTTCTTATCATACCCGAGCGTGACGCTAGAATCCATTTCACAATCCAGGAAATACCTGTCTAGGCGCGCCTAAAGAAGTTTTCACTTCAAAAACAACTGAGATATAGTCTGGAATAACATAGGTTACTTAATATCCCAGAGATATATAGGCAAAGAGAACTAACCTAACCTAACAACGTCAGCATAAACAGCCCACTAAATGTTCCCACAGCTGGGGCTGGGAGCTTCTCTCGCAAGGAGATAGTCAAGACCATAATCCACCACGCTGGCCAAGTGCAAGTTGGTACATGACACATGACTTCGAAAGATTCTAGGTACGTGTCGGTTTTCTTACAATGTTTTCCTTCACCGTTTTAAGTTAGCGGCATTAGCAAATTACTTCGAAAAGACAGTGGTGCGCGTGGTTTTGAACCCGCGCTTCTACCGCCAAACGAAAAACGCTTTGACGCTTTGATGCTTTGATATTACTGTCTCTTTTCTTCTCGCTTGAAATGAAAGAGACGGCAATGCCAAAGCGTTAAAGCGTTTTTCGTTAGGCGGTAGACCCCCCGGGGTCTCAGGGACGGCAGGCGCCGTTCTCCCGCCTAGACCAGCCGTAACAACTTCAGACTGTACATTAATCTAACCTGCAGTCATGCGCGGCTCCAGGGGGGGGGGGTCACGGGGGACATGACCCCCCCCCCAAATCATATACCAGGCCACTCAGAAAGTTTTGCAAAAAAAAATTTTTATGTACAAGACACTTGTAATTATTTTGAAAACTTCGATTATTTAAAAGTGTAAATACAACTGTTCGATTTTCAAATTTCCCTCCGCATTTTTTTGAGAGCCAATATTTTTTTTGTTTTTATTAAAAAATGGATCTGCGTCGAGATGTCGAGAATATTTTCGTGCTATGATTTTTTACGATTTCAAATGTGGCTTAAAACCTGACGAGTCATTTGATCGACTTCGAATTGGTTTTATGGATGAAGGACCTTCAAAAGCAACCATCTACCGCTGGTATAGCGAGTTCAAACGCGGTCGCTTAACTTTGGGGGATGAACAAGGGAGTGGTCGTCCTACGACGGCTGTCACCGAAGAAAGTGTGCGGGCAGTAAAAAAAATAATTCAAGAAAACAGACGCATTACGTACGAAGAGATTCAGCATACTCTGCAGATTGGTTCAGGAAGTGTTCACAAGATTTTGCACGAGCACCTTCGCGTAAGGAGGATAGTTTCCCGCTGGGTGCCGCACAACCTCACCGAAGCTCAGAAGCAGGCCCGTGTGGATTGGTGCCGTAATATGATACAAAAATTTGATGCAGGCTCATCACGGCGCGTTTACGACATTGTGACAGGTGACGAATCCTGGACTTATCAATACGATCCAGAAACAAAACGTCAGTCGACAGTTTGGCTGTTTCAAAATGAACCAACACCTACGAAAGTGAAGCGATCGAGGAGCGCAAGGAAAATTTTGACCGCTAGTTTCTTTACTTTGACGGGGTACCTAATTTCAATTCCACTTCGAGACCAAAGCAGTATCAACGCCGAATGGTCCAGCATAAAATGCTTACCAGAAGTTTTTTCTGCAATGAGAAACAAGCGACCGAGCACCGGGCTCCGCGGGGTCCTTCTTCACCACGATAACGCGCCCGCGCACTCTGCGATCAAAGCGAGGGACTTCCTGGACTCCACACCGGTCAGAGTCTTGGGGCACTCCTTACAGTCCTGATTTGGCTCCGTGTGATTTTTTTTATTCCCTAAAATTAAAAATCAGCTCAAAGGGATAGGTACAGTTTTCATCGCCGGTAGACGCGCTAACAGCGCAGCGTTTGAGAAGGCCGTGGTGTCTGCGGAGGACTGGAAAAAATGTTTTGAAAATTGGTTCAGACGCATGAAACTTTGTATAGAGGCTGGTGGAGAGTTCTTTGAAAAGATTTAGTAAATTTTTTTTACGTGACAACGTCTTATAATTCGATGAAGCCGGCTGCACGAACGAAAAAACATTACGTCTTGCGGCGTTACCTCGCCGCATGACGTCATGCGGCGTTACCTCGCTCTGAGGCGTTCCATTTAAGGCTTGGAGTTGAAGTTGTCACGTTCAACTATCGTCAGTAACTTTACAGACAACCGATTTTTTTGACGTGATAACGTCTTATAATTCGATGAAGCCGGCTGCACGCCCGCAAAACATGACGTCATGTAACGTTACCGACGACAAGGTAACGACCGTCGGTCGTTACCTTGTTACAGTTGTATTAATTATTTCGACCAGTAGTTCAAGCGGGGATGTAGCTCAGTGGTAGAGCGTTCGCTTTGCATGTGAAATGCCCCGGGTTCGATCCCCGGCACCTAAAAGCTTTTTTGCATTGTTTTGATTGAAAATGACTAAATTCTACTGATTACTTTTTACATACAAATCTATTAAACAAATGAAATTAAAATTTTCTTTTGAAAAATGCTACCATTCCATCATTATTTTCTTAAGACGTTGTCACGTTCTATCGTTAGTAAACCGACTTTACAGACAAACATTTTTTTTCATATAAGTTAGTTTTTTAGTTTCTCAAAACTTTCTGAGTGTCCCATGTACATTAGATTAAAAATCTAAAAAAAATCAAAATGTCTAGTAGTACATGCACTATTTTTAAACGCGGGAAAACAACTGGAGCGTCAACTACGCGGGTAAAATCGTGGGGCGCTACTAGTAAAGTATTTTTTACTCGATTTATTGTATTTCTACTCGTGACCTCCCCCCCCCCCCCAAATCTGAGGCTGCGTACTGGTGACCCCCCCCAAAATTCGAGGCTGGGACCGCGCCTGCCTGCAGTAGGATTATATTCTCACCCGTTAGATTATAATCTGACGCGGTGTTTACTATTTAACGGTGAAATATTCATAGTTTCAGTTAAATAATATTTTGAATCGATTTAGTTGAGCAAAAACAGTTACGTTATCTTTTTTTAACTCATCGTTTCTAAAATCACGGGTAAACATTAATGTATTATACTAGTCTTTATTATATGTAGAGTTCGTGTGACCGGCAATATAGAGAAACAATGTTTTAAATTAAAAATACAGTGACCAATCCTGATTAGTCGAAATGTGAACTCTTATATTTCTCCAGAAGACATAAACGAAAGGAACGAGAATATATGAAACTGTCCGTTTAATGCGGTTTCACTTGTATGATATTGTCAATGTTTGAAATTAACGAGACCTACATTACTGCATACAAATAATCATTGCCATAAATTACTAATATACACAAAACATGGTAGTGTTAGCACTTTTTGTAAAGTCCGCCTGGGAAGGTATCACAACCTTGCTAGTTATTTTACCGCCAACTATTCATGTACAAACATCACAACACTGTGTGGTTTGAAGGGTATTTTTTCTAAAGAAATTACTGGTCATATACAATGTATATGACCAGTATAAATATTATACATACTTTAATATCTTATATCTCGGGGCGACGGGCGCAGAACCACGTTTGATTTCACAGAACAATTTCGTTGTTTTTTTTTCTAGGCAAGTCAGTACCTTCTATGGTAGACCGCAACGTTACTTAACATCAGATGAGATGACGGTCAAGTGTAAACCAAAAACAGCTAAAAAACTGTCATAATATTCGCACGCAAGAAGTTAATACTACTTTTTATACCTAGTGCTAAGAAGTCTAACTTCAACCATAGTTTATATTTTCAACGTAAGAAATATTTAATTTCAACGAGTAGAAGTTAGTAACAATATTTGTTGGAATGTTAACAAGCTAACTACAGGGTTTTGTGACGGTGTGTGCAATCGTAAAAATATACTCTCCGTGTTTTTCCATAACTTGCCAAAAGAATAATATTTACCATAAAAAAATACAACACAACTCATCAGACAGATGACGCATCAGAATACCCCATAATTATTACTAAAAATATAATAAGGGTAGGGAAGAACACCAGACCCCGGATTTATGGGAAAATTTGCAACCTACTGCCTTCTGATCGAGGGGGGAACCAGCAGCTGACCCATGACCCACCTGACTCCACTCCCTGGGCTGGGTCTAGAACCTAAGTGGACCACACACACATTTTTATCGTCGGTCTTGTGATTTGACCACAACTATGTGACCCCCCTGGCTCCAAAGCTGGGTTCGCTCTGTAATAATTATATTTCTTTGTGTCACAATACAGAGTTTTATATTATGGTCTTCCTTGACGTATTCGTCAACAGCGAACCCAGCTAAGCACGGTTATGCGCGCGAACATGGCTCGCAAAACCAAGTTTCGTTTTAAATGTCCTATCGCATGACGCACAATGCAATAATAGGCCATTCGAATTGTACGTGTAGGTGTAGGAAGGCTTCGAGCGGGTCTTATTTGTGAAACGTTTTGCGTCTAGATCTTGTAAACGCTTCGCTTTGAAATTTTTGATAATTTTTTATTTATCTGTAAAAAGCACTGTGAAATAAATTAGATCAACAAACCGACACTGCATTTAAAATATAAGACGAAGACCACAATTCTCTATTTCTTACAATGTCCGATACCAAAGAGTCTCGATCCGTGTATTTGGCAGAAGTATCCGTTTAAAATTCATAAAGCTGGATACCAATATCTGTAAGTGAGCCGCGCCATTAGCGAGGAGAGTGGTTGGCCACCGGCCAGTGACGGGGAGTGCTGGCTCATAGCGCTGGAGCAAGTGGACTGCGCGCGACTGGGGGCGTTACAAAGTTACACCTCGTTAAAAAAAACAAAAGATTGTCAATTTGGTTGAATGTTTTTTTGTCTGTATGTAAAGGCCGATTTACATCAGACGAGCGAATGCTCATTCTATATCAAATTAATAAGTACCCACTGTATCAAATTAATTTGGTGTAAACAAACGTAGAACATTCTTTCGTTGTTTTGTTTGCATTCGCAAAGATTCTATGGAGTATATAATATGGAAAACGCTTAGAACGGTCTTTCGTTTACACTAAAAGATCGAGAAAGAATGCTCTTGTTCCAGCTCTAGCTCTATGTTCGTTCAGTTTAAATCGGCCTTTACGTGATAGTTCCGCCAATGGTGAATCGATTTTGATAGTTCTTTTTTTGTTCGGTAGATCAAAGTTCAATGGTAGTTTCAATGGTTGTGGTAGTTGGAATCAAACCTTTGTTGCGGTTTTTGAAATATCATCAAAAAACAAAAATTTGCTTTCATTTATCTGGACAACGCGACGTAGGAGTTTTCTAATGAAATTTAGTCGAGTATAGGGTTTTAATTTTATATCGAAGTCGGTTTTTTATCTTTCCTAATAAAATACAAAACAATAAACTAGCAACACCGCTGCGGTTTCACCTGCATTGTTCCACTTCCCGTTATTTTTCCGCCAATGGCGATAAAAAGCCGTTGACGATGTTGTGTTGTTTTGACGTAATTAAGCAAGAAATCTCCAAACTTTAGCATTATTAATACCCCGTTTACATTATTCCAGTCCAGCGACCGAATCCAGCGCTGGATTGCTTACTGGAATAATGGTGACCGGCACTGGAATGCATCAATCCAGTGCCAGTGCATTCCAGTGCCGGTCTTCATTATTCCAGTAAGCAATCCAGCGCTGGATTCGGTCGCTGGACTGGAATCATGTAAACGGGGTATAATTTTAGAATGATAAAAAAAATGTTTTATTGTTTAAAGATATTCTTGTTTCAATCTTTTATTCTGCAACGCCGTACAAAAATCATGCGACAAGGAGAAATTATCGAGGGTTGCAACCCCCCCTCTTCGACTGTACTCAGTTGGACAGCTTACAAGTGACGGCATAGTGCTGAATCTTATTACTGTATACCCTTCTATCATCCTACATATTTATATTATGTAGGTCTCCTGGTGATTCATTTACTATGTAAATTTTGTTCACGGGCCTGTTTGTAGTCTAACAGCTTTCATGCGCTCCTTGACTCAATTTAATTATAAAGAGGCATCTTTTCATAACGTGTAGTATTCACGTATCCAGCCAGAAAATTGTGTAAAATTGATGTATTGAAGATTTTCTCGAACTGTTTTTTTTTTGTTTTATAGAATGAATCTGATGTGGTGAAGGAGGTTGTGCTAAATCTCACGAAATCTCACCAGGAAGGATGGGGGCAATAATTATCTCTTAAATAACGTATTAATTAATAAATTCCCCTAATCTGGCTTTACACGTCTCCTACTCAAAAATGTTATGTTCGTTTGTTTGCTTTGTCATAAATATCAAACATTTCGATACCGATATGAAATTTTACAAAAAAAAAATAGCTTGTAAGCTCACATAAGCGTAACTGCGGAGATAGGGTGGTTGATGACATCGCGTTTTGTCTTATGGCAATCGAGCCTAGGTTCTACCTAGACGAGTAATCTATGGGATTACACATTTTTGTTAATTTCGTATATTAGCAGTGCCCAGTGGTATATAGCATAGTTCCTTATACCCGCATAGTTCCCATTCTTACTATTTTCCCGCCAAAAAATATGTGTGCTATTCATTATTTATTCAAAACTATATTTTAACTGTATTCCAAATGTCAAGCCAATGTATTCAGACGTTCTTACCTTCCGACGTGATAGAGCAACAACCATCTAAACATTACCATTATGACATTTATAATATTAGTAGTAGCAACTAGGAATAAAATTTCGTAAAAGTAGGTACTCAATTAGATTTTTGTGTTAATTAATAGCACAGCAATCGAACAAGTACTTTATTAATTCAAACAACATATTCGATAAAACACCAACAATTTAAATAACACTCCATTATTAATAAATTCAATCAATTAGTTCTAGATTACAACCGCGCGCAGATTGATTTGGCGCGGTCTCTACAACCATCTAGGTTGTTTAGCTTTTGACCACAATTGAGTTGAATCCTATACTCAGATCTTAAACTAATTGGAAAGAATAGAATAGTAATGGGTGGCTTTCTCCTCAATGAAGCTTTGAAGTAAAAAGGGCTGTATTTTACCCGATTTCGAAATAGGGGAATGTGTTCAATTCGATAGCATGTTTTTTGTATGTACTTACGTTTCGCGATAGCTCCACTGATTGGAAATTGATTTTGATGATTCGTTTGGTAGAAAATATTTCAGTGGAGAACAGATTTATTGAAATCAATGTGGCTGTTTTTGGAATATCGGCAAAAACTAAAATTTGATTTAATTTATCTGGACGACGTAGCCATAGTTACTATATAGCTACATATATATAGCTATATAGCTACTACTACTAGCGACGTATTCTATGAAATTTAGTCGACGGTCTAAAGTCAGTTTTTGTTTTTTCGCTTGGTTCTAAAGAAGGGATGAAGAAGGATAACAGTATAGTGCTAGTATTCCGAAATTTTATGCAAGTATTTAAGACAAGCTGAAAACTTGTCACATAACTCTCCTATCATACCACAACACGTAGTTGTAGACCGTCAGGTGTGTCAGTAAAGCGTATCTATCTATCTTTCTTCATGTGGTGTGGAATCTTGGTTGCCTAGAAGAAATCACTGTAAGCAAAATACCACTATTTGTGGCACTCGTTGTAAGTTAGTTTCTGTACTATAAAGAGTATTTTTTCGCAGTATATTGAAGGTGAGTGTTGATACACGTCAGAAAGGACCTTCAACCTACACCCGTGTCACAGGTCTAGGGATCTACTCGGGATTTCTCTCTCTGCCACACGATGGACCCGGCACCCGCACGGTCAATCCATGGAATGCTAAGAATAATAAATAAATTAATATTGGTGGACAATTTACACACAACACCATCTGACCCTAAACTAAGCAAAGCTTGTATGATACGCCAGCAGGTCTACTACGAAAACAAACTCCGAATGATCGGATCCGACCGACCGATATATCGTTTATCGGACTTCGTAGTAGACCTGCTGATATAATATAATACTTACCTATATAGTTTTAAATACATACTTATTATACATAGAAACACCCAGACACAGTGCAAACATCTGAGTTCATGACACAAATATTTGCACTGGGTGGGAATCGAACCCACGACCCTCGGCTTCGCAGGCAGAGCTACTACCAACTAAGCTACGAAGTTAATCAAGTCAGAAGTTCACCTCTCTGTCGTCTGGTGTGCATAACAAAGTGTCATTCTGTGTGTTTGTCTGTCATGTCCTAACATAACTGAGTTTCGATATTTCCATATTGTTTTTACAAAGATACTATAGGATTGTGTTAAAAGTAACACATATTTCAATTCAGTAACAGCCCCAGGTGTTCAGCTCACGATCACGTCGCGAGCCGCCTGGCCTGCACTGCTGTATCTGCTAACGGCACTCGTTAGTATTCCGCCCGCGTTCAACACTAAATAAATTGCATAATTATCGGAACGGATGCGAAGAATGTTGAGTTTTTCGTTGTTTTATTTTTTGCCGGATCCATGGTAGGTTTTTAGACGACTTCCAAAAAGGTTATAATTCACCCACTATATTTTTTTTTCTATGTAATTCCTGATTTCTCGAGAATGCCCTAACGGATTTTAAAATATTTTTTCGTGTTCGGATGGGTATATTTTCCGAATGGTCCTATGGGTACCTTTACATTTTGTCGATTTGATGTTCGGATGGGTATATTTTCCGAATGGTCCTATGGGTACCTTTACATTTTGTCGATTTGAAATGTGAACAAAAATTATTGGGAGTCACAGGAACTGCCGATAGAAGTGAAAACTTATAACTCAGAATTTGATAGTTTACTTTGGAAACTACTTGGGTGTAACCGGAGGGTGTGGCCTCTAGAAATGCGTCATCATTTCCCATTGGCTCCCGCATTTCTAGATGGCCATGCCATGATGGCGAGGCCACGCCCTTTCAGCATTTCCCATTGGTTGACGCATTTCTAGATGCCCAATCGCCAAGGTCCCGAGTTTAACCGAAGATTTCTAATCATACCCGGGCGTGACGGTAGAATTAAATTTACACCCAACGAAAAAAATTGTCTGGGCGCGCCTAAAGAAGTTTTCACTTCAAAAACTAAAATTTGCGTAGGTACTTACAATTATGGAATGAAGTAGTTGTAGATGTCAATATCTGTCGAATATCTGTCAATACGAAATAGTGTAAATGCATTACCTAATAAAATTTGGTTTGCAATAAAAAGGGTAAAATAAACGGTTTTCTTTTTACTTTTATAGGTTTACACTTGACCGCCATCTCGCCTGATGTTAAGCGACGATGCGGTCTACGATGGAGAATAAAAGAAACCGGTTCACTCTCGATTTGAAGATACAAAGATTATAACTATCGGGAAAACCCCACTCAGGTTGACGTTGTTATCACAAACGTGGAGCCAAATCTCTTCGTTCTTCGGTTTCGAAGTCACTTTAATTTTTTGTACAAAAATAGTTTATTGATTTATCAATTTGTACCTACATATTAAAAAAAATAAAAAAATATATGTCAATAAGATAGATCTTAACTATACAATACTCTCTTACTTCTATAAATAGGTAGATTATTTTGTTAGCCTGAACTAGGTAGAACCTGTGTTTCAGGCGAGAGAAATGCTTATTTACCTAAGAGTTACATTTAGGAAGAAAATAAAACTAAACAATTTATTAATAATTACGCTATCGGTAAACAGAAAAGGTATTAAATAATTAAATAAAATAAATATTGGTGGACATCACACACAACACCATCTGACCCCAAACTAAGCAAAGCTTGTACTATGGCGGCCAGATAGCTGATATAATTCTTATATAATTTTAAATACATACTTATTATACATAGAAACACCCAAACACAGTACAAACATTTGAATTCATCACACAAATATCTGCACTGGGTGGGAATCGAACCCACGACCCTCGGCTTCGCAGGCAGAGCTACAACTCACTAAGCCACGAGGCCAGTAATGAACTACTTTGCCTTTCAAAAATATAGGTATGCAATTCCTTAATTATTTTATATGTTCAGTTTCCTCATATGACAGTGTTAGCAAATACTCGCAGACAGTTTGTTTACAGTTATAAAAATTTTGGTTGTAAATACATAACAATCTATTTACTCGATTGTAAAGTAGTGGGCCGAGAAATATTAAATATTATATTAAATGAAAGTAAGTAATCAGAATAACAATTTTATTAATACAACTAGAATCACGGTAATATTCTGAATGCGAATGTTTGGCTGTTTGTAGCTCAATTGCGTCGGATTGTCTGAACAGACCGGGTTGAAATTTGAAACAGTTAACTAGTTAATAGTTCGAAATATCTTAATAGTTATTTTAATTGAAGGAAAATTACAGTAACAAGAGCTACGCGAGCAAAACCTCTTGACGTTGTTGGTACTTTTTAAATAATAACAAAACAAACATAGTCCGCTTTATGTTTCTTCTGCCTAGATGTAGGGCCTCTTCTCACTGAGAGAGAGTTGAGACAATAATCTATCACATTTCATGTATCTATCAATCTCCGAACATCCAAATATCAGAGCATCCAAGCATTCGTATATCGAAATATCATTTGGATTGTAAATATTTTTTGTAAATGTTAAAATACCCTTTCAGGATAACCTGTACTTAATTGACAATGGCAACAAGAGAACCGTTTCATTTCCGTTTTGATTGAAACGAATGACGTCCCGCGCCGTCATTTGTTTCAATCCCGCTAATTGGTGGAAACGTCCGCGCCGGTCAGCGGCGGCCAATCACGCGACGATGAGGACGCATGGCCGCGCGGGACCTAATGGTTTATGTGTTGTTTTGAGTGGTACAATACTTTAAATAACAGGTTTAAATGGAGGGTTTACAAAATGTTCAGATGACGGCAATAACCTTTATGATATACTAGCGACCCGCCCCGGCTTCGCACGGTTGCAAAGCTGATATTAAAAATACGAATAAAAAGTGACTTTGTCACAGATAAGATAATAGTTTTTGAAGTGAAAACTTCTTTAGGCGCGCTATAGACAGAATTTTCGTGGGCTATGAAATGGATTCATCAATCGTCACGCTTGGATATGATAATGGATCGGATCGGATATGAAATCTTCGGGTAAACTCGGTAAAAACGGCCAGGTAGGTACCAGGGCAACAGAAACAGTAAAGAGTTTCGATTACCTACCTCCAACAGCCCAGCGTTTATCTCCAGATACCAGGACAACAGAAATATAAAAAAGTTGCGTTTGTAGGGTACCAGGGCAACAGCAGTTTTCACTTCTATCGGCAGTTCCTATGACTGCCAATTTTTTTTTCGTACTTTCTTTTATACTGTGTAGCACCTGTGTAGTGATCAACGCTTTAGAGCTATGGATGTGCCCTGAGAATCCTGAAATTTGTAACAAACTGTGTCTGTGTGTGTGTGGCGGAGTGATTAACACACCGCCAATCTACTTATCACAATCACAACTTATTACAATCTACCTAAAGTCGCTAGCGGCGAGGTATGCTGTGGTTCTACTTATTTTGGTTGTTGACATTAAATAGTGATAAGTAAAAAAGTTCACCGCCTTGAAGTTTGGGAGAGCACATTTGTAGTTTATATCTAAGGTTCCCATCCCATTATTTACCCGAGATGAGAAGTAACCTATGTATTATTCCAGACTAGAATCTGTGTTGCAAATTTGAACTCAATCCGTTCCGACGTGATTCAGAAACAAACATGCAAACTTTCACATTTATAATATTAGTAGGATTTCGTTCTCTGCTGTAAACAAACCTTTGTCTATGATATGTCGCATGTTTCTATCGTAATCGTGTTTATCGTAAGTTTACCATCACTATCTAAATGCTTATAGAGCAAGATCCCAGTGCCTCCAGACGTCACGTATTTTCTGACGAACGAAATGTGGACGATTGAGTAGAGTTAGTACGTACTAAGAACACATGTTTACCCACTAACTTGCTTAGACGGCCAATTTTGAGATATGGGGCAATAAAGGTACATAAAAACACAGCTTACTTCACTTATTTTCTGACAACTGATTTGTACGTATGATATAGGCAATATCCTTAAAAATAAGGCCCCAATACTTTCCGTCGGCCGTTTTCCTTAACAGACGCTTTAAAACTCCCAAAATATGTGGCACTGCACAATGTGGCACCGTACAGGTCAAACGAATGGGCCGATTTCGATGCGGTTTTCTTTATTTGAAGGTTGATTTCCGTGAAAATAAGTGAAGTAAGCTGTGTTTTTATGTACCTTTATTGTCCCATATCTCAAAATTGGCCGTCTAAGCAAGTTAGCGAGTAAGCATGTGTTCTTAGTACTTACTAACTCTACTCAATCGTCCACATTTCATTCATCAGAAAATAGGTGACGTCTGGGAGCTCTGGGATCTCGGACTATTACTTATACTTACTTGTACCCATAAAAAGTTTGTGATCAATCTTTTTTGCCAACATTTTAATCTCATTTTGTGGTAGGCTTTTGCCCAGCATTGGGACAGTATAGGCTCTAAATAATAATATATTCAAAGGTACAAGTGGAATTTGAACCTACCACTTCAAGATTATGGAATCAGACGCTCCCGCCATTAAGCCACTACGTTTTAGCAACATCTATTTAATGTTCCAAAAAACGCAAAAAAAAATAATAATTTAAAAGTGTATTTTACAGATCTTGTACCTTACACCACAACGTTAACATTTAAAGGCTTTCACGGCATAATCGGTCGGTTGTTAAGTTGATGTTTTAATATCTACGGAACCGCGGGCGTAAGCTGGACGGAACCGGCGCTAACCGGCCGGCACCGGATCAACCGGCGGAAACCGGTTATAGCTGACTCGAAGCGGATGTGTCGAGGGAAATCCGACTATCGGAGACGGATTGGGACTAGAGATAGGTACTTATATGGAAAATAATATTTGCTTCTGGTAAAAAAGTTGGTTCTTTTAGATTGGAGGATAAGTTTAATGTTAAAAGTAGCCGCCATATCTAGTTAGAATGATTATGTATGTTATTGTGTCTGATATCACAATCCTGAGGTTCTAAGTTCTCATCCCGTCTGCAACTCTGGAATTTCAACTTTAAATGTGCAAGTTTGGCTTTACCATTAAATCCAACGGTAAAGGAATACATCGTTAGAAAATCAACACTTGTGATCTTGTAAAGATAAATGAATAAGTGAATCAGCTATCTGGTGCCCGTGTTACAAATATTGCTTGGTTTGGTCCCTTAAATTATTCACGATCTACCATCACTAAAAGAAGTGATGAAAAACAGTGAAACAAGCATGACCATCAAAAGGAAACTTTTCAACACCTGTATCCTCCCTGTACTTACATACGGGTGTCAAATATGAGCTTTGACAAAGGCACACGCTCGAAAGTTACAAGTATACCAAAACGCTATGGAGAGGAGCATGACGGGGAAGAGATTATCAGACAAAATAAGAACGTCAGCAATCAGAAAATAAACACAAACAAAGGATGTCTCAGTCACAATAAAGAAACTTAAATGGAAGTGGGAGGGGCATACTGTCAGAGGACGAGAGAAATGGTGTAAAACTATTATGTACTGGTATCCGAGAGACAGAAAGAGAAACCGAGGAAGACCATTTAGGAGATGGGTGGACGACATTAAAGTAGTTGCAGGCAGTACATGGACCAGAACAGCTGATAACAGAAGTATGTGGAAGAAGTTGGAGGAGGGCTATGTCTATAATAGACAAACAGACAAAAATTATAATAACTAAATTATTTAAATTGATTTATTAATTTTAAAAGAAAATATTTTAAATCATATTAATACAATTGTCTTAAGCATATATTATAATTATTAATCAATTGAAATAATGATAGTGCATGTGAAATTTACGTATTTGTCTGAATAAAGGCTCTTTTTATTTATTTTATTTTAAATATTCCCATTACTGGGACTCGGAACCTTGTATTCCAAAAATTCAAGGTCATAATCCACCACGCGGTCGAAGCATCTCGAATGAACATGAAGTCGCCGGTTTCCTGACTATGTTTTTAACCCTTAATGCTAATGATAATAAACTCAGTGCTGACAAACTTGTGCACTTGAAAATAATACTCAGAAGTACAGCTTGGATTCGAACCCACGACCCCATGATTGTCAATCGTACGTTCTCTCTGCTACATTACAGCTTCAGCTTAATTTACCAAGGCCGAAATAATTTAATTTTCCCTTTCTTTTCTCAAAACATATTCCAGTTCATGTTTATATTGAAAACCTTGATATTTAATATACTTACCCTTTTATCTCAAAGCTCCGAAATACTTAAAAACGAGCAAACGTTTTTAGGTAAGATCTCGACGAAACCCTTATCCAAATAAAGCGTTAAAATAATACAGAACGACTCGTTTATAAACATATTCTTACTCGCATTTGTATCGAAAATACGTATTTATATTCTAGATAAAAGGTGAAAGCAATTCCGATTCAATTTCATATCATCGTATGGGCGATACTGATAGCGCTTTCAATGGAGATCCGGTTTACTCTACCGTGGGATGGTGAAGAGAACATTGCTAAAGAAACTGCTTTCGAAGTTTTGGTGTGAGATATTTTGTATTGAAACTGGCTTTGGAGCTCAATTGGTGGGGCTTCTGAATCTTGTCTCCTTTGAAACAAAAAAATAGTGGCACTCCTGCGGCTCCTGCCCAACAAAATCAGCTTTAACTTTACTATTCATTGCTGTCCCCATCATTTCAAACGAAAGGAAAAGAGAGAGCCATATCTAAGCTAAAACAATTTTAGCTTGGCAGTAGACTTGCGGCAGTGCCCATAGATGTGATTGTGCCAAACCCAATATTATGGAAATACTTATCCCACCAAAAACATTCTGTAAAAAACTAGCCAAGTCTCGATGAAGCTGCATATTTATCTCTAAAAAGTAATGAAATCTAGACAAAGCCGTGCCAAGTCTATGGTTCCTTACTGCGATTTCTTTATTATTATAGTTAATGTTGTGTGAATTGGCCGTTGAAGGGTACACTAGTACACAAGGGTACAAAACCAGGTGCTCCATGACACCATTGCACCAATCTGTCGCCAGAACCGCTACCATTGACGCTGGAAAATGGCCACTTGGAAAACGTTGATTCAATAACCAGTCAATTGTTTTTGTTTTACTATTTACTAAATTATGTGTATCCTATATGGTGTGAACAATAAAGAATTTCAATAATACTTATGTGTAGGCGAGCCGGAAACAAACAGTTTAAAAAAATATTTCCAGTCTAGACGGACTTCTATTCATTGATAGAAGTCCGTCTGTACAGCAGACGACCGTCTGTACCGTCTGCAGAAGTCAGCATTCGATGCTGAATGCAGGTGCTTGCTGTTGATTAAAAACAGCCTATTAAGATATAACAGATACAACATAACGTGAAAACAAAATTGACTTGTATCCACTAACGGGCTAACGTATAAAGAATGTTCAACGGCCAAGTCACACAACATTAACTATAATAATAAAGAAATCGCAGTAAGGAACCATAGACTTGGCACGGCTTTGTCTAGATTTCATTACTTTTTAGAGATAAATATGCAGCTTCATCGAGACTTGGCTAGTTTTTTACAGAATGTTTTTGGTGGGATTTCACTTCTTTTTGTAGAAACGTGGACTTATTGATTTATTATATTAGATGTATTATTTGACACATATTCTTTTTTTCCGGTTCTGATTCTTGTACAGTAGCAAATACAGTAGCAACAGTTTTTCGTATTGCCCATTCGCGTTCATTATTTATGTAAGTGGACTCTCCATAATAGGCAAAGAACTTTAGAAGATTGGAAGAAGACTGCAAATAAATAAAAGCCAGTCTAGCTTAATCCAGAGTTTCCTTTAATTTTATATATATACATATATGCGTATTAAAATTTTGACTCTGACCATACATAATATTGTTATCCTAACTTTCCAAATCTTTCTTTTCTTTTTTTCCGGTTCTGATTCTTGTACGGTAGCAACAGTTTTTCGTATTGCCCATTCGCGTTCATTATTTAAGTAGACTCTCCATTATAGGCAAAGAACTTTAGAAGATTGGAAGAAGCTTGCAAATAAATAAAGGCCAGTCTAGCCTTATCCAGAGTTTTACTTTAATTTTATTTATATGCGTATTAAAAGCAGAAAGGGAGACATTCGCCCAGTAGTGGGAAGCAATAGGCTAGATTAAATTAGAAGATGTGTCCCACTACGCTGGATTTTTGCAATGACAGACGATTTTTATGTACCAATAGTAGAATGGGGCATTACTATATCTCTTATACAGCTGGGACAAGCTGAGAGTTCTTCATCAGATACTTCAGACCTTCGATTTTTGACATCAAATGAAGAGACAAACAAAGTTGAATATTTTTTGTAAAGGCGTGTTTTCAAATAACCAGGTATACCACCAGGTACTCCAGATTTTCGATATTCCTAGTTTTTATAGTTTTCCCTTTATGTGGTCATTAAACCCTAAGTCTGTACCAAATTTCAGCTCTCTGAGTTTATGGGAAGTACTAGTTCTATTTTGATGATCATGAGTGAGTGAATGAGTGTCGTAAATGCGAAACTTTGCGTTCGCTTAACTTCGGAAATAAATGACGTACAGACTTGAAATTTTGGATTTTAAGTACGTGATTATAGCTTACTAGATGACGAAAATTTCAGCGTTCTGGTCTTATCCAGAGGTTCTCAAATAGGGGCCTGAAAATGCGACGAAATGGTTCCAGTAAAGGATGGTACGGCAGTGTTTGCTTCGCGCTCGACTTGGCGGGGGCACTGCCGTGCCCCCAGATAAACAGCAATGTCGATAAAGTATACGTTGCTTTTTTCCGTCTTATGCCTCGGCTACATTGGCGGGCTATGGCGAATATTCGTGTTAACGCGATGAATGTGGCCGGGTACATCGTGTCATCGTGGAGTATTCGGGCGAAGACGACGCCGACGTAGTAAATGTCTTCACCCGCCTTAATGTAGACATGCACATTGCCTATGCTACAACACGAAGTTTTTGACGCGCCAACACGATACGAATCTTCGCCCACTAATGTAGCCATAGCATCAGAAAATTACCGGTACGCCAAAAGAAGTTTTTATTTAAAAAGAACAGCAACAGAATAACTTCATTCGCTTTCGGCTTAAATACAGGTTGCTTTGACAAGGTGAGGTGGTATAGGGATCTCATATTTAAACCACGTTTGACGTTACCTGTTTCAATCAGACAAATACCATTTTAAAACTATAGATTCCAATTATTAGAGAGAGATAAAAATGAGACATTCGCTGAACATATTGCCAAAAAGGCGGGAGATTGTAGATTTTTGTGCTAGATAAGTAGAGCCTTTCGCCTTCTTCTCTAGCCTTCAGTAAGCAGTAGAAGTTATTTATATCAAGCCAAAGAACCTATGATCGCCTATTATTATACACAAGTTCGAAATGTAGTCTTGTATTTTTTTTGTGTTTGTTGTATCTGGATTGGTTAGTGTTCACATGATAAAGCCGTATATAGTAATACAATAAAGAAATACAAAAAAATGCATATTGTGTCAATAAAAAATGACATGAAATAATGTTTTTGTTGTGTGTTTATAAAAACATATACGATGTGTACCTTTTTATCCCTTGGGTAAGTAATACTCGCAGTACATGTTTGTCTCTCTGCAGTTTGTATACTCTGTGTTCGTGCTCTACCGAGGTTCACTAAAAAGCCTCTATTGACTCAAGCCCACATTGCAGTCACGAACTCTTCCAGTTATTGTAATAAATGTGAAAAAATAAACTTTTAGTTCGCGGAGAATGAATGGAAACTCCGAATGTTTCAAATGAAAACGAATTTTCGCTCGTGTTACTTGAAATATACTGATTTTAGTTTTTATTTGGTATATTTGAAAATATTCAGCTCATTCAATACCTTTTACAGACTTTGGTATTTATTTTTTAACATTTTGATACTTACTTTGTAGTTTGCTAGTTGTGCAAACTTTGCTTAATTTGATGTTCTTAGTCACTACTACTACTACTAGGGAAGAAAATCCTACGATATTTATGTTTATATTTGTTGATTTACACAAAAAAACATAAAAAACGGTCCAGCCGTTAAGGAGGAGTTTGGTTACAAACACTGGGACATTAAAATTTTGTTTATAATTTTAAGATGTCAGATGTGTGATAATTGACTGAGCTATAATTGAAAAAATAAATATACATACATACTAAATATACAGCGCAAAAAATAAGTATGTACGAGTATTTACAACTATATCGGTACGAGTATCATATCAGCTATCTGGCCGCCATAGTACAAACTTTGCTTAGTTTGGGGTCAGATGGTGTGGTGTCGGAATTGTCTACCAATGTCCACTAGTACTTAGACCGTTCGTATGTTACAAGAGTGTAAACTAACATAATTTATGTATGTATGTTATAATTTAAATTTATACAACTGTATTTATCACAAACAGCCGGACAGACTAATAACCACAATTAATGCTTACAATCAACTAATCCAAAACTCTAATCCCGTGTTCTGACGTCACCGGAAACAGCGCCATGTTATTAATACGAGCGCATCTCGGCCCGGAAGTGGCGAACAAGCTGGCATACCGGATATTAGCACAACAATGCTCGGCTTGTGGCGCGTATTACACGGGAAACACATTTCACATCGGGACGATGGGGGAGTTTTTCGATAAAATATTGCTTATTTTTTGTTTAGGCAATCCTGCTTCCTACTGATATTATAAATGTCAATGTATGGATGTTTGTTGCTCAATCACGTCCTAACGTATAAACGGATCGGCCCAAAATTTGGAACACAGGTAGATTATAGTCTGAAAGAACACATAGGCTACTTTTTATCCCGGAAAATTAACGGGAACTACGCGGGTAACACCGCAGGGCGCTGCTAGTAAGTAATACTGTAGATTATAAACACAAAAGTTTGTGTGGATGGCAGGATGTTTGTTAATCTTTTACGCAAATGATATTCTATAAGTAGGTATATATATGTAAGTGTTCTAGACGTAATTTCGTAGAAAGATAGATCCAATACTGGGATAACACATAAGCTACTTTTCGTTCCGGGAAAACTAGTGGATCGGGAGATACGCGGGTAAACTTGAGAGATATTGCTAGCTAGAGAAGTAGACTATCCACATGTTGGATGTTTGGTGGTTGCTGGTTAATCACTTCGTAAAGGCCTGTTTTCATTTTGATTAGTACGCGTGCGAGTGAGTAGTGCAGGTGTTGAGTGATTGGTAGCAAACACGTGTGGACACTGATTGATTATTGCGAGTGCATAGTAATCAGTCACTCGCACTCACACTCGCAATAATCAAAATGCAAACCGGCCTTATAATGTATGAACGGATCGAGCTGAAATTTGTAAAACAGTTATATTACGGTCTAGAAAGAACACATAAGCTTTTTATCGTGAAAAAATAACGAGGACGGCAACTGCGCTGATAAACCCGCGAGGCACTACTATTGTCCAATGTTGGTAAAATTATATTGAGTAACCTTTTTTAAAATTTGGCGAAGACAGAGGCGCAGTGGATGCTAATTTTATGCAAGCAAATCAAGAAAAGGACAATTTCGGTTTGTAACGAAAAATATTGTCCATGCTTATTGAAAATCCATTTCGAGATCGTTTTTTCCTTAACATTTTTGCTGAGAGCTCTTGAAAAAGTACGATTTAATTTGCATCTAATAAAGTAATCTGGTAATGCAATTTGACTTTCATTTCCATTACTCTGTGTGATCATGTGTCTTCATAATTTTGTACACTTTTATTTTAGGCTGGTCTCATACATTCGAAATGGTTCTCTGCATTCATAATCAGAATTTACATGATTACTAGCTGACCCGGCAAACGTTGTTTTGTCATATAAATTATTTCTAGGTAATGTCTAGTGATAAACGATAAATAATTGATCAGCTATCGAGCGGGATGAAAAATGATTAAATTAGTAAAATAGCTATAAAAAAACAGGGGTTGGTGATAAAAGGGTTAAAATTTAGAATTGTATGTATTTTTAACGCCACCTTATAAAAAAATACAAACAAACAAAATTGTCCTAAAATTAAAAAAAATTGGCAGTCATAGGAACTGCCGATAGAAGTGAAAACTTATAACTCAGAATTTGAAGCCTACTTTGGAAACTACACGGGTGTACCGGATGGCGTGGTCTGACCATCATGGCATGGCCATCTAGAAATGCGTTAGCATTTTTCATTGGCTCACGCATTTCTAGATGGTCATGCCGTGATGGTTAGGCCACGCCCTTTCAGCATTTCCCATTGGCTGACGCATTTCTAGATGGCCAATGGGCGTGGCCCCGAGTTTATCCGAAGATTTATTATCATACCCGAACGTGACGCCAGTGACGCTAGAAATCAATTCACACCGCACGAAAAATCTGTCTAAAAGCGCGCCTGCGCGCCAAAAGAAGTTTTCACTTCGAAATACTTGGGAGGTGTCGAGGGACATTCTGATGGAACGAAGTTGTACAAAATATTGCAACTCTTTACTGTTTCTGTTGCCCTGGTACTGGTACCTAGGGGCAAACGCAACTCTTTTATATTTCTGTTGTCCTGGTATCTGCCGATAAACGCTGGGCTGTTGGAGGTAGGTAATCGAAATTCTTTACTGTTTCTGTTGCCCTGGTACCTACCTAGCCGTTTTTACCGAGTTTATTTTTATTACCCGAAGATTTCATATCTGATCCGATCCATTCACATATTTAAGCGTGACGATTGATGAATCCATTTCACAGCCCACGAAAATTCTGTCTATAGCGCGCCTAAAGAAGTTTTCACTTCAAAAAAATATGTGGGGTGAACAACCCTTAACACTTAGGGGTATGAAAAATAGCTAGTAGCCGATTCTCAGACCTACTGAATATGCATGTAAAATTTGGTAAAAATTAGTAAAGCCGTTTCGGAGGAGTAAGGAAACAAACACTGTGACACGAGAATTTTATATGTAAGATTTTATATGTTTTACATTGTTTTATGTTTATTATAGTCCGTCCCGGCTTTGTCCGTGGTACACTGGTACATAATATATAGCCAATATCACTCAGGGCTCAGGAATATCTAACGGTGAAGAAATTTTTAAATCGATCCAGTAATTCCTGAAATAAGCGTTTTAGATGCATTCTTTAGATGATTCGTTTTACATAAACCGGCACACACAAATACTGGATTACGAATTATCAGAACACCGGTACAAAGTCGTGTTTGTACATTACTACTTCGCATTACCTGGCTAGCTGGTGGCGGTTTCGCATTGGCTGGCTAGCTGGTGGCGGTTTTGCATTGGCTGGCTAGCTGGTGGCGGTTTCGCATTGGCTGGCTAGCTGGTGGTGGTTTCGCATTGGCTGGCTAGCTGGTGGCTGGTGGCGGTTGGAAACGTGAGACCGAGGATCGGGCTTAGTGGCGTGTAATGGGAGAAGCTTATGTCCAGCTGTGGGCGAATACAGGCTGATGGTGATAATTTGGCGTTAAATTCACAGACAAAAGTGTGGTACATTCCAAAGGGTACCCTGAAAAGAGTCCAACGACTACAAAATTAGTCCAAAAGCCGTGATACTTTAAATCCTACTGATCTTATTAATATTACAAAGGCGAAAATTCTAACGTTTGTTTCTCAATCACTCAAATATGCCAAGACGGATTCATTAGTATGAATATGAGTTTGCAGTCGGAATTAACGCATTTTTCGTCTGAAATATTATTTATTTATAATATAGAGTGAAATATATAATCATGATCTTTATTGGGCCGTAGAATAAGGTGATATTCACATATTAGGGATACATAGATGGTACAATTCTACATAAGTTAGCTAATGTACCACAAACGGTATACAGACAATTTAGTTTTAAGTCAAAATATATTATATTTAAATAGGTACAAGATTAAAAAAAACATATTTGATTAAAATAATAAGATCAGTACACAATATCATTATTAATACATAAAGATGAGCTGGTCACACGTCTGGTGGTAAGCAGCAAGCCTGTCCGTGACATCACACTGACAGCTGGCTGACTGGCAGCTATTGGAACTAAAAGAGTCCAAATGATATCGACATGCTCGTTGCTCGTTAAAGCGACATCGTTTCATGGTTGATGTTTCAAAGACACGAACGAAGAGATTTGACTCTACTTTTGTGATAAAAAGGTCTAGGCTGTGGAATGTATTGCCTGAGTGGGTTTTCCCCGATGGTTACAATCTTTGTGTTTTCAAATCGAGAGTGAATCCGTTTTTTCTGGGTAAACACGCTACATCGTAGACCGCATCGTCGCTTAAGGCCGTACCCCGAGCAAATGACCTTGAGTATTTCTCACCTCATCACACACCGCTCGAAAGAGCAAGAGAGAAACAGTAGGATTTGTCGCTGTTTTATGCTCAAATTTTAGAATAAGCTCTTTTAAAATCAGATTTGGGTCTTTTGAAAAAAAAAATTCTACCAAAATGTTTGTAATGGAATTGCCTATCTGTTGGTGTAAGTGTTCAATCCAAATAATGGCAGTTTTTCGAGTAGATGCATGATAATTACAATTATTTATATTTTTTATGGTTTCGTTATGAGTAGAGTATTTACAAAACAAATGCATTAACAAAAAAAGAAAACTACCATTTTGAAGCCAAGAAATTGTAGAAATTTTATGTATTTTATACCAGTTGATATATGTTTTGGCTAATTAGTAGAAAGCTCTGAAAACTAGACAAATAACTCGTTTTGCTGGGGGACGCGCCTTAACATCGGGCGAGATGGCGGTCAAGTGTAAACCTATAACAGTTAAAAAAACATATTTGCAGTCTGAAAAAGCACAAGACCTTGCCATTGCTTAAAAATTACAAAAAAGGTAAAAAAGCGGGGAAAACCGCGGATTGCTGCTAGGAAAATATACAACAAATACAACGTTATAAAATCGTAGCGATCACGATTATTAGCCGCGTCTGAGCACAGCCGAGCTGAATGTTTTATTCAACGAACACAAAAGCAGGGGAAGCAATCAGGCCAAATCAGACCATCAAAGTGGAGAGTAAGGATGGGACAAGGAAACATCTGGCCGGACGCAGCAAGAAGAACAAATAGTGTTCGATAAATAAACAAAAATGTGTGTGCCGCACGGCAGAAGTGAAAACTTAAATCTTACTTCCTACTAAAATTATAAATGTCAATGTTTTGATATTTGTTGCTCAGTCACGTCGTAACATCTGAACAGGCTGAAATTTGAAACACATATAGATCATAGTCTGGAAGAACATACATGCCACTTTTATCCCGGAAAAATAACGGAAACGACGGCAACAGGAAATACGCGGGTAACACCGCGGGGTGCTACCAGTAAGAAATCACTATTAATCCAGTAACTTTGTCGCCTGAATGTATGGAGTAGGATGCGTTAAATCCGGTAGATCTAATTTTTTGCAGACTTGTTTATGATGTTGGCCTAATGATTGTCCCAAGTTTGTGACCTCGAGCGACGAACGCAACTTTGTCAAAAATCGAAAAAAACGCGAAAAAACATCATAAACGTTTATTTTTCAAATTTTGGCGATTATAACCCTAAACGACTAGTTTTTGAAAAAGCTTTCTTATGGCGTTTATAGATATAGAGTAGAGAGATAGTAGACAAACTTGTGCCTGTAACGGAATTCATATTTTTTCATCAAAATATTATAATATACTAGAAACCAAAAATACAAAACACCTACCTACTTCAGGTAACAAATACAACACAAAGTGACCATCGTCTAATTACCTAAATTTATTGGCAGTCAGTGTACAAAGGTCTAGGTTTCCATAGAAATTACAGGGCTTAGAGATATAACATATTTTAACACTATGAGCCGATTTGAAGGGCAATGTTTATTTTTAATGTAGAGTTTCAAGATGCGTATGACATGTGCCTGGTTGTAAGAAAGACACCTGCCTATGACAGCACAGTGACACGCAGCTACTGGAACACGAAGAGTCCAAATCATTACCTAGCACTGCACTGCTCTTGTCACCCAGAGATATTTAAGAAGTTCCAACTATATGCCCAGTTATTTAAAATTATTTAACAAGCAACACGAAAGAAAATAACTTGAAATATGATAAATTTATCAGCGCCTTACATACGTAGTGTAATATCAATTGGCTTAGAATTACAAAAAAATAGATAATTTCCAGGAGATTTCTATTTTAAAGTGGGCTACATGGCAAATTTTTTAAAACAAAAAATAATTTTTTCGTGATTAATTTATTGCTGAAGGTTCCATTCATAAGATCGTATATAATAGATTTCTGTACAATAAATAATTATTATAATACAGTAAAGTAGTCATTTCAAACTTAATGAAAATGTATACAATTTGTATCTATGCTCTTTCTTTTGTTTTTATTTTTTTATTGATTGACGATATTTTTTATAAATTGTACATTTTTTTTATGAATAAAGTACTTTGACTTTGATCGTATATATTGCGTCAGATTTCGATTACTCGATCGTCTATCGTACAAGAGCCAAAAGGATAGCCTTTAAACGATTTCAATCGTATGGTTGGCAACACTGGCTCTCGTCACTCTATACTGTCTATACCTACTATATAAAAGGTCGCAATTGGTGATGGTGGACACTGGACGAGACCGACATCGAGATAGCAATTGTAATTTACAATTACAATATAGCATAAATGTAACACGGTACGCATTTGATGCGTATTAAAAAATTAATATATTATGCGAAATTATGTTTCGTTTGGCTTACTTTACATACACTTGAAAATATCTTTAGCCGTACAATAACTCGTTTACGACAACGAAAACTTCACCGCCAGCTATTTTTACCACTAGCGCCATCTAGCAAAATACGTTGAAAATACATATTATGTATGGCAAATCTATGTCTATACTAATGCTAATAATATTGTAAAGCTGAAAGTTTGTTTGAACGCGCTAATCTCGGGAACTACAGGACCGATTTCAGTTTTTTTTTATAGCATAATATGAAGAGACGAGCAGGGCATGTGCCTGATGGTAAGTAAAATGCCTGCCACATAACAGTGACACGCTGCTATTGGAACAAGAAGAGCCCAAATCTTTACTTAGGTCTGTACTGCGCTAAACAAACATTTTAGTCGTATAAGTGGTAGTACCGTGATTCAAAATGCTATTAACATCGCACTGAAGTAATTTTGGCTGGTAACACGACTTAGTGCCTTTTATCTTTATACAACTTGTAGTCGTATATAGACATCGTATAAACTTCTATACAACTGCTTTGCAAGACTGTTATACAACTTTCAGTAGAATATCCCAGTGCGTCGCCATAATAACGTTTATACGGATTTTACATCGACATTAATTGTATTAGAGTCGCGAGAACTACTTTTACATGACGATCGTATTAGAATGATAAATAGCATTTCTTTACGATTTTAAGCAAATGTGAGCACTTTTACACAACTTTTAAATGACTCAATGTTCTATTGGTGTATAATAATTGGGTTATAGGCGATTCGTCCTAAAGTTAATTCGTCACTATTTATAATCTCCATACATTCAAAGTAAACTCGTCACATGTTATAAAAAAACAAATGAAAAACTTCAGAGGTGAATAAAGTTGTTGTAAATTCGTCACAGATTCTTGTTTTATGTCATTTTTGCATAAAGTAGGGTTAGCAAGTAATGTTTATTGTGTTAGGTAAGTACTCGAAATGAAATAAAAAATTTAAATTATGACAAGAAATATTCATATTTATTGGTAAAACCGATTTACACGTCAAATTGATTATTAATTATTGCATAAACATGTCATAAACAACATTACTACATTAATAATTAAAGCTTATGAACTTCCTAAATAATAATAAGTTTATATAGTTCACAATACAATATACAAATATATAGTTACAGTTGTAACTCAAGGAATTCTTTCACGTCATAAAATGAGTGTTCGACAAGCCAGCGCTGAAGGCGATGTCTGAAGCTTAACAAGCTGGGGACCGATTTAATAGAATCCGGTACATTATCGTACACGGTGTGACTCATGGCATGTGTGAGCTTCCCTGATTTCACGAGGGTTACTTTTCTCCTTTCGGGATTACAGAACTCACTTGAAGATAGGTGTGTCCTTGCGTACATTGCCATCTGTAATATAATAATTGATGGCGACATGAGAATACCCAGACTTTTGAAGTAAGGTCGAACGGATGTGTTTTGTGCCACCGGCACGATCACTCGTTTAGCGCGTTTCTACTGACGGAACACTCTCTTCCACTCCGAGGACTGCCCCCAGATTTCTGCACCGTACTGTAGTAGAGAGTGAGAGTCTACTCTCCTCGATGTCATTCAAATGTACAGTGACCTTTCTTGGCCAGGGTTTGTTTAAAGCGAAAGTTACCTACATTACACTAGGAAAACCTGTCTTTGTGACATTTATCAATTTCAAAAACAATAATTATTGTATGTGGTGTTCATTTCGGTAAATTTTACATCTGTTAAATAAAAAGTGTTTTTTCACTAGTGTAGGTTACCGTGGGATAGCGTTACACTTGACCGCTATCTCTCCTGATGCTAAGCAATGGTGTGTTCTACGCTAAACCATGCCCAGAAGTACAAATACAGCTGATAAAAAAACATATATACGGTAGAATTGAAAAACCTCCTTTTTTCGAAGTCGGTTATAAAGCCAACAACAGCTAGAAAATATGCCTTCCAAAACGAATGTATGTAGATTTGGTACTTTTTTGTAGTGGTAGCACTCTTTGCAGAATCAGTTTGCAGTTACATGTTCTTCTCATCTCGTCATTCTATACCATAAAAAAACCTATGACTTCATGACCTGTTCAAATTTTTCTCGAATTATAACATCGTCGCAACTTGTAAAATAACGTTTTGGACGCTTAATATCATAAACATGACTTGGTAACCCTACTTTATGCAATAAATTAATAAACTAAAAAAACACGCTTATTCAAAAGATCCAACTAAAAAGCAAGAACACTTTTTAGTCGGAAGCGTGTTTAAAATTGATCGATTACGTAGTAACGAAACGTAGTCACTGACTGCATATGTCAGCATAAAATTCAATGTAAACAAAGTTCTTAATCCTGATGATCGTGGTAAGGTGATCGTGTTGCGGTAATCGAGATGAATGGTTGGTGGGACAAACTGTACGAATCATTGCATTCTCATCGGTCCTTGATAAGTATGCAAAGTTTCAAACTAATCGGGTTGTTAAGAAATGAGTGAAAATAACCTTCAAAGATTCCGTTTAATAGATAAATTGATTCATAGATTCATATATACCAAGTTGATAAAATCGTGTTAAAAATGATGTGAAATGAGAGGTTGTGATGAATTTACAATAACTTAAAAAGTCTGGTAAAAGTAGCTGTCTGAGTGGATTTTTCCAAATCGTTATAATCTTGGTGTGTTGAAATCGAGTTGAATCGGTTTCTTCTAGGTAAGCTTCATCGAAGACCGCATCGTCGCTTAACATCAGGCGAGGCGGTCTAGTGTAAACCTATTCAAGTTAAAAACAAAATATGATGATTTTGTTCATGTTGTATAGATTTTTTTTTTGTTTATGTTGTATTGATTTGATTTGATTACTGCATATGTTGTATATTATGTTTTCTATTTATATTTCGTTGTGTGCCTCTTAGTTTTAAGCTTAAGAAAAATAAATTTAATTATTTAATATACTACATATTTTTTATTCTTTGATTTTTCTGCTGTCTATACATAAAAATACACTATGACGTGTTTACAATTCTCAAACGAGGATTTATCTAAAAAATTGAATAGTGACGAATTTACACACACTTTTTTTCGGGACGAATTAACTTTAGGACGAATCGCCTATAACCCTAATAATTTAGTTTCTTACGTCTAATTGTATTACATCAAATATTTCTACACGACATGTCAAGACTAACCAAACTGTAGATGGTTCCGCACAAAATGTAATTTTGAAGTCGAAAGAATTAAGTCCTGTGCAGAGTGTGGCTGTTAACAATATGATGTAGCGTAAAACGCAGAAAGTAGATCTAGTGGATCCATAGTATTTTTTAAAAATGTTTGTTGCCTGATTTCTCGTGAATGGCCGATTTAAAAAAAACCGATTAAAAAAAATTGTGTTCGGATGGGTATGCTTCCCGAATGGTCCCATATAAATTTTATCGAAATCCGTGAGGTGGTTTTAGAAATATGAAGAATAAAACTACGATTTTTGTAATTTAAAACAAACAAATTGTGTAAATGCATTAATGTAAACTTGTGTTGCACTAAAAAGGGTAAGTACTATAAATAATAAACTATTTTCTACAAATAATTAAACCGACTTCGAAGAGACGTACTTCTTAGCACAAATAGGCATTCAAAAGCGTAAAATAAACTGATAAAGCAAGAGTAAAACCTTGCTTTACAAATAATTTTGTTTAAGAGCTTACAAAACTAATAACAATCCTGGCCTAACTGGCCTCGTGACTTAGTAACTCTGCCTGCAAAGCCGAGGGTCATACACAACCTTTACTGAAAACATATATCATACACAACCTTTCAAAGATAACAACCTTTTCTACCTAACAGGCATGACGACTGATCCTATAATTTCATATTAAATTAACTCTCATTATGACAGTGATGATTATTTGGAAAAAAATGTAAGTACTAACTTTAATTTTTATATCTTGCGTTTAAATTACTTTGTGATCATTCAAAGTTGGATGGGTAAGTCCATTTTAAAAGTATGAATTTAAAAGAAAATAATATTTTACCATTGGTAATCCCGTTAAATTTAAAGTGTCTTTTGTAATGAAACCAGTTTCCTAAACGCAATAACGCATAGAAAATACCGAACGGTGATGTCACGTTTTTGTGTGAAATCCAAAATTGTGATTTTAAAATAAAGACTTTGGTTTTTTCACATTAAATTTTCTTCAACTAGACCCTAAAAATTTCGTTAATAATTATGGCTGACAATAAACCGATCAGAAAGAAGCGCCCGGAATGGAAAGTCGTTTATATGTTGTATTACGGTTGTGTCTTACACCTGAAGTCGTATATAGGTAGCTGGTGGCACGTTCATTAAAAATATAGTTAAAAATATTGCTTATTTTTACGAATATATAAGGCGCGTTAGCTATATTGAGAAAAGTAGCTTAAATCACCTGATAACATTAATTTCCCAACAGATTTCTGTACTTGAACATGTTTCAAAGATGTAATACGTAGTTATGACGAAATTGCTATTACCTTTCAAGTAATAACTAACATAGATTGTAAATTGTCGATTTAGTTTAAATACACTACTTTTTATCAATCACTTTAGATCGAAATCTCTTATAAAAGTCCTGGTAGATGCTACTTATTCGATAAAATGTCCTAAAGTAGCAATTACCATCATAACTCGACGAAAAGAACATCTCACGACGTCTATACAACCACTACACGACCATGTCGTTAGTTATACGACTGCTACGTAACTCTATTAAGACACCGATTCGTATAAAATGGGCCTATTTTCGGTTTTTTTAACGTGATAGTGACGTATTTGCGACCAGCGTATAGAACCAAAAGTAAGAATCGGCACGTTGTGGCGACCTATAAAATGTTTGTTGGGTAGTCACCCACAGATCTAAGATATGAATTATACTCCAAGCCCTGTAATTAAAATTATTGCACCATTGGACATGAGCGTGATCCCGGAGTGCTAAAGACTATATACTTTATGTGCAGGTGAAGTTGGGGTGAATGACTAGTTTCATGTTTGTAAAATCAACTAAACACAATGTTGCAATGAAACCGCAACATAATACGAAGATGTCGTCGGGATAACAAAAATTAAGATATTTGTTGATATTTCAAAAACCACTACACCAATTTCAATAAAATATAAGTAAGTACCTATATGAGACTTCCTCGGAACTATGATCTAACTTTGCCACTAATGCAAACCAAACAAGGTTATCTTTTCCGGTTGGGATTTTGGCGCCAAAAAAAAATTTTCGTATTTTTATTTGGGAAGGTAGGTATAGGTACCCATATTTTTTTATTTAATGGCATCTCCTTGAATCGGTCTTTATTTTGACATTATTATTTAATGTAGTTACTACATTAAAATTAAAGTTCATTTAAATAGAAACATCGTAAAATGTGTCTTGGTATTAAAATAGTTACTGCCTGAGTTACCTTAGTATTTCTTTCGCGCGGACGAAATCGCGGATAGCAGCTAGTAATATATGTATCAATGTTTGTATGTTTTGATGTTTGTTGCTCAACGTCGTAACGTATGAACAGGCTGTTTGAAACAAATATAGATTATAGTCTGGAAGAACATATATACCTATGACAGACAGACAGACAGAAACTCTTTTTTATGCACACTAGTAAATTACAAACACTTAAACAATAAACACAATAACTTAATATCTCGTGCCATAAATGGCGCCTTTATCACTAAAAGCTATCTTTTCCAAGCAACCATTAACAGCAGGAAAACAAATCAATAAGATACAGTGAGGATAGAGTGCAAAAACAAGACCATGAGAAAAATAATAACAATGTGACGTCACTTAATAACAATTAACAAATTGATAGCTAAAAAAAAAATACAGCAAAATAGTAATAGACTACTTAACAATGTTTTACACATATAATTTAAAACTACATAAATATAATAAATAAATTAAATAAATATACATAACCAATGATAGGGATAATTCAGGAACAAATAACTATGCTACTTTTTATCCCGAAAAAAAAAAAACGGAAACAACGGGAACCAGAACTACGCGGAAATCTATGGCCAAAAAAAAAATAGAAAAAAAAGACAGTGACAGCAGCAGCTGATTATGTTTTTGTCGCTCAGTGGCGGCGGTCCCAAGTTTGCCTGAATTAATCTTTCACCTACAAACGTGACAATCAGCGTTATTTACAGCGTACAAACAAATTTCACTTCAAAAACAAATATAATAAGTATTTCTTTAGCAAATTCAGGGTTAACTTACTTGTGATAAGTACTTTAATTGGACTGGACCGACCATATCCCCGTTAGTTTTCATAATATCAAGAACAATATTTAAAAAAATGATTTACCCCGACTACCTCGGATTTGTAATCTGTACAACATTCTACTAGTCAATCCCTTTCATTTGATACCCATATTGAGGGACTAGTGCAAAAATAAATTTAATTTCCCATTTTGTGGTGGCGGCCATCTTGGATTTGAAATTCGCCAAAGTGTATAGTATTTAACTAGTCCAGCACTTACATTTGAAACCCAAATTGCGGCAGGTTGTGAAAAAATATATTTTGTCCGTTTTTTTTGTGGAGGCCACCATCTTGAATCGATATTAACCAAACATAGCAAGATGAAAGAAGAGCCACCGCACGGAAACTATCCTTCAATTATTATAAATATCGTATCGAAATCGAACCATCCGTTTGAGCTCTACGGTGCCATAGTCAGACACACACAGAGGCACCCTTACCCTCTTTTTCGTCGAGAGCTTAAAATTAATATTGTTGGAACTTCCTCACACAACGCTTTACTACATACTTCCTAGATACAGAACAAAAAATATTAAATTTGTCCTGAGACTTCAAACTCTTCAAGTACCTATATTTTCTCAAAACTACTCATAAACTGTCCCTAGAATTTTGATATATTAAAAAATATAACTTTTTATAGTTGAAATTTATTTGGGTTTCACTTCTAGGTATTGAAAACAGGCAAACTTGTGCCTGTAATGGAATTCATATTTTTTCATCAAAATAATAATATACTAGAAACCAAAAATACAAAACACCTACCTATTTCAGGTAACAAATACAACACAAATTGACCACCGTCTAATAACCTAAATTTATTGACAGTCAGTGAAAAAAATTCTAGGTTTCCAGAGAAATTACAGGGCTTAGACATATAACATCTTAGATCTCTGGGTGACGCAGTGCAGTGCTAGAAAATGATTTGGACTCTTCATGTTCCAATAGCTGCGTGTTGCTGTGCTGTTATGTGGCAGGCATGTTGCTTTCTATCAGGCACATGTCATGTTCGTCTCGTCACTATTTATAAAAAAAAAAAAAACATGAAACTAGTGATTCACCCCAACTTCACCCGCGGTACATAAAATATAATATACATATATGTAGTCATTGTAGTCTATTATAGTACTCCGAGATTACGTAAATGTCTCACGGTGAAATAATTTCTGAAATTGATCCAGTAGTTCCCGAAATTAGCGCGTTCAAACGAACAAACTATTCAACTTTGTATTAGTATTAGTATGAAAATATAGATATGGATTTGCTGTAATACATAAGTATTTTAAGTGTAGTGGACAACTACTATTACGTTTACTAGATGGCGCTAGTGGTCAAAATAGCTGGCGGTGAAGTGTTCGTTGTCATTTAAACGAGAATATTGAACATGAATACATTAGACCATTAGATGATATATTAGATGATATTTATAAATATGAGTATTGTATATTGTATATGAATATAGTATAGCAATTTATGTGAAAACATAATAATTTTTGAACGCGCTTTAAAAGCGTTATGTATCAATGCATGTGTAGTTGTGTAGGAGTCAGGAGCTAACATGGGTATTTACACGACACCGAGTGCGATCTTGACCTGTATCGAGAGTGGACGTGTTTTTGTTTCGCTAACATATTTGGAAGAAATCTGCACCGCATTCTGTTCACGAGTGTAACAGTGCATTGGTGTCATTTTGGTGTGCTGCTGAAGCTCGGTCCCTTGGCGCGACAAGGTTCCAACGTCAAATCAAATCAAATCAAATCAAATCAAAAATATTTATTGCTTAAAACTGTGTAGGTACATTCGATGTTACAAAATGCTAAAAAAAAGTATCAACAGATTTATTACCCATTGCATTGGGTGTGCAATATTAAAGCTTTATATACAAATAAAGCAAAGTTTGTAATTTAAACTTAAATAAATCTATACAAATTATTCAAGAGTTTTGAAATGTAAAACATGTAACACTGCTTATTTTAATACAAAATTCGAGCTCCGAGAGCGCGGAAACGAGACGGGCTGCGCTGCAAACATATTTTTCGTCCCTGTCGCACATCTGTGGCGATCAGTGCCGGTGCTACAACTACGATCTGCTGTCTACGCATTTTTGTCCCTGTCGGGCAGTAGCGGTGAGTTCCGGTGCTACGAAACTTCTTTCTACGCATTCTAGTATATCGGCTACGCCGTGAGTTAATTTATTCTACCAGACTGCATATATAAATATGTCTAGCGCTGCCACCTCCAAACCGATACATTGTTGTGCCGCTTGTACGAAACCGGTTCGCACTATTCAACTATTAAAATGCGCCAAGTGCGTGAACTGTTTTCACGCTTTGTGCGTCAATATACCGGACATTCGTGGCATGGCCGAGGCAGTCAGGGCTAAATGGCTCTGCCCAATGTGTACGTCGCTCGTGCCAAGATCTGATCTGATCTGATCTGATAGCACCCCGGTGCGGCGACCTGCGCGTGCGCACTGCGGGCGGCGGCGCCGGCGGCCGCGGCGCGCTCACCCCGTCGAGCTCGCCGTGCGGCGCGCCCGACCCTGAGCCGTTGGAAGTTCTCATTATGGAAATGAAACTTATGCGCGAAGAGGTCTGCGATATGAAGTCTCAGATTAAACTTCTGTCCGATCACCTAACATCCAGACTGGACGACTTTGGGACAAAGATTCGTGAGCTGGAGGCACGGGAAGCCTTGCGAGAAACTGAACTTTGTTCATTGCAACAAACCGTGGCTGTGCTTCAGGAACATCTGCTACATAAGTCACAAGCGGCCCTGCGAAATGAGCTGGAGATATCGGGAATCACGGAACACAAAAACGAAAACCTAACCCACGTAATCCTGGTTGCTGCCAATAAAATCGGCATTAATCTCAACTAAAATGACCTCGACTGCGTGACACGGGCGGGCCCGCGACGCGAGGCTACTGCCGCAACACCTAAGCTTCCGCGACCGCTTTTAGTTCGTTTTGTCAGACGTTTGAAACGGGATGACTTTTTAAAGACCGCGAAAAGCCGTCGGAATCTGTGCTGCTCGTACATTGAGGTGGAGGGTCAGAACAACAAAATCTACTTCAACGAACGTCTCACCCAAAGCAACAGACTGTTATTTCGGTCGGCACGGCAGCGCTGTCGTGACGCCGCATACAAATATTGCTGGACAAGAAACGGAATCATCTACGTTCGGAAACAGGAGGGTACTCTGTTAAATCGCCCGCAGATCTGAAACGTATCCGAATCCCATCTTCTGCCCCCGGACCTTCACCCTCTCTGGACAGTATTCAGTTCATTTCCCCGATACTCAGATCACCCAACTCATCTAACTAATTTGGTATTGGTACTGAATGACAGAGTTGGCTGTGGCCACTTATGTGAAACATTATTTATTATTTTTAATTATTTCTCAACCGAGACTTATTAATTCCTGTACATTTAACAACACCTCCAGTTACATAACTAATCATAAGAACAGTATAGGTTTCATGTATTTTATTTCAAACTTCAAACATCTTATTTTAGAGTGCTTACTAAATTCTGTTTTCTATTACTCATTTGGACTAACTTCCGTACTGTTACGCCTATCACGCTACGTGCTATAGAGTGACCTTATTTATATTAATACTAGCTGACCCGGTGAACTTCGTACCACCATGTATTTTTTCGTCTAGATTTTCTAAACGTTAACGTTAAAAAAACGTTCTAGTAGCAGTCTTGTCCCGACAATAACAAATACATAAAACAAAGAATCATTCTATTTGGTGCAGTAAACATTGTATTACCGTCTACGGCAATTAGTTGCTCATAGACGCAGGGCGTAGGTTGTTATGTGGCTGTATGATCCTCCAATCACAGCACAGTGCTCTTTCTCGCTCGCACCTCGTTCTGATTGGTCGGCGGCTCGTTGTCCGAGTGTGTATGTTCCGCGGCGATACAGACCAGAACAGAATGGAGCCGCGGACCAGACGACGAGGGGGGGGGTTGCTTCGGGCGAGCCGCTGGCTGTCCGCCGCTTCTTCACGAAGCGGGTTCAGCAGAGCGGAGGCGCCAGATGTGCGGAGCACGATGCGGGAGCCCGCCCGGAGCTTCTACGCGCGCGGCGGAGCTCGACGGAACGGACTGATGCGCGGGAATGTGTCGTAAGCGGCACGCGCGCTCTGCGGCGGGGAGTCCAGACGACTGTAGGCTTCGAACGTGGGAGCGTGTCGGGTGACGCTAGCGACCACGGAAGCCATCCCCAACGTGTGCACCGGGCAAACAGCGGCTAGCTACAGAAACCTTACCAACTCGCGAACACCGCCTTTTTATAACATCGTTGTCGATGGTGGTAGAGTGGCGTGATCGATGACGTCATGGCCGTTGCTCCCATTGTTTACAAGTATTGATGGTCAGCGCCTTCATCCCACTAATCATACTAATATTATAAATATCAAGGTATGGGTGTTTGGATATTTGTATGTTTGTTGCTCAATCACGCCGTAACGTATGTACGGATCAGGCTGAAATCACGGAATACACTTAGATTATAGTCTGGAAGAACACATAGGCTACCTTTTATTCTAGAAAAATAAAGTGAACGACGGACACGGGAATTACGCGAGTAAAACTGGTATGTAATTTAAAGCATATCTTGAGTTAGAATTTTGTACATTCGTGTCATTGAAAATATATCACCGTACAACATCAATAGATGTGCCCTGAGCACCTTGAAATCGGTTATAAACTGCATCTCCATGTGTATCGTAAGTGGTGTACAAACAACCAATCTACTTGATATATAATTGATTATATAATCGCTAGCGGCGAGAATAATGATAGATAAAAACGTCCGCCGTCCACCGCGTCCTGCAACCGACTAGAACGGAAAGAGTGAGCTCACTCTTCCCAACGTTGACATGATTGCGAACGCCCTGAAGTTTGGGAGGTTACAACGTACACTTGTTAAAACTGTTAGATTGCAATCTTACGACGCGATGTCAGGGTACAAATTGATCTAACGTATTACATAATCTCACGCATTAAGCCGCCTATACATACTGGTCGAGTGGAGGCCAACGCCAGTGTGTGGAGGGTCGTTTTGTCATGACTCGCGTCGTTCGCCTCACTGGCCGAGTGACGGCAAGTGGCCAGTGTGTATAGGGCTGTTTTGTCTCGACTCGTCTCTCGTTTTTTTTTTTTTTTTAATTAACTTATGGCAGTGGGCCACGAGACGCCTGTACTACCGATCTTGACTATTCGGGTTAGCGCCTGAGGGCGCAGGACCCGAAATGAACCTAACCTAATTATTAAACCTATCAGTATGCTAATACCGTTAGCATGGGATGATACCTGGAACGCGTTATGGCACCTAGCACGAGGGCGCCTCAGACGGCTCGACCTCGGCTCGGGCTAGTGCCGGGGGACAGAGTGTTTGGCACCTCCTGGTGCCCTATCGGTGTGGGGGGTGAAGCACCCACCGACATGAGTCGGTATCGAACTCGTTGCTAAGCACGTGAGTGATGTCAGCTGACTTATTATTGGGGTTAATACAAGAAAAAGCAAAAGGAGCGCTTTGTCGGCTGACTGAGTAAGTTTTTAGAGCAGGTGTCATCTGACTGAACCTTGACAGGGACAAACCTCTGTCGTCTGACTGATTATTATGGTAATTGCGTTGGCTGTCGGCTGACTGACTGTTGGCGGGTCGATTGGTGGAGAGTTCGGTGGGTGCCCCGTTTGCGGGGGTGGAGCTGGTGTCGGCTGACTTATGGTTGTTGAAGAGAAACTAACCGATCTGCTGATAGATCCTGAGGGGGGCCGCCTACCTCGCCGGCGAGGTGGGCGGTGCTGCCGTCGGTGCCCGCCGCCTACACCAAATACGGCATATTTCCGATTGCCGGGAGCTGAGGGATCGGCCGACCCCAGCGCTGCCGCGGTAGCGGCTCCGATGGGGTCGTCCGGGTCGCCCAGAACGTCTCGCGGCCTTCGGCTTCTATTGGGATGATTGGGAGTGGAGTTGACGGGATAGTCGGATGCTCGGACGACAAGGGGGTTGGGATGGTGAGGAGCGCTGTCGAAATATCGGCGAGAGAGGTACTTAAGGTACTGAGGGATGGAGGGTAGTTCGAGGTCGCAGTGAAGGTCGATGTTGCGCTCGCACCAACGAGCGCCGACCGCACCGCGAATGAACTTATTCTGAATGACCTGGAGCTTGTAAAGGAGGCTAGGGGAGGCTTGGGCGAACACCACTGAGGCATAAGTCATGACGGGACGGATGCAAGTTTTGTAAATTGTCAGCTTATTTCTAAGTGACAATTTACTACGCTTGTTGAGCAGGAAGAATAGGCGACCTAGGAAAAAGGCCGCTCGATTACGAACGGCTTTGACGTGGGGACCGAAGGAGAGTTTGTAGTCAAGGGTTACACCAAGATACCTACTTGGTGTGCTTGACCCAGGGAATGGGTTTGCCTTATAGTTTGAAGAAAAATTTTGAATTTCGTTACAGTAATAACTTTGGCTATTTTCAATACCTAGAAATTAAATCCAAATAAATTTCAACAAAAAATTGATATATTTTTTTTGTTTAATTTAGTGGACCATTTATGAGTAGTTTATAGTAAATATAATTTTTAATAATATTCAGTTAGAGACAGTTAATCTTGTAACTTTTCTGCAATATCTAGTTAAGAGTTTGAAGTCTCAAATTTAATATTAATTTATTCTGTATCTTATCACCACAAGTTAAACAAAACTTGTGTGAGGAAATTCCAAAAAATATTTTTCTTTTACTTTTAGTATGAAAACTAACGGGGATAATATGGTATTATATAATCTTGACATCTTGAATCGATATTAATTAAACATAGCTAACAACCACCGCAAGAAAACTGGCTTCCAAATGAAATAAAACTCATCAAAATTGGTCAATCCGTTTGAGAGGTACAGTGCCACAGACAGACACACACACAGACAGATATCGACTTCTTATCTAATTTTTGGTCGAGGGGTTAAAAAATAATGTGTCATCGCATGTGCTAGCTAAAAGTAGACCACTTCTATAATAAAAAATACCAGTAAACGCAAAAACTAAGGGCCGTTACTTTTAAAGATAATTATGACTGTTCGTTTCATAAAATATGACTGGGTTACATATTTTAGGCAATCTGCGCGACCACTGCATAGTTCCATAACAATACCATCCCTACTAAGAGGTACTCGTATTATGTTAAAGTAACTCTGTCGTAAGCGTAACAACGCTTTACTCTAGCTGCGTGCCGCGGTTTTACCCGCGTCTACGGTAAATAGCGATAGTGATGACAGAAAGCAATTTATTTGTAACCGACTTCAATTAATGGAGGAAGTTCGAAATTAAGTTGCATGTCTTTGGAATAAAATTCCTTTCGGCGCTATAAGGCTTATGGCTAGTCTAGTCAGAAGAACAGAAACTGCTATAATTATATCATAGACCAATAATTGGTCTATGATATGATTATGTATGTGTACCATCATTTGTATCCGCACAGCTGTCTTTTCAAATTCATATGCGTTATACCCCGTTTACATGATTCCAGTCCAGCGACCGAATCCAGCTCTGAATTGCTTACTGGAATAATGGAAACCGGCACTGGAATGCATCAATCCAGTGCCAATGCATTCCAGTGCCGGTTTCCATTATTCCAGTAAGCAATCCAGCGCTGGATTCGGTCGCTGGACTGGAATAATGTAAACGGGGTATAATGTTGTAAACTTAAAAACCGGTGACGGAAAACATTGTGAAGAAACCGACATATTCCAAGGATATTTCGGGGTTCTGAGTCATCCACCCGCACAGTTGTCTTTTGTTTTATTTAAGTACAATATACAGTTTATTTATCTGGTCAAAAACAGTTCCGGCTAAAACTATACCCGGAAGAATGGGGTGAGTGTCCGGGTTTGAAGCATCCCTTGATGTCGGCCTATCAAAGTGTAATAAAAACGTCGGCGCGATACGGCCGAGATCTCGATGAAGACGGATCGCGACCGGCGACCGGCGAGCGACGACCGACAACCGGGGATTAACAAATATATGGAAATGTGATTGTGGCTGCGACACACGAGCGATTTATGTACTCCTAGTACAAAATTATATACATTTTATTTTTATCGCATACGTTTCGGTGAGTGTGCGACGAGTCTGAACGATCTACCTAGCCTTTTTTATCCCTCTTTTTATGTTTTTTTGCGTGTACCTATCTTATACCAGGTCACTCAGAAAGTTTTGCGAAAAAAAGTTTTTTGTATAAGACACTGTCCACTTTATAATTATTTTGTAAATTTCGATTATTTAAAAGTAAAAATACCTCTGTTCGATTTTCAAATTTCCCTCCGTATTTTTTTGAGAGCCTATTCAAATTTTCTTGTTTCATTAAAGAATGGATCTGCGTCGAGAACATTTTCGTGCTATGATTTTTTACGATTTCAAATGTAGCTTAAAACTTGATGAGTCATTTGATCGACTTCGAATTGCTTTTATGGTTGAAAGATGTTCAAAAACAACCATCTACCGCTAGTATAGCGAGTTCAAACACGGTTGTTTTACTTTGGGGGATGAACAAAAGAAGTGGTCGTCCTACGACGGCTGTCACCGAAGAAAGTGAGTTGGCAGTAAAAAAAAAATTCAAGAAAACAGACGTATTACGTATGAAAAGATTCAGCATACTCTGCAGATTGGATCAGGAAGCGTTTACAATATTTTGCACGAGCATTTTCGCGTAAGGATGATAGTTTCCCACTGGGTGCCACACAACCTCACCGAAGCTCAGAAGTAGGCCCGTATGGATTGGTGCCGAGATATAAAACAAAAATTTGATGCAGGCTCGTAACAACGCGTTTACGACATTGTGACAGGTGACGAAACCTGGATTTATTAATACGATCCAGAAACGAAGCGTTTGTCGACAGTTTGGGTGTTTCAAAATGAACCAACGCCCACGAAAGTGAAGCGACCGAGGAGCGCAGGGAAAATTTTGATCGCTAGTTTATTCACTCAGACGGGGTACAGTCCGCGAGGTATAAGCTGAGCTTTGCATTAGTGTGAGTGATCACCAAAAGTACAGTCAGACGCAGGACGCTGTGACCATGTTCTCTTAATAAGGTGTCAATTTTATATTCAATAAATCGTTGTTTATTATGCAGTATCAATTGTATATTGGTATAAACGATAGGCCTGCCCTGAATACGGTATTCGGAAATTTTAAGTAAATAAGTTATAAGTAGGTGACGGATCTCATGCTTTTCCTTTAAAAATTTTCTGTTATTCTCTGTCCTTGACCATTTGAATCCTAAAAGAGATACTTCTTTTCGCAATGACCATATTGATCCTGGATAGTTAATGTCAGCTTGTTGTTTAAGAGTTTGTTGTCTGACTGTACTTTTGGTAATAGATGCGTATGCATGTGATCACTCACACTAATGCAAAGCTCAGCTTATACCTCGCGGACTGTACCTAATTGCAATTCTACTTCTAGAGCAAAGCAGCATCAACGCCGAATGATACAGCATAAAATGCCTGTCAGAAGTTTTTTCTGCAATGAGTAACAAGCGACCGAACACTGGGCTCCGTGGGGTCCTTCTTCACTACGGCACGCGCACTCTGCGATCAAAACGAGGGACTTCCTAGACTCCACACCGGTCAGAATATTGGAACACCCTCCTTACATTCCTGATTTGGCTCCGTGTGACTTCTTTTTATTCCTTAAAATTAAAAATCGGCTCAAAGGAATACAGTTTTCATCGCCGGAAGACGCGCTAGCAGCGTTTGAGAAGAATGAAGTGTCTGCGGAGAACTGGAAAAAATGTTTCGAAAATTGGTTCAGACGCATGAATCTTTGTATAGAGGCTGGTGGAGAGTTATTTGAAAAAAAATTGTAAAAATATGTTTTTCATTGAAGTTAGTTTTTTGATTTCTCAAAACTTTCTGAGTGTCCCACGTATGTTCGTAAATTTCTTTATTTCCACGTATCTTTTAACGGCTGAATGGATTTTGATAATTAAGATATCGTTAGATTAGACTCAATCACCAAAATGTCTTTAGATAGTATGTAATATTTTTTACGTGTTGATTTTTTGCAGCCGGGTTTTTTGAATTAAAGTTGTTTTCCTATTGCATTGCTGTCAGGTCGAAATTAGTGATATCGTTTCTTGGTTGACATCACCAAGACTCGTACGAATTTGTCTCCACTTCTGTGACAAGAATGTATAGGCTGTGGAATGCATTGCGTGAATGGGTTCTCTCGATGATATCCGTCTTGGTGTCATCACGTCAAGAGTGAAACAGTTTCTTCTAGGTACTGGCTTTTCACCGTAGACTGCTTTGTCGCTTAACATCAGTAGAGTAAACCCATCACAATAAAAAAGTTGGCAGCCATAGGAACTGCCGATAGAAGTGAAAATTTATAACTCGGAATTTGATAGCTTGCTTACTTTGGAAACTACACCGGTGTAACCGGAGGGTGTAGCCTGTCCATCATGGCATGACCATCTAGAAGTGCACCAGCATTTCCCATTGGCTAACGCATTTCTAAATGGCCATGCCATGATGGGCAGGCCACGCCTTTTTAGCATTTCCCATTGGATGACGCATTTCTAGATAGCCAATGGCTATGGTCCTAAGTTTACCCGAAGATTTCTTATCATATCCGAGCGTGACGGTAGAATTAATTTTACAGCCCACGAAAAATCTATCTATGCGCGCCAAATGAAGTTTTCACTTCAAAAATATATCCTCAGGCGCAGGCAACATTGATACGGCGTTGGGCACTAACGTGGTTTGGGAGGCTTCCTATTGCATTCAAATTTCGTTCAAAATGCATTGAAATAACAAAGTAAAATTGTTATACATATTGTTAACTTAAGTCACGGTCAGTCCGTTCCGGTTTCATTTCGGTCAGCCACGTCCAGACACCTTTTTGAAGTAGAGTTCACTGGAGAGGCCGCTGCCAAAAAAACCAAAACGCTGGCGATTATTGGCGTTTTTTTTTCAACAATAATGGATGCAGATTTGCACTGTCATCTCACCTGATGCCTATAATTATGCTTATTCTAAATCCGCGACTATTAACCAGTTACAACAGCCACACTTCGTAAATGACCTGGTTAACGAGCGCAGTGCAGTGTTTGGTAATGATTTGGATTCTTCATGTTCCAATCTTGTCGCTGTGCTACTATGGGCAAGCGTGTTGCTTACCATCAGGCACATGTTTGTATTGTCATGTCACTTTATATGTAGGTTCTATAAAAAATAATTACCCGACTTCACAACTGCTGAAGCTACCATCGTTTAGATCCTGCTATCATAACAGCCATCCATTCAGCACAAAACTCGTGCTACAAAAAATAACTCATTAAACTTTTGACATCCAGATATCTCCGCAATTATCTAAGACATTGTATTAAAACTTTTACAATTACTTTTCCTGCCTTTGCCTTTTCAAATTGAATTAAATTTGGGAACCAGTGACCCCTTTCTTTTGTTCTTATCGCGTAATGGATCAAAGTTGAGATCGCGTCATGCAGTTGGAAAACTTTTTATCTCGATGACGTAATTTCTGACGGCTTTGTCAAATGCGTACAAATTGACTGATTGCAAATTACATCTTATTATTCAGTATCTTAATTTATAAGTTCTTGACAATAAATGTAAGCATTATAAAAACTTAAAGCCTAGGCTACGCCAGCAGCGGGGCAGGGCCCACGCTCCCGGTGGTTAAGGCTGCAGAGTGAAGTTCCTCCTGACGATGCGCTCTGAGTCAAAAATGACCGCCGCGTTCATCTGCCCTTGATCTTTCTTGATCCCTTGAGACACTTTCACAAGATCCAACCGTCTAGTTAAAACCTCTTAAAATATTGGTCGAGAATTTTCACTATAAAGGTAGCGGTTCGCGCGGAGACAGCGACATGATACAGCGCTCGGAGACCACGACAAGCAGTTGACGTTATGGAATTGTATAGGCGCCAGTTCGCGCCGAGACCGCGACAGACCGAGACACGTCGCGGTCACGGTTTCAGCGCGAACTGACGCCCATACAATTCTATACTGTCAAGTGTCTGTTGCGGTCTCCTGTCGCGGTCTCGTGTCGCGGTCTCTGCGCAAATTTGTACCATAAGACCGTTTGCCGACACGACCATTGAATGATCGTGGAATCAACATCTCATATGGCGGTGACCTCATGAACCAAGTCTATAATTTTTTTGTTTGTGATGAAATTACTTATGTTTAAAAAATATATTTGTAGCAATGTTCTTAGCTCTATAATTGAATTAGTTTTATTAAAAGCTGTTCAAACTTCATAGCCCCGCAGTACCAGCTATTTAATAAAATAAAATGTAAAAGTTGTAACATTTTCCTTCGATACTTTAATGAAGCCCCTTCAATTTGGCGGCGGCATGATGACCCCTCACCCACGGTATGATAACCCCTCACCCGCGGCACGAAGATTCCTCTCCCGCGTCATGTCGGGCGAGAGGTCATTAATTGGCCGGTAAATACGGCGCCCGGAGCCTCCGGGACCCAAATTCTAAATGATGTTTACGCTGTCTTTTGTGAGACACGTGACGAGTTTTCGAAACATAAAGACGCTTTCTCATTGTCTGATATGATTTTGTATGAAATATTGTATGTTTTGATTATTTTTCTACGAATTTATTCAAGTGGTTGTATTTGTGGTTTTAGTTTATTCGGAAAAAACGATAAAATATACCTAACCCAAAAAAGACCCTAAGCATACTTTATGAAGAAAAAGGAGCTTGAAACTATCTGCCAACTGCAGATCTACAAGGACCTGATATAAACCACCACGCTGGCTAAGTGCGGGTTGACGGATAATACATGCACATACCACCTCCCCCAAAATTACCCAAAATTCACACAAAACGGTTCAAATCCACACAAATCTTTTTTCGTACGTACAGCTTTAGAGTGGAATAAGTTGCCGGCATCGTTGTTCCCTGAGAGATACAATCTGATACTTTTGAAGGTCAGGTTTGAGTGAAAAAACTTTCTAGGAAAACGTGCGTCATCTTCGACATCCGGCGAGTTGGTGGTGAAACGCGGTAGGTCCGCGTTTAAAATACCCGATAAAAAAAATGAAATATTTGTTTCTTCGTATTCGAAGATTTCATTTCCTTAAGATATTTTTCTTCACCCACTAAAGCCAATAATTATGACAATCTGGTAAATGAAAAACTACTCAGAAAAACAAAAGGGGTCTACTACAATCGCATGGTCGTGAAAACAGACCAAGGATAATACGCCGACGATATCGAGGATGGTGCGATTTATGATCTTACTAGCAGTAACCGGCGTAGTTCCCGTTCCCGCTGTTCCCATTATTTTTTCATGATAAAAAGTAACTTATGTGTTCTTCATACTATCATCTATATATGCTACAAATATCAGCCCGATCCGTTTATACGTTACGACGTGATTGAGCAACAAACATCCAAACATCCTGACATCCATACATTGCCATTTGTAATTTTAGGAGGATGTTGACATCGACTGCGCCATCGAGTGCCACCAGAGACTATGACTTCTTCCAGATAGACATTATGACCGAACTTCACGAGGCTAGTTTCTCAAGCTAAGGTAGCCAGCTAGCGTTAGTAAGCTAGCAAGCTAGTATTTCTAGCTTCATGTAGACAAAACTAGAGGTGTCTACACGAAGCTAACAGTGCTAGAGGTGTCTACACGAAGCTAGCAGTGCTAGAGGTGTCTACACGAAGCTAGCAGTGCTAGAGGTGTCTACACGACTAGAAATACTAGCTTGCTAGCTAGAAGTCCTAGCTTCCTAGCCTAATATCCTAGCTTGAAGAACTAGCCTCGTAAAGCTTTAATGCTTGAGCATTAAAGATGGATGTGGCGGTAATGGAAGCTCTGCACCGGGAGGTAGCTTCATAAAAAAAACAAACAATAGTTTAGAGATATATTTAGAATAGGCTAAATATTAAAGTCATCTTACGTTTGAAATGAAAAAAGAAAAATAATAATGTGTACACAGAATCCTGTGGAGTTCTAAATTAAAAAAAACGTTTATCAGCCGCTATAGCCTCAAGAACTTTACACCTTTTTGACTACTTTAAACAAGCTGCAATTTGTACTGGCCTGGTTTGAAGGGTAGTGGGGAAGTGGCCTTACAGTCCTTTTGGAAGAAGGCAATGTTTTCAATTCCGTAGCTCCGGGTCCTCGACGTTGTCCTTCGAGGTGACATTTTAATGCGACCAGAGGTTTTGTTTATTTATTTTGGGACAACTTCGTCAGAAATCAAAAATGAACATTTGTGAGCGACGAATTTTACTAAAGAAAATTAATAAAATACGATAATTATTTACTACGGCACTAATAATTAATTAGTAAGGCACTGGCATGCATTGGCACTAGATTGATGCTTTCCAGTGCCGGTTGACATTATTCCAGTAAGCAATCCAGTGCTGGATTCGACCGCTGGACTGGAATAATGTAAACCGGGTATTATGATAAGCCGTGCTAGTTTTTAAATTTAACGTTTCCTAAATGTAACACAAACCTAATTAAACTTAAAATTAACATTAATTGGGCTCCAGAGATTAACCTTGTAGCTTAGTTGGTAGTAAGTCAGCCTGCAAAGCTGCTGGTCGTGAGTTTAATTCCCACCCAGTGCATACAATGTCTGTGTGATGAATACGAGAGTTTGTATGTTTCTGAATATTATATAACATGTACATAATTTACAACTATAAAAGTATTATATCTGGCTTCTATAGTACAAGCTTTGGTTAGTTTGGGGTCAGATGGTGTTGTGTGTGAAATGTCCACTTACATATCTATATATCTATCTATGCCTTGTATTTTTGTATATTACTATTTGGTGGTAGAATAACTGAAAATGGTGTAATACTTCCCCACGCAAACTGTACATACAGTTTCTCCACTAAAAATCCTACTAATATTATAAATACAAAAGTTAGCAAGTATTTAAGGATGTTCCACTTTCAAGCAAAAATCACAGAATGCATTTTAATGAAATTTGGTACAAATCATCTTAATAACACAGGATACTTTTTATCACCGGAAAATAGCACAAAATCTCGGAGCGCTGCTTGTTTATTAGAATAGTATTAATAAATCCAAAAAATCCCTTTTTGGGGACTCGTAAAAAAATCGCGATAGTTTCGCTCCCGCCCCTATAGTTGCTGGTATAACATCACGGCCACGAACGAGCACTTAAATCGTCCGTCTGCCAGCCCGCGGCCCGCGGCCCGACCGATCGAACTCTCGACGCTCGTCTGCCAGCCCCCGATCGAACTCTCGACGCTCGTCTGCCAGCCCCCGATCGAACTCTCGACGCTCGTCTGCCAGCCCCCGATCGAACTCTCGACGCTCGTTTGCCAGCCCCCGATCGAACTCTCGAATAAATCATTCGCAGCCCAGCCCCGAGTCAATCAATCACATTGGAACTACAGGCCGAGACACCGAGCTGTCGACGAATGTCGCTCTTGTTGCATTGGACTAAGAGGCTCTCGAGTAAATGACATAGTTCATGTTAGTTTCCCACTTAGGCTTATCTCGATGCTCTTTGCACATTGTAACTATAGTGCTAGACAATTGACTCTGTCGGTAAGTGTCGCTCTTGTCGCATTTTATTACACAATTATCCAACTATGACATTTAAATTGGCACAATCGTCGGCCTAATTATCAGACTGCGTAACTCCACAAAATGGCGAAAATGAACTTTTAAAAGTAAAATACTAAAACAGTTTCACCAACAACGTTATTATATCCTGCTAATATTATAAATGTCAATGTATGGATGTTTGTTGCTCAATCACGTCCTAACGTATTAACGGACCAGGCTGAAATTTGGAACACAGATAGATTATAGTCTGGAAGAACACATAGGCTACTTTTTATTCCGAAAAAACTACGGGAACAGGAATTTCGCATGTAACACCGTGGGGCGCTGCTAGTACTCGATAAATTAAGAAATCTTCAGTCCACTTTTACTTCGTAACTCCAAGCCAGGTTGCAAATTACAGCAATGAAAAAAGTTTAAGTCCATAAATTGACACATACATATTTCACATAGCTGAAAATACATCGTAAAATTAAATTACTTGACCATTTTTACGATAACATTCATCAAAGCATTATAATAATTCATGTGCATGGTGAAAATAAACAGTTTTCACTTGCTCCTGTAAAATGTATCCGAACGGAGTTACGCATTCTGATAATTAGGCCGACACTAATATGTTCATGTTTTTGCCACTGAGCCTTGGTATTAACTTGATGCTCTTTGCATATTGTAACTATAGTTCTAGACATTCGACTTAGTCGATTATCGCTTTTGGCTAAAATACTCTCAAACTTTGAAACGTAAATAACATAGTTCATTTGTTTGCCAATTAAATAGAAAGATAGATAACTCTTAATTGTAACAGAAACATATAATACTCATGAACTAGCGCCATAAATGGCGGCCTTATTGCTGAGAGGAATCTATTTTGGGCGACCAGCAATTAGGCTTGGCATTAAATCAATGTTCTTTGCACATTATAACTACAGTCTGAGACATCCGACTCTGTCGCTAAGAGGCACTATTATCGAATTTTGTAAAAATACTCTTAAACTATCACATACAGGTTACTTGACGCCAACTTACTACCATGGGTTCTTTTAAAATATTAGGTCTTTACATATACGAAATTGGTGGTTTGTCGTACTTGGCCACTTCAATCTTAAATATCTCCTCTTTTGTTTTGAATTTCAAATTTATACAGCTACTTACTCGAATTACGACAACAAATGAATTACGGGTTTCAAAACACAAAAGCATGAAAATAAATTTGAAATTCGTCCGTCTGGGGAAGTACCTGTACTTCTATGTGGCAGGCATATTGCTTACTATCAGGCACATGTCCTGCTTGTCTCGTCGCTCTATTCTATAAAAAAAATATTAAATTGGATTTTTTTGAGATGAAAGTGGCTAGTACGACAAAACACCAATTTCATATGTATGGACCTAATGAAAACGCGGCACAACTGACATGCGCGCATTAAATATGGGAACCGATGTGCGCGCATGTCGTTAAAAAATGTCCAAAGAAGAGACAGTTAATTACAAATTATTATTTTTTAGTTGTGAACCAACTTCATCATATTTATATTTATTGTTTTTTTTGGCTCTGAAAGCTAATCGTTCAAAATCCACTCTCATCATTCTTTCTATGGGCGGAAGTATAGCTTCTATAATTTTTTTCAATTATTTTAAGTTAAACCTGGTTTAAAGTAAACTTACACCGTCCTGGTTAAAATATAACTGAAAAAGCTATGCAATTCGTCAAACAAATTCCCACTTTGACATACGTTTAATATAGCTATAAACTACGTAAAATTTTGATAAACTGACCAGTTCGACCGGAAAAACTACGAGCCACTTCCATTTCAACCATTTTAGGCAATAACTCATGATACGCCTAATAAAACATCAGCTCAATATAAAATAATTTACGGTATCAGTGCTTCTGCTTCGATTGCGTATAGATAAATCTACTGAGCTAAACCTACACTTATATAACGTTTTTAAATTATTGATATTTGACTGTAGAAAAAGCATTTCGCATGTGATGATGATGATGATTTTACTTTGAATAAAGAGTGACGAGACGAGCAGGACATGTGCCTGATGGTAAGCAACGTGCAGCTATTGGAGCATGAATAATCCAAATCATTACCTAGCACTGCACTGCGCTCGGCACCCAGAGATCTAAGTTGTTATATCTCTAAGGCCAGTAATTTCTCTGGAAACATTGCCCTTCAAACTGGAACACAGTAATGTCTGCACATTACTGCTTGGCGGTAGAATAACTGGCAAAGGTGTGGTCCTTCCCCAGGCGGACTCTGCCAAGAACCCTACCACTACAAAAATGATGACTACTAGGTACAATGCAATTGGGTGCGTTTTGTGTAATTGTATAAAATGACGAGACGAGCAGATCACGTGCCTTATGGTAAACATGTCTAACCATATAACAATTATCATTACCTAGCACTGCAATTACAGTTTTGTTACAACTTTTTAAGTGTAATTATTATTACACTTAAAAAGTACCTACTCTTTACAATATTCATTTTGGGACCCTACTATACACTTTTACCAAGCAAGAACGGTACACCTTTTGTACCAAGAGCCTTTAAGCGAGCACGAGTGCTCGAAACATGTATGTACACAATTGCTAACAATTTACATAAATAAATAATGTATATTGACCAAAAAAACATTTAACGATTATTAACGAAGAAAACTAATAAGACTTCAATTTTAGATCAAATTCAGACACTCGAACAAAATTCCGTAAATAGCTATTTAGTGACGGGTTCCTAGGAACCCGTCACTAAAATCATCTAGATAAACGCCAGTAAATTTTATAGTCCGAGATCCCAGAGCTCCCAGACGTCACCTATTTTCTGATGAATGAAATGTGGACGATTGAGTAGAGTTAGTAAGTACTAAGAACACATGCTTACTCGCTAACTTGCTTAGACGGCCAATTTTGAGATATGGGGTAATGAAGGTACATACAAACATTACTTCACGTATTTTCTAATAAGTGATTTTCACGTATGTTGTAGGCAACATTCTTAAAAACAAGGTTCCAATACTCCCAGAGACTTTCCGTCGGCCGTTTTACTTAACAACTCCAAAATAATAGTTAATAGTTTAACTTTACTTAAATTCCCATGCTCCATTGGTAAATATATGTTCGTCAGACAACTATTTTGTTCCTTTTTACAATAAGATAGACCAATCTAAGGGGGCAATCATCCCCTAGACTCAACTATGTCCTATGGGTAAGAGCGGGAGACTGAGTGAGACATTTATTAGGAAATATTGAGTTTAGGGCCGTTATGGCTGGCCCCTTAGATTGGTCTGTCTTATTGGAAAAAGCTTTAAAATAGTTGTCTGACGAACATATTTACAAATGGAGCATAAGAATTTATGTGAAGTTAAATTATTATTTCGGAGTTGTTAAGCAAAACGGCCGACGGAAAGTGTCTGGGAGTATTGGGACCTTGTTTTCAAGGATATTGCCTACAACATACGTGAAAATCACTTATTAGAAAATACGTGAAGTAAGTAATGTTTGTATGTACCTTCATTGCCCCATATCTCAAAATTGGCCGTCTAACCAAGTTAGCGAGTAAGCATGTGTTCTTAGTACTTACTAACTCTACTCAATCGTCCACATTTCATTCATCAGAAAATGGGTGACGTCTGAGAGCTCTGGGATCTTACTCTATTAGTCTGTTGTTCATATTTCGAAAACCTTTGCACCGATTTCGATAAATTTTATATGGGGCTACTGCAGAACAAAACAAAAAAACATTCATCAATACAATAGGCGGAGCTATCACGTAACATGCATATAAAAAACACATCTAACCTAATTGAGAACCTTCGTCCTTATTCGAACTCGATTAAACAGATGCAGAGCATATTCAGTTATATTTAATAGCAACTAGTGCTGAGGGTACGGAAGTGAAATATACGAGTATAGCGGAGCGAGTTATCGGAGGGTGAAATATGACCGATATCTATTGACACTTTATTATTGCCCATTTCATTACGCTAAACACAAGTCATGCTGTCCGGTCTGCACGGTTTCACATAGACTTGATAAATTTTATCTGATAGTTATCAGCTACTTTCACAGCGACTCATGATTTATCTAATAGTGAAACGAGCAATTCTTGTACATGATAAATAATATAATCTGAATTTCGTACTGATTCGGAATATAACACCGTTTTCTAGTGGTCAGACTCTTTGGAAAGTGTGCCTGGGGAAGTATCATGCATTTTTCGGTTGTTCTACCCTCAAAATTAATTTGCAAACAGTAATGTGTGAAGAGTAATTAATACATCTAGAAAATTACACGGGAAAGAAATTTATATGTATTACTAGCAGCGCCCCGCGGTGTTACCCGCGAAGTTCCCGTTCCCGTTGTTCCCGTTGTTTTTCCGGAATAAAAAGTAGCCTATGTGTTTTTCCAGACTATAACCTATGTGTGTTCCAAATTTCAGCCCGATCCGTTCATACGTTAGGACGTGATTGAGCAACAAACATCCATACATTGACATTTATAATATTAGTAGGATTATTTATTAGAGTCTAGGCCACAATCCACTACGCAGGCCCAGCGTGAGTAGATAACACATGACCTCGAAAGATTCAAACACTCTTTTTCGCGTAAGAAAGTTAAATACCTAAAACCACGGTTGTCTTGAGCTTTTAGTGATAAGGTCGCCAATTGTAACTAAATCTTTATGTTTTTTGTCTTGTGTTTGTTTTATTTAGTACAAATAAATAGTTTCTCTTAAGTTGGAGATACAACGTTAACCGCCAGTTAAGAAGCTCGCGTCCACAGTGCAGCCGGCCCCTCCTGTCCATATTTCCTGTTCTGGCTCCGTCCCATTTCGGCATTATTTATGTTTGTGGCCGTTTCCCAGATTGCCCAATTACATTAGCGGATACGGTCTCCGAGCCGAGGCTGAGGATTACCCGCGCTGCCAAGCGAGGGCGAGGTTATACGGGATCATGCAGGGCAAGCGGCGGGTGTGGGAAACAAGGAATCAGCCATAGTTATCCTCAAAAATATAGTAAAAAATACAATAGGTTTTGTAGTGATAGGACTTTTGGCAGACTCCGCCCGGGGAAGTATCACATCTTTGCTCGTTATTCTACCGTCTAACCGACACTGTTATTTGAAAACAACACTGTGCTCCAGTTTGAAGGTGAAATTACAAGGGCTCTATCCCTTGTAGTATAATAGTAGATTATGCTATGAGTGTTTAATGTTGGTGATTACCGTTGAGGCGCCTTTAAGGCCTTTAAAGGCTTAAGAGGGCCGGAAACGGTAACGCACGTGTATCATACAACGTATTTCAACACACTTAAGAATAAAAGAATAATAAAATTTCATTTTAACAGTGAAAACTTACAAAATTTTTTTTCTTTTGGCGGGAAATATTGTCATATTATGCGCGCGCAACTAATGTACATACTAAAAAATAAGTTGTCTTTTTATTTGCTTTGAGATGTGAAATAATTTTTTTTCTTAATCACGACCAATTCCTAATTAAAACCAAAAGATAGATTTGAGTGAATGTTTTATTTTATGACACGTACAAGTTCAAATTATGTATTTAAAGACGAAGTTGCATCTTTTGAATACGATCTTTTTGTATCGAAACTTTTTTAGAATAGAGTAACTCAACCAATAAAAATAACTCTATAGCTCACTTGTGAGTAATAGTAATAAAAAAAGATGTGTGGGACTGTCACGACACACTCGGGGACTGCCACGGTAAAGCTATTGCATGTTGCTAAAGTAAACGAGTCGGTTTTTTAGTGCAAACTAAACTTTTATTGAAGTACCTTCATAGATTTTACACAACATTCCAATGTACCATTTATGGATTATAAACTACATACTACATACACATCATAAACATAGATGTCCCTAGTAGTATATTTTGATACTATTACAACACCCCCACTTATCAAAATAAACTAAGGGCCATACAAAAAAGATACCTACTCCTGGTCAATTTATAGTTTTTACCTTTAACATATACATACAGAGTAGCAATTCAAGTTAACAATAATGAAAATATTTATCCCTAAACCTAAGTTACAAACCCCTAAAATTTATTCAATAAGATAAACTTTTAGTAAATCACTACAAATAGGAACAGCTAGTAAGCTTTTACGCGGACATTCTTGCTTCATTGATATGCCTATTCCAAAATATGCTATGATAATAGCCGTTAGAAACTTATTTTCCCGTTCTCTACGTACTCAAATCCGTTAGGTTGGCAACACTGCTAAGAGCATAAAGTCTGTAAATCTTATGAAAATAAGATATAAAGTCGAATGACCGAGCGGGGAGGCAGGCGTTACGGTCTTCCATCCCTCTTTCTTGAGACACAAGAAAGAGATGCACGATCTCTTAGATTCGGTCTCCAAGCATGCGATAAAAGCTATGCGATAGCTTAAAAGTCAGTTTGATTAAAGGTGTCGTTACATGCCTGACTGCGGTGAAATTAAAGCCACTGTGAGCAAGTGTGTTGAAAAACATCTTATATCTAGACCCAACCCCAGACTAGACCTAGTCATCAACCCAACTGGTTATTTTTTCAAATTATTATTAAAATAACAGCGCTCTCGGTTTCACCCGCGAAGTTCCGATGGTATTTGGTATTAAAATTGATAATGGTCTGAACAACACATATATCATATTTTGTATTCCTGGAAAATTACAGGATCGGGAACTACGCGGGCAAAACAGCAGGACGCTACTAGTGTTATTTAGTAAACGAGTTTGGCAATTGCTTGTTACGTAACTCTATAACCACGAAACTTTTTAAAGACGTAGCGCCTTGAAAACTAATTTTAAACCTTTGAACAAAGTTATTGTTCCAGCAAACTGCATTTTATGAGGAAAGTACTCGCTTCCTCAATGAAAATAATCCTAAATTTCTCCTTAACATTATAAAATATTCCTTTTTAATCCACATGAAGGTTTTAATATTGTATTTTCGGAGGTTTAAGGGTAAGGGGATCTCGGGGGAAAACGGGGAAAGGGGAGAGCGGGGTACCGCAGGGTACCGCGGGGTAAGAGGGGATATCGGGAGGTGTTTTGTTATTTTTCAATTACTTTCCACAGAGGAAGGACGGGTTTTATATGCGGAAAATTGTTTTAGGATAATATCTAATGTGAATACAGTTTTTTGTTAATTACGTGGAGTTAAACGAAAAATAATAATGTTTTATAAACAACTAGTGCCTTGTTCATACTTCGTTTTGGCTGAATAACTTATCTTTACACTTCTATTTAGATAAATAGGTACACTTTAATAAACATAACGGTTGCCACGCTGCCTTAACATGGAGGTAATTAAATAATAGTTCTGATCGTGAGTACAGAGTAAGCCCTGTTAAGTGTTTACATTATATTTTCAAATCGCAAAAATTTAAAAACAGTACACGTAGCTATTCCAAACAAATGCTTAGCACTGTCCTGCGCTCGTCACCCAAAGATGCTGATATCTTTGTTCCCCTTAATTTAAGTTATTTATGTGAAAATATAAGGGTGTAAGGGGGGAGCGCTTAACATCTAGTTTCCCCAAATGTCAACCTCTCCTGCGCGCGGTACACCCTGCTGCCATCTAACGAGGCTCTGACGACCGAACCAATGGCGGTATATCCATTTAAAAGCCAGTCCTAAATTGACCTGGCCGGTGACGGGCAGCGGCGTCATCGCCCGTCACCGGTGCAAAGGACTGGCTCCACGGTCACCAACCCGCCTGCCAAGCGTGGTGACTATGGCAAACACCCCCCCATATGATGGTCACAAAAAAGAAACGGCCCCTAGTCCCCGGCGGCTCCGTTATTCCAGGCGTTGGTGGCAGCCTTGGTTCCGGCGGAGCATGGGGAGCTAAGAATCCCTGGCAGACGCCCCGCCACCAAACCCAACGACTCGACCTGGCAACGTACAACGCACGGACGCTGAGGGTTGACGAGAAGATTGTGGAGCTGGAAGAAGAAGTGGACAAGTTGCGCTGGGATGTCATAGGGTTATCCGAAGTCCGTAGACAGAGCGTGGACAGAATAACCCTCGAATCTGGCAACTTGTTTTACTACCGGGAGGGAGATCAACAATCCCAAGGGGGTGTCGGGTTTATCGTCCGCAAGTCTCTCGTCAACAACGTGATCGAGAGTGTGTCGAGCAGGGTTGTATACCTTGTACGTAAAATAACCGACCGGTATTCATTGAAGGTCATACAGGTATACGCACCGACCTCGACACATCCCGACGAAGAGGTTGAGACCATGTATGAGGACATCTCCAAAGCCATACATGTCTCGCCATCACATTTCACAGTTGTGATAGGAGACTTCAACGCGAAATTAGGCAAACGTAGCGGTGATGAGTTGAGAGTGGGATAATTCGGATATGGGCAGCGGAACCCAAGAGGGCAACGTCTAGCTGATTTCTTGGAAAGGGAGAGCCTCTTTATGATGAACTCCATATATACTTGGATGCGGCCGTTGGAGCAGGCGAGCATTCCTAAATCGGAGCTCGTACCGAGCGGACGTATCTGTTCGTTTACTGTATTGCTGTACATAGTTAATTTGATTACGCCACATAAATCCCTACTAGAACTAATTATCATCGTTTAATTGCTCGAGGTTACCCACTACGATGGAACCCCATGAAGATGTACGCCCACAGAGTCCTGAAGCCCACCCTGCCCCGACATCAGAATTGGGATCACCTCGAGCACAAAGAAGAACTGGAATGCAGTCGTCACAGTTTTGAGAACTATTTACTGCCAGGTACGATTCGGTAGAAACACTTGTAACTACCCTCATTAACCTACAAACCGGCAAACCGAAGAAAAACTAGTGCTTGGCGGTATATATTGCGAGGTTGATACCGTCCTTGACTTAAAAATGGCAAAATATGAGTGTAGAAGAGATTGGAGCTGACATATATCACGCAACTTAACAGATGTCTGCAACGACTAGCCTTCACAACTGAAATTAGGTACGACTAGAAACGAGTTATAACACAACAACGAGAAAGAAAGGAGACTAGTTTTGTGAAGCGGATAATATCGGAAGTTGAAACACTGCCACATGGAATCAAAACCCACCAAGACGGACACGTCATTAACCTATTTTCACTGCGGCATGTTGAAACTGTGTGCGCATGAGTGTCGGTAAAAACACAGAAAATTTACTGCGAACGTGTCATTCGAGGCTACAAGATCCACGAGCAACCCACGAGCAATTCACGAGTGATCTACTTCCGCTGCAGTAGGATAGGCCAACTTTTCTACAAGATGCAATCATAGACTGGGCGGCTACGTCAGTGGCGGTGGAGGCCCGATGCCAGGAAGGAATGCAACACGTGAGCATCAACTCGACGTGTGCAGCTTGAGATATCCTCGTGGTAACTTCCAAACAACGGTCAGTCGTTTTTGTTTTGTTGTGGTTCTGGTGCTGATTGTTCTTTTAATATTATAGAAAGTATCGCTGACAATTTTTTTGGCAAAATAACATTGTTAAACGAACGGCAATGGGTCGGTATAGCGTTTTATAGTGCCCTACAGTACTCGTGTCAAATCGTGATTGGCGATTTTAATTTTTGAAGCGTTATATTACGTGTTTACGTGATATTTAATGATCATCTTAGTGAGCATATTTATTTTGGTGAGTAGCGAAATGTTAAAACAGAGTTTCAATATTAGTTTTTCAACCGACTTTGTGACCTTAACGTTTCAAAGGCATGTGTTAACATGCAGGTCAGAATACGAGCATCATACAAAGTGTTGCGTATGATAAGGGGAAATTCGATGAAAATAAGTACGCTTATGACAGAGTAAAGAAAATATCAAATCTTGAAGTTCCTGTTGAGTTGGATGACGTGAATGTTGATAAAAAATAGAATGATCTTGGGTGTGAAAGTAGAGCGGTACGATGAGTTATCCTTGTTTACTTGATTAAACAAGATGAGCCGTTGGTGCGGTGACATGTTTGTATGTTGTTACCCTCGTTTACGTTGGTGCGTTAACGAGATGAGCCGTTGGTGCGGCGACATGTTTGTATGTTGTTACCCTCGTTTACGTTGGTGCGTTAACGAGATGAGCCGTTGGTGCGGCGACATGTTTGTATGTTGTTACCCTCGTTTACGTAGGTGCGTTAACGAGATGAGCTGCTGGTGCAGCGACATGCATGTTCCAGTGTTGTTACACTCGATTACGTTGGTGCGTTAACAAGTTGAGCCGTCGGTGCGGCGAGATAATTATGTTTCTGAGTTGTTATCATCGTTTACGTTGGTTCTTTAACGAGATGAGTTGTCGATTCAGCGACATGTTTCTGAGTTGTTATCCTCGTTTACGTTGGTGCGTTAACGAGATGAGCCGCTGGTTTGGTGACACACATGTTTCAGTGTTGTTATCCTCGTTTATGTTGGTACGTTAACGAGACGAGTCGTAGTAACGGCGGTATGCATTTGTGAATACCCTTGTTTTTATTGGTGTGAAAATGAGATGAGCTGTAGGAGCAGGCCAATGTGTAATCGATGCTATGTATACTGGTCTAAGTGCCAATAATATTGTAATTAAATTGGAAGATTACTGTTGATCAATGTGTAAAGCAAGAGTCGCTGGTTTTATTGAGTTGGTTGCAATTGAAGTAAATCTTCTTTAAAATTGATAGTTTGACTACATGACTACACCTAATCTTGGGATTTAATTGTCAGAATAGCCGAAGTCGAAACAAACGAATTCTGGGTTAATGTTGTCCTTACAAGAGATGCACACGAGGACGTGTGAGTCATCAGAGATGGCCGTGTCGGAGATTCAAGCCGGCAACCTACCCGACAGTAGCGACAACCGAACGCAAGCATGACGTCACAGCTAGTCATACTTGGATGCGGCCGTTGGAGCAGGTGAGCATTCCTAAATCGGAGCTCGTACCGAGCGGACGTATCTGTTCGTTTACTGTATTGCTGTACATAGTTAATTTGATTACGCCACATAAATCCCTACTAGAACTAATTATCATCGTTTAATTGCTCGAGGTTACCCACTACGATGGAACCCCATGAAGATGTACGCCCACAGAGTCCTGAAGCCCACCCTGCCCCGACATATATATATATACAGCGATGTCTCTGTGATCAGTAGGGTTAAGACCGGCAGCGATCACCGTATTGTAAGAGGCACGCTGAATCTACATAAACATTAAGTTCGAAAGATCACGTCTAATGAAGTCCACGCTCCGACTAAATTATGCTCAAATCGAAAATCCCGATAACCTTCAACTCGAACTTCAAAATCGCCTCGAAGCCTTAAGGTCAGTACTCACATACGGTATTACTCGATAGTTTTACTCGAAGTCGAGTAAAAATCAACGTGTGGACCGCAAAACTCACAGCTCGAAGGCTCGCACCGAGCCGGCTCGATGCAATTAAATGAAAGTAATTTCCTTCGAACCTACTTGAAGCGAGCCGTCAATCTTGACTCGTACGTGTGCACGTGACTGCGAGTGGCGCGAGGCGAGCGTCAGTCTGGTATTGTTTATCGTGATTGAAACACGTGTTTTCAAGAGAAATGGATTTACGAGTTTATTCCAAAAGCGCTATAGAAGACTTTATTAACACATAAATATAGACAGTGTGAGTGTTTATGGAATGTCAAGTGCAAAGATTACTCCCACAAAAATAAGATAAATTAATGTTATGATAAATTACTAGCTGTGCTCCTATACTGTGTACCTCCTTTACATTTTCTTTGATTTTCTTATAAAGCACTGTGAGACTTGCTAAATACAGCCACCGTCTCCTTTGTTGCACAGACATCCTTTGGCTCGAACGGTTCGGTCAATACTGAACGGCGCGCCTCACTCGAAAGATCAATGCTCAATATGTGGACGAAAGCCCATGCCAGGTTTTACTCGACAGTTTAAGCTCGATCGAGTAATACCGTATGTGAGTACTGACCTTTAGATGAATGCGTAACGGCGGACGAAATAAACGACAGGCTGGTGGAAACTGTTCAAGCAGTTGGCAGGAAATTTTATAAGAGCCGACGCCAGAATAGAACCCAAAAGCTCTCCGATCATACTCTAAATCTCATGGCGGTTAAGCGAGATATGCGATTGCAGTCTTCGGTCGACATGACGGTATACAGACGGCTCAATAGACAGGTATCTACTTGTGTGCGACGCGACATACGCTGTTTCAATACTTCGTGTATTGAAGAAGCGATCAAGCGGAACAAAGGCTCGAAAGTGTTCGCAAGAAATCTGTCTCTTGGGAAAAGTCAAATGACCAAACTGAAGACCGACAGTGGTAACGTCGTCTCGTCGAAGCCCGAGATTTTGGAGGAGATTGAGAGGTTCTATGAACAGTTATACACCTCTACACAAGCACAACCTGTCGTTAGCATGGCAAAAGACCCCAGAGCCAAGCTGACTCGACAACTTACTGAAGACATCCCGGAAGTCAGCCTGCATGAGATTAGGATGGCCCTCAAACAACTTAAGAACAACAAGGTACCTGGCGACCAGTGCGTGTTGCCAGTGATGACTTATAGAACTGAGACGTGGTCCTTAACTGTAGGCCTCACAACAAAGCTCAAAGTCACACAGCGAGCTATGGAGCGAGCTATGTTCGGAGTCTCTTTACGCGACAGAATCCGTAATGAGGATATTCGCAAAAGAACGAAAATAGCCGACATAGCTCGAAGAGTAGCTAAGCTGAAGTGGCAACGGGCAGGGCACATCGCTCGCAGAACTGACAACCGATGGGGAAGAAAGGTTCTCGAGTGGCGAACCACGAACCGGAAGACGCAGTGTTGGACGGCCTCCCACTACATAGACAGATGACCTCACAAAGGTCGCTGGAAACCGCTGGTTGCAGGTTGCGCAGGACCGTTCGTTGTGGAAATCTAGGGGGGAGGCCTATGTTCAGAAGTGGACGTCTTGCGGCTGATGATGATGATGATGGTAAAATATAACATATCAAACCAGAACGCAATAATTTTGCTTTATGTTGCTTGGCGATATAATACTTGGTAAAGGTTTGGTGCTACTCTAGACAGATTTAGCAAATAGTCTAACTACTATAAAATAAAGTGGCCAAGTGCGAGTTGGAGTCGCCCATGAAGGGTTCCGTTGCAGCAAGTAACATAATATACATAGTACCTACACATAGTTCTTGTAGTTCATTGTAACTTTGATCGAAGTTTCAATAATAGTGTATTTATGACGTACTAAAAAAAAGTACTCATCAGATCGAGTTCAAAACAATTTTCTTTGGTAGTTTACATGGTAATGTACATCATATATTTTTTTTAGATTTTTCATTTTCTTACTTTAGACGTTAGAGGGGGGGCGCACATTTTACCACTTTGGAAGTGTCTCTTGCGCAAATTATTCAGAGTAGACGAAAATGATTTTAGAAACCTCAACATCATTTTTGAAGACCTATCGATAGACACCCCACTTTAGATACTTATAGGTTAGATGAAAAAAAAAATTTTGAGTTTCAGTTCTCAGTATGGGGGGTAACCCTAATTTTTCTTTTTTTAGTTTTTTTTATTCAAATCTTAATGCAGTTCACAGAATAATACATCTACTTACCAAGTTTCAACAGTGTAGTTCTCATAGTTTCGGCAAAAAGTGGCTGTGACATACGGACGGACAGACAGACAGACAGACATGACGAATCTATAAGGGTTCCGTTTTTACGTTTTACGGAACCCTAAAAACTCCTAATATTATAAATGCAAAAGTTTATATTATGTTATAATTATTATAGATAGATAGATATATATAGATATTATACAGGACTTAATCACAATCACAATTATTATGTAATTACCTCGACGGTTCGGCAGTGTTACAACCGCCGTGGTCACGAGAAGACTGAAGAAATTACGGGTCTCATTGGGATATAAAGAATTTTCCATCTACCCTCATTTGGTCTTCAAAACATTTACATAAAGGCAGGCGTATTACGTTTGATAGCGGGAAAATAGCGCGAACAGTAATTAATGGAGCAAAACAACAAGGCGCTAATAAGGCGTAAAATACATGTGAATTTATATATAAATATCAGGAAGTGGGATATTAGTATTGAGGAATAAAATTGTATTATCAAATCCTCACGCAATCCCTTTCTGCAAAGTATCGTTTTCCAAATGAACGCGGAGGTGTACATTACTAACCATCGCAGTAATGAACCCGCGGCCACCATAGACTTATTGTGATAGACGCTGCTAATGAAACACTATGAAAACTGAGTTACATTATTCTACAAAATAAAGTATAAGGTGTATAAGTTAAATAAGTGACTTGCTTTTTAGTAACACATTTTTTTATAAATTAGAGGTTTTGCACTTGACCACCATCTCGCCTGATATTAAATGACAATGCGGTCTATAATGGAGCGTGCTTACCTAAACCGAGGAAAGTGCTTTTGCGCCGGATTTGACTCATTACGTGAAAAAAAAATGAATCTATCCTCAACAATTTTGAGGTCAGTTTTGACAAAACAAATGATAAGTGAAGGTTTATCAACTAAAAATTTCGTGGCAGTAGAAAAAAAAACTAGTGAAATAAATGTAGAATTTGTTTAAAATTGCGCTTTGTCACGAGTTAAGCACATGCAAGTATTTAAATATTCTTCTTTTTCTATCCATGAGATTGTCATCATTGCAACATCTACGTTGCATGTCTGTGGCACCCACAGACAAAGCAACGGCGAAGGTGTACAGTTGCGCTCGTTACTGAGCAACTTTTAATGATGTCTATCGATGAAGGGTTCCGCTCTAATGGTGGCCGCGACCTAAACACTACCCGCGATAGTGGGATGATATAATAAATACCCTTGAGAGTAGTAGCAGAGCTGTGATGGCCTAGAAGCAAAGAGTTGATATTTACTGCGTATAGAGTTAGAACAAACGCTTCACACCGAAACGGTCTGGTCGCTCTTGTGGAAGCGTCATTCTTTTGTCGCGGCACATCGCCATGTCGCCATAGCTAACACACACCTCATCTGCTTACGATTGGTACAAAAGGACCGTCCGAAAAAACCTGATCTATTTACTTTTTCTTTATCTAAGCCTGGAAGCAAGAACGTCGCGAGGTCGTGGTGGGTGCAAATCCCGTCTAGAACCCTAAATATTTTATCAGGTGCATAAATAGCCCACTAAATGTTGCAAGGAGAAAGTCATGGCCGTAATCGACTAGGCTGGCCCAGGTGCGTGTTGGTGGATGATACTCAAAGCAGTTTCGAAGTTAGCGGCATTACGCACATGACATTGAGAAGATAGTGGTGACCATGGGATTCAAACTAAGGTTTCCGGATCAGCAGTGTCCGATTTGACCAGCCATAAAAAACCTCAGCGATAGAACGAAACATTTCATCCTACATATCTAAAAATCCGTGCACCCTTTTCCAGGATCCGTAAACTGTCTCCACAAGTTGCCATTTTTCTAAATGAAAACCGTCAACTTTCGAAATAAACTAAACGCCGTATAAACAGGAGCACAACTTCTGTTTACCTGCTTCATTTGCATGCGGCCGCGGCCGCGGGCGCCGGAAAAATTCCAAATTCACTTATGACAGCTGTCGTCTAACGAGCGCGCTGGTTGTTGGTTTTTTGGGAAGTTCCAGAAAGTTTCCCTTTGTCTGGTTGACCTGCTTTTAGGTCCCAGCTTTGTTGTTGAGTTTAGGATGACAGATACTGTGTCGACAGTAAGGATGTTTTAGATACAAAAAAATATACTTAATGTCCGGTGACACTTTTTCATAAGCAGGGTGCTGCCTGCTTTCCACTGCTGGAACTCGTGAACTTCTCTCGCAAAGAGGTATTTAAGGTCAGAAATACATTATGCTGGTCCTGTATGTGGAGGTTGGTGGATGACGCATGGCCTAGAAAGATATGAGGACATAAGATAACATTTCGATTTCCTCGCGATGTTTTTCTTCACCGTTTTTATGTAATTACGTACAACGTACGTTTGCAAAAACAGTGGTGCGCGTGGGATTCAAGTCAGGGGCTCTGGATAGGAAGTTATCGTTTTCCCGACTTGATCAGCCGTAATTTTCACATGTGAGAAATTAATTGTGGTACGATCTTCAGGAACCTCCACGTGCTCACACTAGGGGCATTAGACATTAACAACTTACCCCGGTAGTATTTTGTTGTCTGAAAAACCTATTATAAGAGTATTAATTTGCGGTACTAACACAATTCTTTTTTGTTAGTCCGCTTTTTCCAGCTAATATCTAAAAGAGCTGGACCGATTTCATTAAGTCTTTAACTGGCAGAAACAAACGGAAAGAAACCTTTAAGTTCCATCAAAACAAAATTAAAATAACACTGAACGGGTTAATCGCTGTAAAAAAATGGTGGTACGAAATTGGCCCGGTCAGTAAGTCATTAATAAAGTATTATTTTAGTATTGGTAAGTATTTTTGTTTTGACCTACTGTTGTCTGTATGTAGTGCGGTCCAGCTACAAGTTTGTAATTATGTGATAGGATTCGCAAACGCCGCCGAGTGCGCGGACGAGCCTGACTCAATTTGGCTGTTTTCGCTTTTATTCCTGCTTTGGTTTCAACTTTGATTAAAGTCCACTGAATAACATGACATTATTCCGGGACACTCGCTAGTTGCTAATCAGTTTGCGGCAGTTAGATTTGTCGGTAACTGAGACATTTTTTTTAATGAAAACTTCCTTTTTCTCGCCACAGACAGATTTTTCGTGGGCTGTAAATTGAATTCTAGCGTCACGCTTGGGAATGATAAGGAATCTTCGGGTAAACTCGGGACCATGCTCATGACTATTATACCCTCCGGTTTCACCCACGTAGTTTTCAAAGTAATCAAATTCTGAGTTATAAGTTTTCACTTCTATCGGCAGTTCTTCTTATTACAAAGTAGGGTTTAATCTCTTGGTTCCTGTCTTTGGAGCATCAGCCATGAAACGATGTCGCTTTTTCGAGCTACGAGCGTTCCGATAGAAAAAAGGGCAAAGTGGTATTAGATCATGCAAATCAGTAGCACACTCTCCGAAGTGTATTTGATTTTTAATCAATAGACTATTTAATTAATTTGTAGTAAGAATTACAAAAAACGAATAACGAAATAGAGTACGATAGGTACTCTATTTCTTTGCTCTTTTGTTTATCGGATACACTTCGGAGAGTGTGCGACTGATTTGTTTGATCTAATACGTACTCTATTTTTTTTTCTTTATAGACCTCACATACAATGCTGAAGATCCGTTGCACTGTGAGTAAACAATATAACTTTAAAAACTACATTTGCTTTTGCTAGCCAATCAAGAGCTGTCAATAGAAACTAGCTAAGTTCACCATTGTCCAATACCTCCAGGATAACATCATAATTTTTTTCTGTTCATCTGCTCGTAGCTCTAAGAAGCGAAATCGTTTCATGGTTGATATTTCACAAAGACTTGAGCGAAGAAGTTTGACTCTACTTTTGTGTTAAAAAAGTATAAGCTGTGGAGTGCGTTGCCTGACGAGGTTGCTCCCCATGGTTACAATGTTGGTGTTTTCTGTAATTATGAGATGCGAATTGAAAGACGTGGTATGCGAGACTGATTTATTACCATAAAGTAGGTGTACAAAACATTTTAGGATTACCCTCATATATATACATTACACTTCCCCCCTTATAAGGAATCCGGTACTATGAAATGTGCCTAAAGAGAACCTTAGGAATTCTTGGTATGAGGAATAAAAATAAATAAAGATTCGCAATATTTTACAAGATACTACAGCAAATCACAAGAACTACAAACGTACATAATATGCAGTAACCAGATTTAATATTTCTGTGTTGATTTAGGTAAATATGTTTTGTTGTTTACATCCATCTCTTTAACCATAACAAATTCTTATACAAACAACTCACACCGAAGAAATTTTTATAAGCAGGCAGATAAGAACATATCTATCTAGTGATTGCAAATATGAAAGGCAATTCAAAGTAATTTTGACAATAGTGTACATTCTATTGCATTCAACTTTCAATAAAAATAACCTACCCTAAGTTCGTTTTGTAAGTAATTAAAATACATAAACATAAATTGCTCCAAATACTTAGTCTTAGTTTTTAACTGTAAAGTGTACATACTTTTTAGTTTTAGTATAGGTAGATTAGTTTGAGTAACATCAACTTAAAACATTACAACTGTTTATAGAAAGGACTCACATAAAAAGTTCTGGAATGTGTCCATCTGAATCAAAAAATATTTTTTTTTTACAAAATACCTGTTATTGATAGCCCTTATGTAACATAACCATGCCCATGCTTATCTACTGTAAATAATAAGTTCATACATAGCTACAGTTTCAGTGCATACAGACTACCCAACACAAACAAAAAAAATATTTTCCTTATGCGATGGTCCAGTTTATCAGTTAGGTTTCTACCATTTTGTATAAATCTTTGTAGCACACTTTATATAACTTAAACATGGGATTATATCTACCTTGTACATATATATTAATGCCATATAATTTTTCATTGCATATTCAGCAAAGTCAATACATTATTTTTCTTTAAACCCACATTTTTTTTCCAAGCAAAGGCATTTTCAATTACTTATGTTATTAAGTTCATCTCTGTTTAATTATCAATTATTATACAATTTTCCTCATTAACCAAATACTAATACAATACAAAGTCTTAAGTAAGTATACTGTGATAGTGAAAATGCCAAAAGCTTAATAGTTATTTACTAATGTATTTTCGTTCTTTGTAGATAACAATCGACCAATAATAAATAAATAAACAAATATTGGTGGACAATTCACACACAACACCATCTGATCCAATATGGTTAGTAACATTTTAAATAAATAATTAACTGATGGAGCAGGTGTTAAAATCATTTACTTTCTATCTTTTAATGGCATAGGTACATAACCTTTATCCAAACCAACTAAACAAGAACGAAAAAAAGAACAATTCTAAAACATTTTAATACAAACTAGGCGCTCAATTTAGGTAATGATGATTAGTTGTTTATAGTAGGTAGCTATGAAGTCCATGATAAATATTATGTTATTGACAGTAGGTACAGTAATTACTTTTCATACATTAATTTTTATGCACCAAATTAAAATTTACACTTTTATAACCATCGGCTCACATTTTACATATGGAAATTTAATCAAATTTTTGACTAAATTAACTTACTGAGATCCCTTTTACTTAAATTATATTATAGGTACCTTATGCAGAACTTATCCCCCTTTGAACTAATTGTAATATCTCTTTTACCTTTTGAACATTCTATCAGACCACAGATTTGTCATCAACATTTTTTTACATTATATATCAATATTTGTATGCTCCAATCGAATATGGTATGTTGTAAATACATATATCTAAACTACAAAATGGTTTTACGAAACAATGAAACCAATACAAGGGTTTGTCACCAATATTATATCGTTTTTTTTTTACTTATGTTGCCATTCAGGCTATCAGGCATTTAACATTTGAACAGCTATTTAATATGATATTATGCTGCAAACAGTAAGAATTAAATTATGACTATAATGCATAATCTATAGTACTAATACATTATGTTTGTGTACTTGACATAAAATGTTATTAACCTATATCAATTTATACAAATTTAGGCACCGTAAAGGCCCCGGCTGAACTGTCCAAACTACGCAATAAATATCGGTCGGATTCATCATGGTGATGTTTCTGTTTAGTTCTCGTAGTAATTAATATCTACATAATAAGTTAATAATACCTAAATGTAGATAATTGAGCCAACTCCCTTCGCATCCCGCGCCGCCGGTCATCGAGTGCGGCCGCGGTATTCAATTCTCTCAGAAGACGCATCTTATCTCTTGAACATCACACCACGCTGTACTGTACTTAGGTGCTTATTATTTACATATGAGTACCTACCTACTTACTGCCCCAATGTCATTCGGTGTCTGTTTATGGTTAGCTTTTAGGTTCCTAATTACTGCGATTGATGATACGACTAGTGACAATCATTGAACAAAAACAAGCAACACTAACATCATTTTCCTAGTACCTACCCACTACGTAAATGTACATATACCTAATTGATCTAAAAATGGAAATATGCTGTTTAGCTATACCGCATACATACTCAGTAGTAAGTAAGTGAACAGTAAGGTCTGTCGCTTTATGCGGCTCGTTCTGTGGTTATAAACCCCATGGTACAACGAAGACCTATCCAATAATATCCCTCACCCACGGCTAAAGACAACCAACGATCTGCCATCCTAGGCAAAGTATGTTTTAGGTTTTTATAATAATCATTTTACATCGAGATTTGTCATAGGTAAGTAAGTACCTAGGTACATAAAGAGGCCTAGATTACAAATTTGGCTAGATCATGGAAATGCAGTTACTGTTAGGCTAATAATAATCATAATCACGACAGTTTACGGCAATTTAAATAAACCGGTAATGTTACTTTGTCATTAACATAAGTAGGCATGTAAGTAATTCCTTCTGTGGTGTGACGTCGCAACGCGCCGCTCAGATAATTTCCAACAAGTCACTCATTACTTCAATCGCGATACAGTATACTCCTTACATCAATACAATTGTACGACCTATAATGTACTAATAATTTCCTAGCTAATTGCGTGACCTTCCGTCTACCGCTACCTGCCAGCGACCTCGCCGCTCGGCGCGCCCGCGCCCGGCCGGAGCGCCGGTCGCGCCGGGCCGTGCTCCCGGCGCCTGCCGTAGCTGCGACGCCCTGCCCGATATGGCGGACCCCTTCTTCCACCACCTTTGCAAACACTCTCGCCGTCCAGCGCGCCCTGGACGCACGCACAGCCCGAATATGCCCCGCGATGCTCCTGGCGCCTGCTGTGGCTCCAACGCCCTGCCCGATATGGCGGACCCCTTCGTCCACCACCTTTGCAAACACTCTCGCCGTCCAGCGCGCCCTGGACGCACGCACAGCCCGAATATGCCCCGCGATGCTCCTGGCGCCTGCTGTGGCTCCAACGCCCTGCCCGATATGGCGGACCCCTTCGTCCACCACCTTTGCAAACGCTCACGCCACCTGGCCGCCTTGGACTCACGCGCGGTTCAAGTATGCCCCGCGATACTCCTGGCGCCTGCCGTGGCTCCAGCGCCCTGCCCCACTGTCGACATGGTACGACGGACTCGATCGTCCACCGCCTTTGCAAACGCTTTCTCCACCTGGCGCGCCCTGGACGCACGCACGGCCTGGATATGCCCTGCGATGCTCCCGGCGCCAGCCATGCTCCCGGCGCCTTGCCCATGTCTCGTTCGGAGGACCCCTTCGTCCACCGCCTTTGCAAGCGCTCTCGCCGCCTAGCACGCCCTGGACGCACGCGCAGTCCCATGTCCTCGCGATGCTTCCGGCGCTTCCTGCAGCCTCGGCACCCTGCCTGAGTCTCGCGCAGGCCGGCCCGCCCGCAGCTCGGCGCGGCCGCGGCCCGCCCCGCGCCCCGCGCGCCGCCGAGCGGCCGCCAGCTCCACCGCCTCCTCGTGCTGTTCCGACGGTTGCCCGCACTGTCTCGAGCGCCTGCCTTCCCCGCGTCCTCTCGACGCGCGCTGGTACCTGACATGTTCCACGCCGCCGTACCAACTACGTAGCGCGTAATGAGGTATCTCGAGCTTGGGATGCGGCGACTTATTCGTCGTCAGTCAGCCATCGTAAACATAATTTCGCCATCCGATACTGTGGGTTCCCGGTGATCCTCTGAGGTTCCTTAAAGTTGCACGGTATCTCTTCCCGCGATATTGTGCTGCTATAGTCGAGAAACACGTAAATTTGCCACTAGGCACGATGACCCGCGGCATCCGTGAGTTTACGTTTGAGTCAAATTCACAATTTCCACTAAACTGCATGCGTACAACTAGTCCTCTCTTCTCCGAGGTCACAAAGTTACCAATACTTGAGTTTAATCACTTGTAATTCCCGATTCTCGTCGCCAATGTAATTATGAGATGCGAATTGAAAGACGTGGTATGCGAGACTGATTTATTACCATAAAGTAGGTGTACAAAACATTTTAGGATTACCCTCATATATATACATTACATTTTCAAGTCGGGAGTGAATTGTTTTTTTCTAAGTTACTACGCTCAATCGAATGACGCATGACTTTTGAACGTTAATAGAGTAGGTACACTCGTGCCCTACTATGGTAGACCGGGGCAACATTTTAATTGGTAACTTTTGAATCATCCACGCTAGAGTACTGGGATTTCAGGAAACCATCGAGCATAAAGTACAAGCCCTTTACATTCTAGACCAACTTATACTATAAATGTAAATGTTTGCATGTTTTTTCCTCAATTACGTTGGAGCGGTTAAACGGATTTGGTTGAAATTTGGGATGCAATTAGTTTATACTCTGGAATAGTCTATAGGCTACTTTTTATCACAGAAAAATAACGAAAACAAGAACTACGCGGGTAAAACCATGAAGCACTGCTAGTTTATAAAATAAATAGGCAGTAGAATGAAAAATAATCTCATTCCGAAACTCGTGTTTTAGCAATTCCAAGTAAGATCCGATACCTCACAGCAATCTGAAGAATTTTATCGTTCAGTAAGCATTTTAGTTATTGAAGCCTTCCGACTCCGACAAACAATGTCGTAAAGCAATGATAACGTTTCGGTTCCACTGTTTGAAGGTGGCGCGTTATGCGGACTCCATACTCTATCGGTGATACAAATCACCTCTTGTTTTCGCGACTTTCCTCGGATGAATAACAACCAAGCAAAATTCCAGAAAATTACAGTACGTGGAGATAAAACGTCTTACATCGTTGACAAACGGGTCTTATTAGTAAGCATAACATTTTTATGGACTATGTTTTAGGACTAATGATAATTTACCAAAACAACTACTACTGTTTTACCCGACTGAAAGAAGGGTTATGTTTTTCGCGCGTATCTTGTATGTTTGTAAATTTCTTTATTCCCACGTATCTTCCAAACGGTTGAATGGATTTTGATAATAATCCATCCAGCCGTTTGGAAGATACGATTTATCTCTCAAAGTTTATTTTATTCACACAATTTTGATCACTTTTCTAACATAAAAATACTGCACTAAAATTTACAAAGATGCCGTTCGTTTTAGATGGAGCATTTTGATAAACCGTGCGTTTTACATTACATTATTGCACAAGTACGTAATAAGATACATTACGGTACGATTGGTGCAATAGGAGACCCTTTACGATTGCGTTTAATGTGTTATAAAAAAAATATGCGTTTTAATTGTAACCCTCGACAAGCGCAATACAGTGCTAGGTAATGATTTGGACTCTTCAAATAGCAATAGCTGCATGGCACTGTGCTGGTATGAGCAGGCATGTGGCTGACTATCAGAAACATGTCCTGATCGTTGTTTCACGTTTTGTTGATAAAAAAAATTGAATTAGTCTTGAAGTTATCCTTATTTATTACGCTTGGGAAAGTGATGAGAGTGAATTTTTAGAGAGTTAGAATACCGACAGCCAAAAAACGACACGATGAAGTTAGTTTACAACTGTCTCTTCAGAGTGATTTATTTAAGATGCCCGTGATTGCCCGTGATGCCTGTGATTTATTAAAGACGAGTGTCTTTAATAAATCACAGGCATCACGGGACCTTACCCAAACTAGTATTACACCAGGATGTTGGTTGCGTGTTTTAAGAGAGACCTACGGCACTTGGTCTCAAGCAGCCTCTGCTGCCTATCCAGCTTTGGGCTAGTTGAAAAGGAGCATTGGTTGCGCGGCAGAGTTTCTAATAGGTACTTATTTAAAATTAAAGAAGCATGACTTCTTGCGTACGTATTACAAGCTACCACTTTTTGAAGTGAAAACTTATTTTGGCACGCCTCTGACAGATTTTTTTCGTGGGCTTTGAATTGAATTTTAGCGTCACGCTCGGAAATGGTTAGAAATCTTCGGGTAAACTCCGGGACCACGGCCATTGGCCATATAGAAACACACCAACATTTTCCATTGATCATTACCATGCTCGTGACCACGCCCTCCGGTTACACCCGCGTAGTTTCCAAAGTAAGCTATCAAATTCTGAGTTATAAGTTTTCACTTCTATCGGCAGTTCCTATGACTACCAATTTTTAATGTTTTATTTTTGCAAACACAGATACATACGACTGTGTTATTATTACAAGCATAAGTAACGCAATAAAAATGTTCCCACTGCTGAAACTCTGGACATTCTCTTGCAAAGAAAATATCAAGGCTCCTCTATCTACTATGATGACCCAGGGAGAGTTGACAAATTACACGAAACATCGAAAGATACTTGGCAGATTTCGGTTTCCTCGCGATGTTTTTTTCATCGGTAAAGCCAGTGATGAGTTAAATGGAATGCGCTTACCTAGAAGAAACTGATACCTAGAGATTAAAATCGTCAAGAAATACACACTCGATATTTTATTATGAAAGTGAAACCTCTTTGTTCAAGTTTTTTAAACATTAGCCATGAAACGAAGTCACTATATGGAAGATAGGAAACAGGTCCCCAGCTGTATTAGTCCAAGCGTTGCCATAAACTGCTCAAGAAGTTATTAAAACAGGCACATTCATCTCGCTATCTCGATCTACCGCGGGAGTTACCGCTCGCATCGGCAGCTTCCATATATGTGGGTAAAACGACGTGTCTGTCTGTTTGTTATCAATATTTTAACTACAGGTAAGTGAAATAAGCATTTAGCTCATTGTCGTATTTGTGAAAGGCTTTTCTAGCTTTGGATTAATGTAGGCTGATGATAATGTTGACGATGATGTTAGTGACGTAGTATCTCACTATATTAATATTAGAAAAATGTCAATGTTTGAATGAAAGGAGACGGCCCATTTTCCATGGGCATTTGCCCCACAGAAAAAGTGCAAGAGACTTGACCAAAATTGAATCATTGTATAGGGTTTTTAATATATATTGAGGAACCGTTTATGTTTTTATCCTGCATAGCGGGGTTTAAAAGATATCAACTAAAACATTGAAAAAAAATAATGCCGCAAGTAGGTAATCAAGAACGTGATTATGTACTTACTAGTTACTACCAAAAGAAGGTAGTAAATTCATTACTTTGCGACGTACTGTGCTCAGAATAATGTCGACTCAACACAGAGAAGGACCGGAGATTCGGCCAAACCACAAAAAAATTACAAAACCTTTGGAAAAATAAAGAAATTCGAAATTCGAACGGGTTTCGAGTTTCGAACGAATTTTTACTGTACGTAAACCTCAACTGAACTAAAATGAGAACAACATGGCTGACTTTGAATAAAGTCTGTACACATAGGTACAAAATAAATGAAAAGAGTGTTCACCGTAGTACTTAATAATTGGGTACTGACCCGAAGACAAACCACGAACTAAACCTTAACAGGCTTATTCAAATTCACATAAACTTCGCTAGCGTGTTTTAACACCGTACAACGCCATCTAGTTTGGTTTTATAGAACTACAGTACCTTAATACAAAATTACTTATACATAGTCATTAAGGTACTTTTTAATCACCAATTTGCAATCCCCGCTTGGCAGGTTAGTATTGAATGTACAGTTTGAATTATTTAATTATATGTTATTTTAATTAAATAACTTGCTTAGGTCTCCGGGGCTAATTAAGTACCTAAACTTGAAACGACTTGGGGCAGAAATGAGCCGTCTCCTTTGGAACACAGTAAGATTCATCATCATTATTCATCATTCATCAATCTTATTACTTTTTATCCCGGGAAATTAAAAGGAAACTACGGGGAACTACTACACGAATTACATGGTTGAACGGATTGAAATGAAATTAACAACACGAGGTAAGCATGTAGGTGTATATGTATATTATGTACATTGTACATTGCCCATGTTTAACACAAAGTCTACTTACTTTTAATTACTTAAAATTATTGGTTGTTAAGCAGATGTTCTTGAAATATTAAAATGCACTAATGAGCAGGGCGGACACGTGACAGTCAGTAGCAGGCCTGCTCTATCGAAGTTTAAAAAGTGTGATGAAAAAGACATGTCTAAGCATTTTATCTGTTAATTTCAGAAAAGTTATATTTTAGCGAATCTAAACTAACGTTAAATAAAGTCACAATTTAAAATTTCAGAAAATTACATATATAAATTAAAAAAAAAGATCTATGGTTGGCCTTAGAACCCAGAGTAGGTTCATACATTTTTACGACACTTTTACGCTATCCAAAGTTCGGTAGAGTAAATTTGATGCCAAAGGTCCCTGAATACAAACATGTACTAAGAAACTAGGCACCAGCAGCACCTTCTGCGATGGCCTATAGTTTAGAGTTCTTTCGCAACCAGCAGCAATAAACCCTTTTAAAAAAGGAAGTACTTAGGTAACAAAGCAAAGGCATAATACCCTTTTTGCGTTAAGTTGAGTAGGCTAGTAAAGTTCAGCGAAAGGCAACTATCATAAGTTCCTTATTTAAAAAAATAATGCTTGTCATAGGGACTGCCGATGTAACTTAAACATAATATAACTTAGAATATTAGTGTTAAACTACACTAATTTTGCACAGTCACCTGTAGGCCTACTACACAAAGTTATAACATTTCACCATCCAACTAAGCGTCAAACGCGCATGTCCCGCTTCTCTGCTCTGTCACCGCTCCGACGCTACATTGGCAAGTTGGTGAAGCAAACCCATAATTTTTTCTACTGCCGAAAATCGCTCAAAGCAGCTTAATATGTCTTCTCTTCAAAAAGAGTAATATGAAATCCAGGCACAGCCGAAGGCCGCCCGCTATCGGCCGGCAGTAAAGCTCGCGATGTGGATGTGAGACAATGGCGCCAAACACACATCAAAATTCAATGTGCCCATAAAACGTGTCAAAAGTCGGTTTAGTTCCTTCGAACCCATAACGAGACACTGCTGTATCTATAATACAATCTCCGGCAACAACCATCGATGGTTTACTGTGGGGTATGTTTACACGCCGCCGGCGGGAGGGGTAGTGGATGTTGACATCGATATGTGGAAATATATGTGGATATTTATCAGTCTTATGGTAATAACTAGGGGGTGGTGGGGTGTGGGGTAGAGATGCCGGAAAGGAAGATTTTGGACGATAAGTTTAGATTAGCGAATTTCATTCGGTCAAAATGTTATATAATTATTGTTTTCAAATGTTGTTTGATGTTTAAGACGTGAAAACAAAAAAGCTAAAAAATCATGCGCAAATAGTAAATTAGTCTTTTTTGCTCCATATTGTTGAATTATAACTACGGATAAGGAATAATTTGAAATGCATTTTCTGGTGTTGATTGTTAAGTAACTGAGTCAACGAAAAATACTTGGAACTGAATTATTTTATCGCATTGGCTCTAGAGATGAAACTTTCATCAGAAAATCATTTTTCATAAGAACTTTTTTACTATTACTGTATTGAAGCTTAAAATAATAATATAGAGATACTTTCAATTAATGAAACCAGATCAAATTACTGACTCATAAAAAATAAATTTAAATTCAATGTATTAAGGAAATCAGATCAAATATTTGATATTAAAAAAACATTTAGAATTCAAATTTATAAATTAAACTATATCTAAATTTATGTAAATAGTAACACCTGTCTTTCTCTTCATGTTCATGAAAGTAGTAGGTTCGTGGTAGGACTTTTAGCAGAGTCCGCCTGGGGAAGTACTTACCACACCTTTGCCAGTTATTCTACCGCCAAGCAGTAATGTGCAAACATTACTATGTTCCGGTTTGAAGGGTAAGGTATCCAGAGAAATTACAGGGCTTAGAGATATAACAACTTAGATCTTTCGACGAGCGCAGTGCGGTGCTAGGTAATGATTTGGGCTCTTCATGTTCCAATAGCTGCGTGTCACTGTGCTGTTATGTGGCAGGCATGTTGCTTACCATCAGGCACATGTTCTGCTCGTCTCGTCAATCTATAATTAAAAAAAAAATGAAATAACTGCGTGACACTGCTATGAACAGACGTGTTGCTTACCATCAGGTGCATAACCAGCTGGTTTTGTGTTCCATCACTCTATACTACAAAAAACACGAATTTGTGATTCCGGTCGAACATTAGCGGCTGAACATTTTCCGGCTACTCCCTCATTCCTAGAGAGGGGGGATGTTAAGTCAGCGCTGGCCATATCACATTACGTAAATTGGACGGAACCGGGAACTATTTCATTGTGTTTTTCCTCCATATTCGGGGACAAATCGGCCGGTTAGCGTTCCTTGCCGGAACCGGGACATCCGGAATTAACATTTGTCTAGTAAGACTTTTCCCGGAACTGTTTACCATAACGCACATACGCTGGTCTGAGGTGGAGTGGCGGGCTCTGTCAACAAACAAAATTATAGTATAAAAATGCATTTGATGGGTCTGTGACTTTATAAAAAGTTTTATTTAAAAAATATATGTCAAGGAATAGTTTAACCCTTGGTGTACGAGGTGACTAAAAAGCCCTTCGCATACGAGGCGGGGTATGACATACCCCACCTACGAAAGATGTCATAAAACAAGAATGTTTCAATTATTTGAGCGTTTCATTTATGAAATAATGTTTATACATTGTAATCAACAGGTTTAAGTAACAAATCGAAATAATTCTTTATTTTTATAAATTTTATCAATAAAAGAATAGAAACGTAACTATTTCGAGTTTTAAGAATAAAATATATCTGACTTTGTCAGTTGAGACATTCTCTATTTAAATTGATATTTATATACAAATAATAAAAGACAAAAAAATCGTCAACTATGCTACCTATTTTTATAAAAATGCGCCAAACTTGGTGGAGTGGATGACGCCTATGCGCACTTAACACACAATTTACTAGCACACCACAGTCACCGGACCAAAGTAATGGTGACAATCGACGTGGCAATGCCGTATCTCAAACTACTTGGAAAACGTACTCCCGCGGTCTCATAGTTTTCAAATAATTTCGAATTTTTCAGGACTGGGGTATGTCAAACCCCACCTAGTACACCGAGGGTTAAAAGGAGTTCCTTCTAACCTCTCTGGGCAGGCAAAACGTCGTCAGAATCTTTGATGTTGCAGATGATTATGAGCAAAGGATACTTATCACCCAAAAAATGCTTACTATCCCTGTTTTCGGTCTCATGTCGCGGTCTCAGCACGAACCGCTAAATTGAAAACTTTTTTCTGTAAGCTTAAAATAATTATAGGATGTACTTAGTTTATTTATTGTAAATCTTGAAAAAAACATTGACAAGCGATTACAATAAGTGACAGTTAAATATGTGACAGGTGCACAGTTGATGAGGTAAACAAAACTTTCTTCTGTATAGTTGAAATTTGGATATGTTTTTGAGTGAACATTTTAGAATAAAGATTAAAAACTGGAGGTTTTGAATACCATTAGACCAAGAAAGGCGAGGTGAAAGCTGCTAAGGGCGAATAAGAAGTGTTATGTGAACGCCTATTCAAAGTTTACATGTGTAGATTTAGTAAGGAACCTCTAGCATTACCCCGACTCACCCTTACCCGCGCTCGCAGACGTATATCATATAAAGGTCGAAGTAAACATGCGTTACTCTCCCGTACCGTTCGTCCGCGGCCTTCGACGCTCGAGGGCCGCGTCGTTACTCTGACTCGTGCCTAATCGTTCGTTATTTGCGCACGGAAGAAAGCGTCCGCTGAAAACAACTGCCTCGAAATATAGGAACTATTGCTCCTTATTTTGATGTTATAAACTTGTTTGTTATAGTCTAAGATACGAAGTAACATCGACCGCCGCCCATATGTTTAATGGATGAAAATTATTTTGTTAGTTGGTAATTCAGTATGTGAGGAATTATATAAAACCTACAATCTAATTTTAGTAGTGGTAGGACTTTTAGCTGAGTCCGCCTGGGGAAGTACCACACCTTTGCCAGTTATTCTACCGCCAAGCAGTAATGTGCAAACATTACTGTGCTCCGGTTTGAAGGGCAATGTTTCCAGACAAATTACAGGGCTTAGAGATATAACAACTTAGATCTCTGGGTGACAAGCGCAGTGCAGTGCTAGGTAACGATTTGGACTCTTCATGTTCCAATAGTTGCGTGTCACTGTGCTGTTATGTGGCCGGCATGTTGCTTACCATCAGGCACATGTCCTGCTCGTCTTGTTACTCCTTATTAAAAAAAATCTATCAGTGTTCAAAATTTTTGTATTATCCATTCACGCGTTACGACATGATTGAGCAAGAAACATTCAATTTCACAATTATAATATAGGACAGCTAAGGTTCCCGCGCTACTACCGCCTAACTAAATCGGCTATCGCTTTGCTAATGCTGTCTCTATCATTTCAAGCGAAAAGAAAAGAGAGAGAAACATCAAAGCTATGACATTTTTCGTTCGGCGCTAGAACCCCCGGAAGGTTACGGCCAGTGTAGTAGCTTACGGCTGGTCTAGTCGGGAGAACAGCAACTGTCGATGTACCTAGAATCTTACGAAGTCATGTGTCATCCACCAACTCGCACTGGGCCAACGTGGTGGATTATGGCCTTGACTCTCTCCTTACGAGAAAATTCCCCGAGTCCTTAGGATCTCCCGAAAGATATGCCCTGCGCACCTTGATATTGTTAACAAGTTGCGTCTCTGTGTGTAGCGTGAGTGGTTTAAAATTACCAATCTACTTGACCCCTAGAACCGCTAGCGGCGAGGTATGTTGCGGTTCTACTTATTTTGGTTGTTGACAAGGAATAGTGATAGGTATAAACGTCGCCGTTTTCTACAATCGACTAAAACGGAAAGAGTAAGCTCACTCTTCCCAACGAGAACATAATTCCATAGGCCTGAAGTTTGGGAGGGCACATCCATTGTTATATCGATGGTGGTAACGATGTTCATAAATACGCCATGACTGTGCGCGTGATCGCAGACGCCCTTATGCCCGAGCTACACGAGGCTAGTTTTTCATGCTAGGATAGCAAGCTAGTGCTAGACTCAATCCTGTGCCATCAGGATTGTATGTACGGATTATTTATTAACTTGTTATTATTGTATCATGATTAATAATTCTTTTTTTTTTTTTGAAGTGAAAACTTCTTTAGGCGCGCTATAGACAGAATTTTCATGGGCTGTGAAATGGATTCATCAATCGTCACGCTTGGATATGATAATGGATCGGATCGGATATGAAATCTTCGGGTTAACTCGGTAAAAACGGCCAGGTAGGTACCAGGGCAACAGAAACAGTAAAGAGTTTCGATTACCTACCTCCAACAGCCCAGCGTTTATCTCCAGATACCAGGACAACAGAAATATAAAAGAGTTGCGTTTGCCCCTAGGTACCAGTACCAGGGCAACAGAGTTGCAATATTCTGTATAATTACGTTGATATAAAACTAGATGGCGCAACCATCGATTTAGCTGGCGGTGTTGAAATTATGCGAATGTACATAGACCTACGATGGTTTAACAAATTATTTGTCGTCTGACAAGGTCATAAATAAATTGGACAATTTAATTAAAAGTGAAATTTAAAACATTTGAGTCACAAGTTTTCACTTCTATCGGCAGTTCCTATGACTGCCAATTTTTTTTTATTTAATTACCAAGATTATTGGATAGTAAGATTATTATTTTCCTTTGTGATGTTTTTTTAATAGTTTTGATTGTTTTATTATTACTCACCATGAAAATAATTTATTTTGGTTTATTACAATTGTGCCATGAAATTAATTATTAGACATTGTATACTTATGAGACATTTTTTTCTTCTCATTTTTGACATGTAACTATTTGTTTTGAATAAAAATCTGAATCTGAATCTAACAAGCCAGCAAGGTAGTAAGTACTTCTAGCTTCGTGTAGACAGCGCTACGCAACGCTAGTTTTGTCTACACGAAGCTAGAAGTACTAGCTTGCTAACACTAACTTGCTATCCTAGCTTAAAAAACTAGCCTCGTGTAGCTCGGGCATCAGTGCCGCGTAGGTCTGACGCCTAACGGATAGCTCTCCGCGACGCGGACAGCTCCGCGTCGCTCTGAACGCGCTGTAAGGTTTCATACATATTACCGTCCGTCGCGGACGTCCGCGTAGGTCATCCGCGTCGCACTGAATAGGCCCTATCTCTCCTACATTCGTCTATGCTTTGATTTGTGACCGCATCGGTCAATGTTGTAACGCCAATCAAAGCAGACAACTACATCTGCTTTCAGTTCCGCTGCATACTGAAAGCAGATATAGTTGTCTGCTATAGCCGTTACTAAACTGGCCGATGACGTTGCAAATGAAAGCGAAGCAGAAAGCAGGAGAGTAAAGGCCTGTTTTCATTTTGATTAGTGCGAGTGCGAGTGAGTAATGCAGGTGTTGAGTGATTAGTAGTAAACACGTGTGGACACCAATTGATTATTGCGAGTGCATAGTAATCAGTCGCGAATACTCACTCGCACTCGCAATCGCACTAACCAAAATGCAAACTGGCCTTACGGCAGTAGACCTGCCGCTCGAGACGTGGGCAAAGATATTTGTTTTCACGCACACATTCTTACACATACAGTATGTCTTCTCACACATACATATTTATTGTGTTTTTACACTAGAGTCACTAGACCATCACAAGTACTCGTAATAAGCGCGTCGCTTCGTGAGATACATCTACTATAGAAGAGTAGAGTGTAGTAGGTACAATTACTGGAAATCGTCTGGACATCCCCAGGTAGACTTTGCAACCAAAATATGGGTGAAACTGTGACCTACTTGATTGAAAAAAATCCTTCTTAAAAACACGTTGTTACCAAAAATACACCAAATCGCAAGAACAGCCATTAAAAACTTCAAAGCCGAAAGCGTTCTATTATTCCGCGTTAAAAGTTCAAAGGAAACCGAAGTAGGTAAATAAAGAACGCGCAAAATATTGGTACAAGCACGGGGATCCCTGCGCCGCCAAGTTTCGCACCTAATTGTTCCAAGGTTGTACACGTCAGTGGAGGTACTGTTTGCCACAAGTGTACGGTGACTATGATTGATAACTTTGTTCAATTTTTAGCAAAAAGAGGATTCATCTTTTTGTTCTATTCTAAAGACACCAAGATTGTATCCATCAGGATAAATCCATGTTTTTATTGCAAAAGTGCTGTGAAATTTCTTTGTTCGAGTATTTGAAACGTCGATCATACATCGTGTTTTTACCTACAAGCAAGCCCATAAAAATGGCAAGGTGGTTTTATATCGAGCAGATAAATTGTAAACTCTCCATATTACATTCGATAAAAAAATTGGCAGTCATAGGAACTGCCGATAGAAGTGAAAACTTGTGAATTGAATTGTCTAATTTATTTATCATCTTGTCAGAAGACAAATTATTTGTTAAACCATCGTAGGTCTATGTACATTCGCATAATTTCAACACCGCCAGCTAAATCGATGGTTGCGCCATCTAGTTTTATATCAACGTAATTATACAGAATATTGCAACTCTTTACTGTTTCTGTTGCCCTGGTACTGGTACCTAGGGGCAAACGCAACTCTTTTATATTTCTGTTGTCCTAGTATCTGGAGATAAACGCTGGGCTGTTGGAGGTAGGTAATCGAAACTCTTTAATGTTTCTGTTACCCTGGTACCTACCTGGCCGTTTTTACCGAGTTTACCCGAAGATTTCATATCCGATCCAATCCGATCCGATCCATTATCATATCCAAGCGTGACGATTGATGAATCCATTTCACAGCCCACGAAAATTCTGTCTATAGCGCGCCTAAAGAAGTTTTCACTTCAAAAACCGTGATTTGTAGCTTTGCGGCAATGCTCAAGACTTTGCAGTCTTTTTTCGAGCAGGTGTTGTTGGCTTTTAGCACGTCTCTTGATGGAATCCAGAGCGTCCAGTTGGTACTAAGCCAACTTGACTTTAAGATCCAAACAGTGAAATGTTTATTGTGTTTCGAAAAAAATAAACTCAATGTTTCGGTCACGTGACATCTACTATTGTGATAATAAATAAATAAAACATGGAAGACAAATAGCTGATAAAATACTTTTATATAGTTGTAAAAACATTATTAACATAAAAATCCCCACACAACAAGTATTTGTATCTATCGCTCAAATATTTTCCCGGGTGGAAATCGAACCCACGACCCTCGACTTTGCAGCATTTACTGCTAACTAAGTGACGAGACCAGTTAGATGATAATGGGGTCAAACCGATACAAATAAGACGGCACTTTATACGCTGAAGCGTAAATAATGCACTTACGTGACCTGACACCCGTTTTCCCGCCAATTTTGTAAGCCTACGGAGCCGCCGGTATACCCAGCAGTTAGATAGATAGATATATAATACTCTTTATTGTGACACAAAAATACAAATATTACAGTAAACACGTATGAACTAGTGGCACAAATTGCGGCCTTATTGCTTCGAGCAATCTCAATTTTGTTACAATATTAACACCTCCGCTTAACAAAATCATTTCAACTTTGAAATAGGTAATATACCAAGCTTTTTTGTGAAATATTTATGCTTTAAAGGCCCCAAACTTTTTGTAAATATATCTGCTGGCATTTCAGCTGTTTCTAAATAATCAATTTTAACAAACTTATTTGCAACTGCCTCTCTCACAAAATGATATCTTATGTCTATGTGTTTAGACCTTCTATGGTATACTGGATTCAAAATAAGTTTTTGTGCACTTTGACAATCATTATACAAAGTTATTGTTTCTGAATGGCCTAAAATGTCTAACAATAAATTCTTTAAATAAATAGCCTCTTTGCTGGCTTCTGACATGGAAATATACTCAGCTTCTGTTGATGACAGAGCTACATTTCTCTGTTTTCTACATTCAAAAGATATAACTGTACCAGACAGTTTAAAACAAAACCCAGAAAAAGATTTTCTGTCAATTGAATCTGAACCCCAATCTGCATCAACATAGCCTTGCATATGAGAATTATCCTTAGAAAAAACAAGGCCATAGTTTTTAGTACCTTTTAAATATTTTAGAATTCTTTTTAAGTGTTTCCAATGAGTTTCATCATATGAATTATTAAATTGGCTCAAATAACATACACTGTAAGCTATATCTGGTCTGGTTAAGACAGCTAAGTACATCAAGTTACCTATCAGTTGTCTGTATGGAATTTTTTATCACAAATACTATTCTCAGATTTTTCCAATCTTAAATTAATCTCCATAGGAGTTTCAACAGTTTTACAATGCGACATGTTAAATCTTTTCAACAAGCTTTCTACATATTGTTCTTGATCAACTATTATAACATTTTCATACATATTTACTCTTAAGCCTAAACATTGCTTTATTTGACCCAGGTCTTTAACTTTAAATTTACTGCTCAAGTCTTGTATTAACTGGTTAGTTGCCATATCACAATTAGAAAAAACAAAAAAATCGTCAACAAATAATGCCACTATAACTTTAGTATTTCCTTCAAACTTTGTAAACAAACAAGGTTCATACTTAGATTTTATATATCCTAAAGACTCTAAGTAATCATTGACTTTCTGATACCATGCTCGCGATGATTGCTTAAGTCCATAGATGGCACGCTTGAGCTTTAATACTTTGTTATTATCATCATTACAATCTTTATAAAATACAGGTTTTTGCATATACACAGATTCATTCAAAAAAACCATTTAGAAAGGCTGTAGTAACATCAAGATGACGTATTTCCAAACTTAGTTTTACTGCTAGTGAAAATAACAATCTTAAAGTAGTATAACGAAGCACAGGTGAGAAAGTTTCATGATAGTCTATACCAGCTTTCTGTGAAAAACCCTTTGCCACTAACCTTGCACGATAACGCACACTACCAGCACTATCAAACTTCTTCTTAAATACCCATTTGCACTGCACTACTGTGGTGTCACGGGGCTTATCTGCAAGCTCCCATGCATCATTCATCTCAAATGATTTTAACTCTTCCTCCATGCTTGACCTCCAAAATTTACTTTCAGGCCCATTTAAAGCTTCCTCAAGTGTAATATCCATTATATTTTGATCATCTGATTCTGAAATACATAAATGGTTATAACTGAATTTATTAGGCATTTTTCTCACTCGCTTGCTTGGAATTTCCTGATTCAGGTCTGGTGATAGAGCTTCTGGTTCTGATGCTGTTTCAGAAAAACTTTCATATGAGTCACTTACTGAAGAAGCCTCTGGAATGTATGTAATATCATTATTATCACATTCAGTATCTGTACTTCTACTATCCTCTTCTTCATTCTGTTCCTCCGCTGAAGCTTTGCATTCAATGGGAATCTCTACAGTATTTTTGGTTTTCTCCGTCACAATGATGTCTCTGCTAGTTGTGATTGTGTTATTATCTGGGTCATAAACCCTATAGCCTTTCACATTTTCTGCATAGCCAACCAAAATAAGTTCTTTAGCTTTCATATCCCATTTAGAACGCTTTTCTTTCGGTATGTGCATCATAACCGCACTTCCGAAAATACGCACATGACTTAAGTTGGGCTTTTTCTTTGTCCATGCTTCATATGGAGTCATGTTCTTCAGTCCGGTAGCAACTGACCGATTCCTTAGATATACAGAGGTATTTATGGCTTCTGCCCAAAACTTTTTGTGTAATCCAGCATCAAAAATTAGACATCTTGCTTTCTCAACTAATGATCTATTCATCCTTTCACTTACACCATTTTGCTGTGGTGTGTAGGCATTAGTTTTCTGATGTATTATTCCTTGTTGTTTTAGATATTTTTGAAAGTCTTGATTGCAGAATTCACCGCCATTATCTGTTCTCAGAATTTTGATTTTCCTATCTGTCTGTTTTTCTACCATTGACTGGAATTCTCTAAAACACTGAAATACCTCAAACTTTCTTTTCATGAAGTATACAAAAGCCATTCTGCTGTAGTCATCCACAAACAGTACATAATATCTTGATCCTCCTATAGAAACATTTTCCATCGGACCACATACATCAGAGTGTATTAGTTGTAAAATATCCTGGGTGTTAGTCAAGCTAGGCTGGAAAGGTAGTCTTGCCTGCTTCCCCTTACAACAAACAATACACTTAGATTTGTCAATGTCTGCTTTATCTGTGTATGAAATACCTTCTGCAGCTCCATTCTTCATTTGGTTCAAGCTAGTACTGTTAATATGTCCCAGTCGACGATGCCAAGTTTCACTGGATACCTTAGCTGTGGCTGCCAATAATTGTTCTGATTTCTTAGTATGTAATCTGTACACACCTTCTACTAGTTCTGCCTTTCCAACTAGAGTTCTCTGTTTATTGTAAATATGGCAAAAATTCTTTTTAAAGATTACATTATTGCCATTCTCAATTAACTGACTCACAGAAAGCAAATTAGTGGTTAAAGTTGGAATGCACAGAGTGTCTGAAACTGTGATGTCATATTCTACACCATTTACAACTGTAACAATGTTTACATCACCAGAACATAGCACCGGGACGCATGTTTTGTTTGCAATAATTATCTCTTTGGTTTCATGTTCGTACGATGGATTTTCAACATGTTCTTTCTTCGCTGTCATGTGTTTGCTGGCCCCGCTATCTACGTACCAACTATCACAGTTGAATTTTCCATTTAAGAAAATAGCGCTAAAGGCGTTGGATTGTTTACTTTTGCTGGTTAAACTTGGACACTGATTCTTATAATGACCTATTTGCTTACATTTATAGCATTTTATATCTTTGACAGTTTTTGAAATGTCACCTGTCGATTTTTTCTGGTCATATCTATTAAATTTCGCACGTTGCGTATTTTTCACAGCAAAAGCACTCTCCGGGCCGGAAACTGGTCCAACATCACTACACATGTCCATCAATTTCGTTTTTATGACGTCAGCACTTATATCAATGCCCGAATGTTCAATGGCCATTAACATTGGGCCATATTTGTCGGGTAATCCTGCTAGCATTAATGCTCCAATCCATTCATCTGTAATTTTGAAGCCCGTACCTTGTAATCTCTGGCTTGTTTCAACAATTTCAGTTACATACTGGGTCATGGAGTCACAGTTATCAAGTCGTATGTTGATGAGCTTGCGCAACAGGCCGATTTTTTTTGTGTAACCAGTATCATCGAACATTTCCTTCAACTTGATCCATAAATCAAAGGTTGTCGATGCATGCTTAATATGCACATAGAGTGAAGGGTCAATCGTCAACACTAGCTTCGCTTTAGCTTTAGCATCTTCATTTATTTGGCTTGCCGTAGGTGACGCCGGTAACCTCTCAGCGATAGCGGACGCCATGTTTTCTAACACCAACACATTTTGCACCGCAAAACACCAATCCTCATAGTTCTCACGCCCTTTTAACTTTGGAATGTTAGCAATATAGTTCGTCGTCATATTTATCACAAAACAAAAACAGTACTACGCGTTATTATCTATCAAAAATTTATTTTTCGCACGCCCATAACCTAATAATGGTACACAGTGGGATTTCGATAGACAAGTGATTTATTGTCAAAGACTTACACACTAGTATGACAGATGGCGCTAGTAGTTATATTTTGTTACAATATTAACATTTCAGGCAGCCTAAAGGAAATTTGCTTACATACGTACATGATTAGGCGAAGCAAGAGGGTGGATGAAGATTTAGGTGTCGATTAAATCCTATTTAATGTGTTGAATATCGAACCCATGGTCACCGTACTCGTATAGCAAAGCTAACATCTCGGTTGCCGTGAGCGTACTTATTAAAGTTTCACTCGATATACCCTAACTTGGCTCCCCTCCCCCCGAGGGACCCACCACCTCCCCTCGTACCCCTGGGGGACCCTGGTGTTTGGTTTTCTAATAATTTGGAACAAGTGAGGTGTGCCGACTAGTGAGGCCGAACTCTATAACTTGGAGCAAGTTGTGGCGCGTGGGATTATGGTTTAATGTAAAAACAATTATACGATTTCACGCTTTACGTGTTTATTTTATTAAAGAGACTGGACTTAACTTTTGTGAAAATAACATATTATAAAGTGAGTATGCGTTATATGTAGTATGCGTTACCTGAAAGGGATTTGCCCGATGGTTACAATCTTGGCGTCTTCAATTCGAGAGTGCAATTTCAAATCGGTTTCTTCTAGTGTCACGTCAGTGAACCTATGAGGTTTAGGTGGGAGAGGTAGGTGAAGGGAAATAATAAAATGTTCACAAATACAAGTATATTAAAGAAAAATAAAGATTAAAAGGGGGTATAAGAAAAGTAAGTGAGATAAAAAAAAGAGAGTAAAAGAATTAAAGATTATCTGTCTTGAAGAGCTAGTGAGTGCAGTGGTCTTCCAAACAGCTTCACAGGAATGTGGTTACTTCCAAGCAGGTTCCCAGGATGAAGTCCTTGAACGGTAGGGGCTCACAGTCGTCAGCGAGGATGGTTCCACCTTGCACGGTAGAGTTCACAGCCAGCAGTCCTCGTGAGTGTAGTTACTTCCGAGCAGGTTCACAGGATGTAGTCCTTGAACGGTAGGGGCTCACAGCCGTCAGCGAGGATGGCTCCACCTTGCACGGTAGAGTTCACAGCCGTTAGACCTTCAAGGTTTACTGGTGATGTTCGTCACTTGGAAGTCCACTGCACTTTAGATGTTGCTCTTATGGGAGCCAGATTCTTTCTGCCCATCTCAGCCGAATTGATTTATAATGAAAGCTTTTAATGATTCAAATCTGGAGAAAATAAACTTTATTTTAATATTAACAATTCAAAGAGGATTAGTTCAAAAATCTATACGACCTTATGAAAAAGGGTAGAGGTTGCTAAGTGACGAATGGTGTTTGAAGTATTGACATAATGAAATTATGTAAACAGATCAGATTTTTAGAAAAACGTAATTATTACCGGTTTAGAATGAGATATATAATTCCAGAACAATATCATAATGATAAGAAAAATATTCTTTATCGTATGGACACCATTAAAAGGAAATTAGTGATATGAGAATTTGGTATGTAAATAAACGCATCTCTCCTATGAAAAGTGATGTTTTTTAGAATGAAAATAGGGATGTACGTTTACATATTGTAGTCAATATGTAACGTTACATATTCCCCACGACTGCGGAAATTTTACGCTTCTGTAAAATTTGGTAAGAAGTTCTAAAGGGTTTAAGAGAGGTATTACCTTCACACAACCATAAATCCATTCAAGTAACCTTTCAAATCTTTTCATTCATCTCTTCCATTCTGTTTGGGTGTAAGTTCACATTCAATGACGAACACTCAAAGCATACACTCTCGGCGATGGCAGGCTTTTTTAAAGAGTCATCAACCGCTCTAATAATCGGCTTATTTAAAGAGTTATCACCCGCTCTATGGATAGAAGAAAATAAGAATGATAAAAGGGATGAACATAAGGGCTTGATAGTTAGGCTTATTTATAGAGTTATCATCCGCTCTTTATAAGGGGAAGAAAGTAATTAAGGATGAGCATAAGGGCTCAAAAGATAGCATGAGCGGTAGGGCTCAAAAACTAACATGAGCGGTAGGGCTCAAGAGATACCTTGAACGGTAGGGTTCAAGATAAGAGTATGAGTTTAGGGCTCATACAAAATCCAAGAGTTAAGTAGAGAGTTAATGAGTTTAGAGCTCATTAACTTGAGAAAGTAAGAAAAACAAAAGACTACTAAGTCTTGGGTAACGTTTAAATACGTTAGAAAAATACTAAAGAGTAAATAAAATACTGTAAGTTAATGATGAGGAGAGATCATGAGGATGAGATGAGGAGAGGAGAGGAGAGGATGAGGAGATGAGGAGAGGAGAGGATGAGGAGATGAGGATAGGAGAGGATGAGGAGAGATGAGGATAGAATGAGGAGGAAGTTATTAACCAAAGAGTGCCGAAAGGAAATATTAAGTATAAATACTAGTGGAAGTATTTTTTTAGAATTTAGAAGAAATTCAGGGGTTGAGGAATCAAGAGTTAAGGGGTCAAAGGTTGAGCGAGAGAGAGGGGGGGTTGTTTTGGAAGGTTGGGCGCCAAATGTCACGTCAGTGAACCTATGAGGTTTAGGTGGGAGAGGTAGGTGAAGGGAAATAATAAAATGTTCACAAATACAAGTATATTAAAGAAAAATAAAGATTAAAAGGGGGTATAAGAAAAGTAAGTGAGATAAAAAAAAGAGAGTAAAAGAATTAAAGATTATCTGTCTTGAAGAGCTAGTGAGTGCAGTGGTCTTCCAAACAGCTTCACAGGAATGTGGTTACTTCCAAGCAGGTTCCCAGGATGAAGTCCTTGAACGGTAGGGGCTCACAGTCGTCAGCGAGGATGGTTCCACCTTGCACGGTAGAGTTCACAGCCAGCAGTCCTCGTGAGTGTAGTTACTTCCGAGCAGGTTCACAGGATGTAGTCCTTGAACGGTAGGGGCTCACAGCCGTCAGCGAGGATGGCTCCACCTTGCACGGTAGAGTTCACAGCCGTTAGACCTTCAAGGTTTACTGGTGATGTTCGTCACTTGGAAGTCCACTGCACTTTAGATGTTGCTCTTATGGGAGCCAGATTCTTTCTGCCCATCTCAGCCGAATTGATTTATAATGAAAGCTTTTAATGATTCAAATCTGGAGAAAATAAACTTTATTTTAATATTAACAATTCAAAGAGGATTAGTTCAAAAAACTATACGACCTTATGAAAAAGGGTAGAGGTTGCTAAGTGACGAATGGTGTTTGAAGTATTGACATAATGAAATTATGTAAACAGATCAGATTTTTAGAAAAACGTAATTATTACCGGTTTAGAATGAGATATATAATTCCAGAACAATATCATAATGATAAGAAAAATATTCTTTATCGTATGGACACCATTAAAAGGAAATTAGTGATATGAGAATTTGGTATGTAAATAAACGCATCTCTCCTATGAAAAGTGATGTTTTTTAGAATGAAAATAGGGATGTACGTTTACATATTGTAGTCAATATGTAACGTTACACTAGGTAAGCACGCTCCATCGCAGAACGCGTCGTTGTTTATCACCAGGCAAGATGGCGGTCAAGTGTTAACCTATAAAAGTTAAAACAAAGATCTACCTAGCAGCGCCACGCGGTTTTATTCGTGTTGGGATAGTTGTACTCCCGAGATAAATGTAGTTTTTGTGTTTTCCAAACTATTATTAATGTAGGACCAAATTTCATCCAGATCGACCTTCCCTTCACACGTCCCAACAAACGTCCATACACACAATCATAATTTCGGATTAATAACATTAGTATACATTTTGTGAAATGTCTCCACAGCTTACCACCACATATAAAACATTAATTTAATTAATAATTACACGAGAAACAATCAAAGTTGCATAAACGGAGGAATCAAAATCTTCCTTAACCTTTTTTCTATCAACCTGCTCGCAGCTTAAAGGTACAAGTTCGCGCTGAGACCGCGACGCGAGACCGCGACACGAGACCGCGACCGGAGACCGCGACAGGCACTTGACACTATGGAATTGTATGGGCGCCAGTTCGCGCCGAGACCGCGACAGGAGACCGAGACAGGTCGCGGTCGCGGTCTCGGCGCGAACTGACGCCCATACAATTCCATAGTGTTAAGTGCCTATTGCAGTCTCCGGTCGCGGTCTCGTGTCGCGGTCTCGCGTCGCGGTGTCAGCGCGAACTTGTACCTTTAGAACGCAATATTGTTTTATGGTAGTTGTGCTACAGACTCAAACTTTATCGTAATAAGTACATCTAAAGTTTGGAATGCGTGGCCTGGGTGGGTATTTCCTGATGGATATACTTTGAGTATCTTCAATTTTAGAGTAAATCATTTTATTATAGGTCAGCGGGGTCCATCATCAAGTTCAAGTTATAGGTGATCCAAAAATTACGGCTGGTCCAGTCGGGAGATCGCCGACTGCCGATCCGGAGTCCCTGGTTCGAATCCCACACGCACCACTGTCTTTTCGAAGTCATGTGCGTAATGCCGCTAACTTAAAAACGGTAAAGGAATTCATCATGAGGAAACTGACATGTACATAGAATCTTTCGATGTCATGTGTCATCCAGCGTTATCAATCCAGCGTTGGTGAAGGATAATAAGCGTCGAGCGTTATCCTCCACCAATGCTGGATTGACTTTACTTTCTCCTTGCTAGAGAAGACCTTGTCCTAGTAGTGGGTACATTTAGTGCACTGCTTTGTAGGCTAACAAAATGTCATCATCATCAGCCTGTGTTTGTCCCATATGCCTCTCTTATAATACACCACTCAACCCGATCCACGGTCTTACGTTTACACCTGCCAAATTCCTGTCTTTCGTATATCGTCACTTCATCTTATCTCAGTATTATAAGACGTTCGTAATACGGAGACTAGATCAGTAATATAGGACGCTCTAAGACAAGATGGAACAAAATACCCTATATAATACTGTTAAAAAAATACCCTTCTGAAAGGAACAAAAGCGTCAACACATATAAAACAAGTAATGCACAAAATGGCCGGACAGCATGAAATGGCGGCCACAGCACTGGAGAGCTGGAGACACATTCCAACAGACATGTAATTGGTTTCCAGCCCATTAATGTTGCACGTCTGACTAGCGCCCGCACCCGGCGATGTTCATTTTTAATCGCACTGCTACCTACTTAATGTTAGAAAAACAAGATTGGGTAATCCTTTATTAACAAGCACTAACAAACGGTGATTGGATTTAATTTTAGATGGTACGGTGACCTAATTCGATTTCACGTCGGGAGGTCGCAAGTTTTAATCTGCCCTTTTTACCTATTAGGGTAAGAACTCAAAGAAAGATTTTATTGCAACATTCACGAGGCCGCTGATTTAAGCGGTTTTGCAGCCGACGCCGTAAGTGCCTGATAGTTAGAAACACGGCTGCCCATAACGGCACAAAGTAAAGCAGCTAATGAAACATGCAAAGTCCCAATCATGGTAATGATTACCTAGCACTGCACTGCGCTTTTCACCCACATATGTAGGATGTTTTATCTCTATGTGCTGTAATTTCACTGGAACTATTGACCTTCAGACCGAAACACAGTGATACTTGCACATATCTGCTTGGCGGCAAAATAACTGGCAAAAGCAAATGTGACAAAAGGCAGAACCACCACAGATAGTAAATACTTAATAAAATGTATGCTCTTAAAAACGGACTACAGAAACGAAATCAAGAATAATAAATATCTGTTGAATAATAATTCACAATAGTTAAAAATATAAAATATTTTACATATAAATTGAACAGCAAACAGTAAACACAATGACACGACAGTGATGAGCATCAGCTGACTATATCTTTCTCGCTCGGATGCACTCGGCGGTCTCGAGTTCACCTGAACGAACCCTTCACTTTAGAGCGTGACGGGTTATCTTCACGTACTGCTGACGAAAAAATCTGTGTGCGGTCGCCAAAACAAGTTTTCACTTCAAAAAATCTAAAACAATTTTTTCTACAGTTCTTCAAGCAACGCTCAATATTGTGTGTTATCTCTAAGACTATTTTTACTAAAACACTAGACTACTACATAAAATCTCCTTACTCTCTGTTATATAAGGTATTAGGTTCTTACTCGGGTTAAGTTATGTGGGTTAGGAGCGTTACTTACTTCGTGGAGTTTGATAATTTATATGGGTTTCTATGAAAAAGGCTCCCATTTTCGCGCCCTACGATTATTGGCAGCTGAGACCGTGGCGGGATTTTATACCATACTATCTAGGCCATTATAGAGATCGGAAGCTGTATGTATATGTATGTCGTAGCCAATTAACTTAATCAGCCGTTTAATCAACCGCCTAGGCACTTAAGAGCACCGTTAAACCAGCCTGGATGCTTCGTGAATAATTTTCAGACGTTTGATCAAAATGCTGCGCAGATAATACGAAACACATTTAATTGCTTGCCTAGCCTGTTAATTTCAACTAAGCTACACTTTCCGCCACCTTGTGCCAAAACTCTTTAAACTGTCAAAATGGCGTCGGCAAATAACAAATTTGATGTATTTTTTTAGTAACAGAACTTTGTTAGGTAGAATTAAATTAAACAAATTATTACTTACGTCAGATGTTTCATCATTCTTATTTCTGGCACATGGCCACCTTTTCGTACGAATGGCCTAAGTATTAGCCAGACAGTTTATCAAATGTTGTGACAAACGATACGGCCAAATATCATTCAGGAAGCTGGTTAAACGGCGCTGTAGTTAGCTAATAGTGAAAAAGCTAGGCTTTTGACTGAACGGCTGAATAAACTAGTTGCTGCGACATAATTGTACATTGTATATTTCTCTTTTTATCTTAGGTTTGCGTTTACCTCCTGGAGAAAAAAGTCATAGTGTTATAAAGTTTAAATTAATACGTCTAACTAATTTAACTCTTCAAACTTTCAAGTATTACAATTTATTATGTTAAAAGCATCTGAAAGGTTTCATGTTGGTACTTTTTTTTAAAATAAAGAGTGACGAGACGAGCAGGACATGTGCCTGATGGTAAGCAACATGCCTGCCACATAACAGCACAGTGACACACAGCTATTGGAACATGAAGAGTCCAAATCATTACCTAGCACTGCACTGCGCTTGTCACCCAGATATTTAAGTTGTTATATCTCTAAGCCCTGTAATTTCTCTGAAAACATTGCCCTTCAAACCGGAACACAGTAATGTTTGCACATTACTGCTTGGCGGTAGAATAATTGGCAAAGGTGTGGTACTTCCCCAGGCGGACTCTGCTAAGAGTCCTACCACTACAATTATACTACTTTACAATTATTAGTACTTATAGATATTTGCATGTCATTAGCCAATAACGCTAAACTCTCATAGCTTCAGTAAGAAAATGTGGTAAATTTTAAGTGTACTAAATCCGTGTTTTGTAAATTTAATGAATTGGATTGAATTAAAATGTGTATGTCGCCATAAATGTGTATGTCACCATAAATGTGTATGTCACCATAAATGTGAACGTCACCATAAAATTGCTTTCACCGTCACTTTACAATGTAACGCTTGAGATTATAATCTCACAGTAGGTTAGGTTAATTTATAATAAATAAAACGTCATTAGATTATGATCTGACGGGTTTTTACAATTTTACGGTGACATAAGACATAATTATATGATTTGACGATTTTATTTTACCAGAAACCGTCAGGTTTATTAACTTATTGACGAAATTGCTCGCTTCAATATTTCGCGATAACGGGACTTGTTCGAGAGGTTTACTTCCAAACTTTTAGGTTCTTACGAATATAAAAGCTGCAGACGAGCGACTTGTGGCAAGTGCGGGCAACTTTTTGTTGATCCTGGTGACTTTAAGTATTTGCAGACTATGATGAGGGTAACTTGTGAAAGATGCAGGCGACTTTATTTTGATACAAGTACAGTAGGATGCGGGCAACTAATGAAAGATGCAGATGATTTAAAAAAAAATCTTCATCATACAGCAAGCAATATCATCAGGCAACTTCAAAAAAATGCGGCTGTTTTTCATGGATTCAGACTGTGATGTAATATATACTAATATTATAAAGCTAAAGAGTTTGTTTGTTTGAACGCAAGGATCTCGGGAACTACCAGTCCGAATAGAAGGATCATTTCTCTATTAGATAGTCCATTTATTGAGGAAGGCTATTATGGGCTAATTAATATTACGCTACTATCAACAGGAGAGGAGCGTACATGAAAAATGTAACAAAAACGGGGAAAATATTGCATTTCAGAGCTTTCCTTGCGTGACAGCATGTGTCTATCTTTTAAAAGTTGCGTCATTAGAACCTAAGGTAACCGAATTTGTTAAAAATTTGAATTGGTACGACCAATTTTCGAAAGATGGCGTAGCAACAGTTCAGCTAGTGATATATAATAGAGGTAACATGTGAAAAAAATAGACGATATTTGATAGATTCAGACTATGTTTCCAGAATTTTTTGGACGAAGCAGATGAACTTTGCTGGATACAGACTATGATGCAGGCAGTTAGTAGGATACAAAAATTACTTTTTAGAGATGCGAGCAATGATGCGGACAACTTGTGAAAAACGCAGACAACTTTTGATAGATTCAGAATATAATGCGGACAGATTATACAACATGTAGTCGACTTTTGGTAGATTAAAATATACTGCGAACAGATTATGGAAGATTCAGACGATTTTTTGGTAGATGCAGATCAATACGACACAAGCAACTTGTGCAACATACAGAGAGTTGTATTCAGGCTATGAAGCGCAATACTTTGAGGAAAATTTAAAAACTAATATACGATTATTTTGGACGCAACTAAAACTGTCTCGTGTGCACGGAACCTTAATGACTTCCCGTTTTATTAGTACACCTCTGAAATGTTTATGACGAAGTAAGGTAAAACCAAATAGCCCTGTTTAATGTTTCCATATAAACCATAAGGCTGTGTTTCTCAAAGTTTGCCCGTTTATCACTCACACTACACAACGCGGTATTAACTGTTCTTTGTTGTTCTATTTTTATGCAGTTTCTTATTTTGTAGTTTAGTTTTAGTGAACACGTATTTTAAAAATAGGCTACGATTTATTCCAAAATGTTTAAACGAAAATATATAAGCAGTCCACTTTATGTTCTAAATGCCAAGAATTGTGGTCTCTCACGAGTACAGAGTTAGGGGCATGATCTGTTACTAATCAAGCGCGGGTTGGCAGATGACGTCAAAATCTCAAAATATTTCTTTCTATGTAGGTACATGCTGATTTTGTCACCATGTTTTTTTTCGGCTATAAAAGGTAGTATCAATGAGAAACTTAAAAATCAGAAAACTTAAAAACACTTAGAAATGGAAGAGAATTTGAAACGACGACCTCACGATGGAAAATTGAAATTGAATTGAATTGAATCTCACCCTGAAACTTAACACGGCTTAGCCGTAGATGGGTGGATGAGATTTGAAAAGTCTCGGATCAAGCATAGATCAGATTGAACAGTGAAGGAAAACACCGTGAGAAAACTCGGAAAACAGCATATTTTAATATATTTTCAAGGACATTCGTAACCCGCCAATCTAGTGTGACTCTCTCCTTGCGAGACAAAGCCTCGAGTCCCAGCAGTGGGAACATTTAGTGGGCTCCTCCCTATGCTATGTAAACTTTTGACAACTTGTCAGAACCATGTCTTTAATGATTTTTTTATTGAAATTTGTTGTCAATTTTTTTAATGAATCCAAAACTTCGAGATAGAACTGGGAAAAATTACCAACTCATTTTAAAATCAGTATAATCTTTTAAAGTTTTGTAGTTGCAGAGTCCGTCTGGGGTAGCACCGTACCTTTGTATGTTGTAATACTGACACGAGTGATACTAACAAATTACTTTAAGCATACCTTTTTATTTGGATTTAAAGATTGAATCAAGTAAGCCAATAAGTCACCTTGTCTTGCTGGTGACCCGACCCGTCCAATGTCGTTTTGAAATTTGATCCCAATCTGTAATTACTTTTTTTTCTAACTGAAGAAACGCTTGCTGTCATTTCGCCTAATTTATTTATTTGTTTTGATTGTTTATGTAGTGGTAGGACTCTTAGCAGAGTCCGGCTGGGGAAGTACCACACCTTTGTCAGTTATTCTACCGCCAAGCAATAATGTGCAAACATTACTGTGTTCCGGTTTGAAGGGCAATGTTTCCAGAGAAATTACAGGGCTTTACAGATATAACAACTTATATCTCTGGGTGACGAGCGCAGTGCGGTGCTAGGTAATGATTTTGGCTCTTCATGGTACAATAGCTGCGTGTCACTGTGCTGTTATGTGGCAGGCATGTTGTTTACTATCAGGCACATGTCCTGCTCGTCTCGTCACTCTTTATTTAAAAAAAAAAGATACATAAAGATTACCTTATCATATTACTATATGTCTCACTACTTCCAAGAAAAGTATTACATATACATTAATGTTCTAAGCAAAATAATCCATAAAATAAGGCGGTCATGCACAAACCTTAAAAAAATTGGCAGTTAAAGCGACTGTGGATAGAAGTAAAAACTCATCATTTTAAATAGGCGCGGTGGCTTTACAAATTTAATTAGTCCGTCAGATCGATTATTAAACAATATTGTACACGTATTTTGTCTTTTGTTACACATTAAAAAAATGAGGAATATATAGTGCTTAGAAGTTTCGAGTGACATCACGTCTAGTTACGATTTTTATGTAGACGTGACGTCACAGCACCGCCACTCCGGAAGTTTGATGATCTATATCTATTGCCGGTTTTTAAGAATTTTATTAAACAAAAAATACGTGTCCCGCATTTTTCCATAATCTCCCTGATTTATTAGAATGGTATATATTTATAATAAATAATAATAATAAAAAGTTTATTCTTAAAAAGAGGTACACTTTAACTTACGTGAATAGTATATAAATAAAACATTGGCACAAGTTAATACTAGAGTAAACTTACTCCCTTATAAAAGGGCCTATAGCCCTGTAAACTTAGGATGAGTAGTAAGCTCCGTCTATTACCAACCGACCAACCATGCTGTCCACCTAGTTGGTCGGTTAGTAATTTTTATTCTTAACCAATAACCTAGTTTGTCTGTTGATAAATTTTCGCTAACAGATGGGTACCTGATTTATTGTTTGAAATATTTTCAATCTTAATCGACAACCTGGTTTGTCGACAATATTTGTTTTTCAAGTCACCACCTCTTATTTAAGTGATGGCACCTTTAAGAGCTGCCCTCAACCTTTCTCACAGCTGTATGTATGACATGGTGACCTGGTACAGAAAATTCTACGAACTCCACCCTTACAGTTGATACGTAGTTATAAAATTTTGTGTATAATTTCGTAAGCATAAACACAGTGAATGGACATAAAAGTAAAAACTAAAAGAACAGAAAAGTGTGCGTGTGTGTGTTTGTGTGTGTGTGACTTTTGACTCCTTCATAATCCTAATTTTAGTATATGCAGCACTGATGTAACACAATACCACGCCTGTGTAGCTTCATATATGTATATTGCTATTACGCATGTCGGTGTCTTGAGTTCACAAGGTTTCACGAATCTAAAATGCGTCTAATAGGTACGCACTTTCCCGCTCCGCTGCTCCACCGCCGCTCCGATACTATGCGTGACTACAGTGACGCAAACGTATAAAATATTCCAGATCTAAAATGTTTTCAACCCGACTAACTTCAATCTAAGAATCTAAATTAAATGTAAAAAAAAATGTGTTAGACGTTTTAAATAGGAAATCTTTGAGTTGCTCTTACGTAGTGTAGGACACCCTGAGACTAGATGGAGTGACGATATGACGATGGAGACATATAGCCGAGGATAGGGCTGAGTGGCGAGCCATGGGAGAGGCCTATGTCCAGCAGTGGACTAATATTAGGCAACACATCTTCAACGACTTTCTTTATCTCTATTATTACCGATGTGTATAACGTTTACCACTTACCATTAGATAGACTATCTGCTTGTATTCCACTCTTTCTATAAAACAACGTTGATTCAATTAGTCAAAAGACATCCAACATCTAAAAAGCCCTTCAGTCCACTTGAAAACTGTCGCAAAATAAACTTAAATTGTGTGGAAAGTGCCTCATGTCCATTGTGTGCCATTCCGAGGACGGCGGAGGACCTTCGAGGACAATGAGCGTCCTCACTCGAGGAACAGAGTGCCTGAGGAGTGTTATTGCCTTCCAGTACAATGAACAACTTATCTTCGAAACTTCCGTTGTGGAGACACTGTCGAATTTTTTAGATGAAATCGACAGTGATTGGGAATTTAAAAATTGTAGCAAAATGTTTGGTGTTTTTTTTTTTTTTTTTTTTTTTTTTAAATAAAGAGTGACGAGACGGGCAGGACATGTGCCTGATGGTAAGCAACATGCCTGCCACATAACAGCACAGTGACACGCAGCTATTGGAACATGGAGAGCCCAAATCATTACCTAGCACTGCACTGCGCTCGTCACCCAGAGATCTAAGTTGTTATATCTCTAAGCCCTGTAATTTCTCTGGAAACATTGCCCTTCAAACCGGAACACAGTAATGTTTGCACATTACTGCTTGGCGGTAGAATAATTGGCAAAGGTGTGGTACTTCCCCAGGCGGACTCTGCTAAGAGTCCTACCACTACAATATTGACTAATAAAGCTAAATTCTACTAATTCTAACTATTTTTGTTGCTCAATTACGTCGAAACAGCTAAGCGGAGTGTTAAAATTTGAATCCTAGTCCGGAATGGCGCGTAACTTTTTGTTCCGGTAAAAATACACAATTCGGAAGTACGCGGGTAAACCGCGGAGCGCTGCTAGTGCTTACATAATATCATAGCAAACGCTTTATTATACCACAACCATAGAATAATAACGCCTAGAAAAACCGGGTTCGCGAAAGAAAAGTGAGGCAAATCAAAGTGAGCTATATTGGCTTAGTCCGTCCAAAACTACCATGAGTTGTCAAGGTCAAGCGTTAGTGCATGCGTCTCCACTCCGACTAAAAACCATTATGACGGTTTGTGTGTGGTCCTACCACGATGTTAAAGATTTCTTTGGCGAACTTCAGTAGGTACATACTGCTAACGTGCTTACGCCGACTTCAATCTGCGTTTTGTCTCACCTATGATGAAGCGTTTGTTTGAAGGTTATCGATCTAAGCGTTATTAATCTATGACCGCAACAAAGAAAACAGAAGATCAAAAATAATCTTAAAACCCCGAATTGAATAGCAATTTGGGAACAAAAAGTGATCTTATCGTCATCCGTTCTCTTCCTAATAACCTTTTCGTCACCAGGACATTTTTAAATAAGGGTAGTGGCGTGATTGATATAGGTAGGTAGGCGCCTGCAATTTTAATGATTTGATAAATCAATGCCATAATTTGAGCAACGGGGATATTTTAGATTGTTGGTCTCCAACGCAAAAACGACAGGATGTTATAAATTGCACGAATGGATGCACCAAATTTGTTTTTTTTGGTTCAAATATTATATATGTAAAATAAGTTTGGAGTGTTCTTAGCTCTTTGATGAAAAATCGGCCCAAGTAGGAAGCCTCTGCAAAAAGGCGGATTACATATACTCCCTAAAAATTGGTATCATTATCATATGGATACACTACAACAAAATTCAAATCCAAGAGGACCACCGCAAAATGTAGGTTTTTATGTTTACTTGCTAAAATCTCACAACGTAACCTAAAAACATTACATTTAAATATTTCAATTTAATTGCTATTCGGTAGTTCAGTAGTAAGGTAAAAATTAAATATGATTAGTATTTGACATTTTGAGGAACATGGCATTACTGGTCTATAAATAGGTATCGTGGACATTAAATTGTATAATTATTATTAATTAAACTAAATCAATACAATTTTTGATACATCGAATCTAAGAGTTGTATTTGGGAAACACATAAATACGAGGGTCAAACTGAAAGTTCTTAGAACTGGCCACTTATAAACAATATAATAAAAAAATAATTCTATAATTTGAAAATAGAACTCTTTGCCAATATTACTGAGTATATACTTCATTCATTTGTCATTTGTTTTACGATTTGGCGGCAAATTGAAAATTGTCTGTGTCACGTCAACATGAATTTAACACGAGAAAATTTTCGTGCAATGATTTTTTATGACTTTCGATGTCATTTAAGTCAACAAGAAAGTTATGATAGACTACGATTGGCCTTTCACGATGAAGCCCCATCTCGTGCGACTGTTTACAACTGGTTTAATGAGTTTAAACGTGGTCGCACTAATCTCACTGATGATTTACGTGAGGGATGGCCTTCTACGGCGACGACTGAAGATAACATCTGTGTTGTGCGGCGTATGATAGAGACTGACAAAAGAGTGACCTATCAGCAGATTCGGACAAGCTTAGGCATCGGTATGAGTCAAGTACACAAAATCCTACACGAACATTTAGCGGTCAGGAAGCTTTGCGCCCGGTGGATACCTCATAATTTGACTGAGGCTCAAAAACTCCATCGTGTGGATTGGTGCCGTAAAATGATTGAAAGATTTAACTGAGGTGACTCAAATTCTGTGTTCGACATACTAACAGGTGACGAAAGCTGGATTTACTGTTATGATCCTGAAACCAAAAGACAATCTGCTCAGTGGGTGTTTCCTTTCGAGGAGTTGCCAACTAAAGTGAAGAGAGATCGAAGTGCGGGGAAAAAAATGGTGGCCTCGTTCTTTGGAAGGATAGGTCATTTCGCAACAATTGTGTTAGAGGATCAAAAAACAGTTTCTGCAGAATGGGACACTACCAATTGTTTGCCACTTGTCTTGGAAAAAGTTCGAGAGAAACGACCTCGCAGTAGGATCCTCCTTCACCACGACAACGCCTCATCGCACACCGCCAAGCGAACGATCGACTATTTGGCGACATCAAACGTTGAATTACTGGGTCACCCGCCGTATAGCCCCGACCTCGCGCCTTGTGATTTTTATTTATTTTCAAAAATTAAAGAAAAACTTAAAGGAAAGCGGTTTATGAATGCTGAAGAAGCGGTGGCTGCGTATCGCGATGCCATTGAAGAGACCCCTAAGGACGAGTGGGCAAAGTGCTTTTCCCAGTGGTTCCATCGCATGCAGCGGTGTATTGACGTGAATGGACAATATTTTGAAAAGATATAATAAAACTAATAACTGGCTAATGTAATCAGTTTTAGATTTTCTAAGAACTTTCAGTTTGACCCTCGTACAATAGGTATAATAAAAAAGTTTTAGTTCCAAAATATGGCCAGTTTCAGATTAAAGTTGTCGGGTCGGTACATGCGTAGCCTTTACATTGAGGATTGACCCTTGTCAACAAGAAGTAAGGATGGTAATCTTTAAAAATATTTTGACGGCAATTTCTTAGCTAAGAGACTTTTATTAATTTTTATTCAGAAGATATTATCTTGCGAGCACCACAGTTCAAAAAGAAATTTTAAAAATAATGACGTGTTTAACCGACTTAAAAAAGGAGATGATTCTCAATTCCGTTGTTTTGTAAGTACATACATATCATGTATGTTACGCAATAGTATCATGTATGTTAGCTTCGCCAATTTTGAATCGATTTTGGCGGTTCTTATATTAAATTGTAGATACCTACTTACTACTTTAAAGGTGGTCTCATAAAAAATATGTCTAAATCGGTGTGGCGGTTGTTGAATAAATATCAATGAAATATTTCACAACATAAATATATTTAATTTATTCGAGTGTCTGTGTTTAGTTGTAAATTGAAGTGGGTTTTTGTTTTTTTAGAGGTAATAGAATTACTTTTAATCACCAAACTAGTGTTTCTTAAGCAAATAAGCATTGAGACTATTGTATTTTCAGCATAGATTACTACCACCGATATTATAAGCTGAATTCATTTTGTGACATAATGTTTTTAAACGTCACGGAAAAAATACATTGCTCCAACTTTTGAGTGATTGTGATGTAATAGGAAAATCAAAAACTTATCTTACACCAAAACAATGGGAGTTTTAAGAATGTAATTTCTCAAAATATTTATCAATCAGCTCAGTTGATAGAGAACGTGAGATTCGAACAAGAAATATTAAAACTAGCTTTTGATCTAATCATGAGAATAAGATTTATTTTTTTAGTATTTAGTGATGGGACGAGCAGGACACAGTGTCCTACAGAAACAACATTATCAACAGCCCACTAAACGTTCCCACTGCTGGGACTCGGGGCCTTCTCTCGCAAGGAGAGAGTTATGGCCATAATCCACCACGCTGGCCCAGTGCGGGTTGGTGGATGACACATGACTTCGAAAGATTCTAGGTACATGTCGGTTTCCTCACGATGTTTTCCTTCACCGTTTTAAGTTAGCGGCATTACGCACGTGACTTCGAAAAGACAGTGGTGCGTGTGGGGTTTGAACCCGGGGTCTCCGGATCGGCAGCCGCCGTTCTCCCGACTAGACCACCGTAACTTACATGCCTGGCCATAATAACATAGTTTCACCACAGTCTATTATTTCTTTATACTGTGGTATCACGCAGCTATTGAAATACAAATAATCCAAATCATTACTTAGCACTCGTTACTGCACTCATCACCCAAAGATAAGTTTATGATCTTTTAACTCCAGTCCCTGTAATTTAAATGGTAACATTGCCTTTCAAACAATAAAGTGTTCAGCATATGACTGCTTGGCGCTAAAATAACTAGCAAAGATCTGGTACTTCCTCAGATGAACTTTGCAATGAGTTCCAACATTTTTTCGCCTCTTTTCTTGTTTTCTACTCGTTTGCATCCATTTTGTTCACGAACAACCAACGCCACATCTACATACCTACGCCAATGCCAGATAAGCGCCACACAGAGGTCGATTTTCAAAATCAATTAAAAAGTTTAAAACTATGTTCAGAAATTGTGATAGACGGCGCGCCTTCTATTTTTATGTCTTCTGAAATTGCCTCATTCTCTCATTCAGAGAATTTAATCCAATAAAATTGAGCACAAGAGTTAGGACACCTCCAGCCTCGTTACAAAGGTACCGTCAACAGAACTTTCCAGAACGCCCCAGAACCAAACATTACCTCGAATCAAAGAGCAACGCGAACTGTCTCCTTTGTTATTCAAATCCATTGGGATTTATTCCCTTTACTTCCAAACATGAATCGACTCAAAAAGCCATCAAAATAAAGACTATTTTGGAACAGCACAAACGTTTTTCCTTTACAACGGAATTGTATTAATTTCATCTTTTTGCAAGCGCTGTATCATGGCAGATATCTTTCTATCATTACGTTGTATTATAGTGGGAATTGAGAGCGGAAATTATTTCCTTTTGTATTTTCGGTGTATTGACAGCATTTCCGCGTGGTACTGACGTTATAGAGGCTCGGAATGATGGTGTGTAATAATCATTTTCATTGTGTGATAGGGAAGATGAATCTTTTACCTATGACAATACGGCTAGTAATTCCATGAAATATATTTGGAACATTCTACATCAAATATAAAATAGTAAGCTAAAACTGAGGCCAGGACGTTCGATTTTACAATCGTGAGGTTCGTAGGTTCAAATTCTGTTTGCACTATAAAATCATCTTTAGGGTTGAAGTAGATTAACTAAAAAATAATAAAACAGGTTAGTTGCATCCAATAAATACCCAAAAAAACATGTATTTTTCTTAAAGAAGCAACTCCTTTGGCCCAAAAAATAAATGATCTATTTTCGCCAAAGAAATAAAAACTGACTTTAATTTAACTAAATTAATTTAATTAAATAGAGACACTCGACCAAATTACCTAAGAATCTATCACTATATCGTCTAAATACATGAAAGCAAATTTTAATTTTATGATCAAATGTCAAAAAACACCTCACACATTTAAAACAAAATTAAATATGTGACCACCACCTGAATTATGATCTACCAAATGCAAAAAAAAACATCAAAACAAATTCAAAATTGGCGACGCTATCGCGTAACATACGTACAAAAAACCATACAAACGAATTGAGAACCGTTGTTTTACTATTGTTGACAACTTATTTATCATAGATTACTTATCAAAGACATTCTTTACTTAATGCATACAACTGCATGGAAATACCGGACGCCAGTGGCACCTTATAACCGACTTTGCAGTAGTAGTGTAGGAAACCATCGTACGAAGATGTAAGTACTCTTCTGTAATAATAAGAATGTGTAGATTGTTGCCTGACTGCGTTTTTCTCGATAGTATGGTTACATCTTCATCATTCATCTATGGTTACAGTCTTTGTGGCTCCGAGTTTATAAGTCTACGGACGCGGCGTTCTTTATAATACCTAGGTATTTAATCATTTATCTACCTACGATTACACGCACACACACACTTCAAAAACTCGTTCCTACCCTTTAGTCATCAGTGTGTCGTTGAAAACCACCTAAAATGCATTCGCACTAAATCACATCATTGTGTAAAACAATAATATCTAAATTAATAAATCCGATAATGCGCGGCTCCGTGTCATTAACTAAATCGATTGAGAGAAAATATATATCAGCGCCACGGACTACAGTGACATTCGAAGGATTTCAATCAAAATATGTTCTGCGTCCTAGACCTATTCAATGGTTTGTTTCCAGAAAATGATGGTGTACAAAATATTGGTGCTCAAATAAGATATAGAGGAAAGCAATATTAAATACTTGTCTTTACTTCTTAGGAGACGCTTCTTAGTTTACAATCTCAACATCTTAAGTACAAGGCTGAATACTATTGAATTGAATACTACTGAATACGATAAGGCTATTTATCAAACGAGGTCAAGAAGTTATCGTAAATTATCGCTTCACTACCTTGAAATTACTTAAAGTAGACGCTTTTAATAAAATCTTACAAATATTACAAATACCAAATTTGGACGTTGGGTTCATATTTGGATGTAGATATGTATGTTGCTTAATCATGTCAAGAATAGCACAAAGGCTAATTTTATCCCGGAGAAACAATGAGAAAGAGAACTACGCGAGTAAAACCGCAGGGTAAATTTAGTACATGAGCCTGATGGTACAATATATTTATATATTTCAATAGTCTTTATCACTGCCTAGCAATGCACCACACTCGTCACTCGGATAAATGATATGGTTCCTTTGCGCTATCTCTGGAAATATTTTTGAAGATGGGATACAGTATCGCTGCTGCATTACTGCTTGGAGGTAATTTTACTGGCTTAGGTGTTGTACTTTCCCAGGCGGAAACGCCGTGGCAAGCAAAATTTAAATGCTGAGCAAAATAAAAAAAATGTTTATTGATATCACTTTTCTTGATGTTTTCAGCTGCGCTTATTACAAGTTTTTTTTTTGTAGTAGAAAGTCATAATTAATTATAATGATAGCAGTTTTTTCTAAATACCCTAGGCAAAGGAAGGAGCCTAGATCGCAACATAATTTATATCTGGTATGAAACATACACGCCTATTCTTTTGTTTATTATTTAAGTGTGTGATCCCACGCACACCAGCTTCTTTTCGAAGTCATGTGCGTAATACCGCTAACTTACAACGCCACAGGAAAACATCGTACGGAAACTGACATGTACATAGAACCTTTCAAGCTCATGCGTCATGCACCAACCCGCACTGGGTCAGCGTGGTGGATTATAGCCTTGACTATCTCCTTGCGAAAGAAGGCTTCGAGTCCCAGCAGTGGGAACGTTTAGTGAGCAGCTTATGTGTGATCAAATTGAGAATAGATTAATATTGCTTTACAGTCGAATTTCGACCACTTAGCGCCTACTACTTACTATGAACAGAACTATCTCATCTTAAACGGACCGCTACAGAAACAACTTCAAAAAATACGCAACAACCTTCAACCCCAAAACCCAGGATTCTTAATAATTGTTCACCTCAAAAGAATAAAAAAATATGTGCGCGAACCGCAGACAAAGCCGGGCAAAAACCCTCCCCATAATAAATTACTTGACCGTGGCCGGAAAGTTTCTTTTGTTTAGGAGTTATTCGTCTATTTTTTGCGAAAAGTTCCATCAAAAGAAGCGGGTCATAGCGGACGAGCGGCTTCACGACGGAACTTGACCTGGATTCGCCCGCGGATGTGGACCAGTTCTGTTTAGACGAATACATTTACAATTATATATACCTACAACTACATGCTATAAAGTGACGGAACGTAAAGGACATGAGCTTGACGTTAGGCTTAGCAATGCGTTACATGAGTAACCATACTTACGGTCGAACTATGTATATGTTATAAGTTGGATTTGTAAATTTTCATAATGTATGTGTTAGTTTATCTGTGGGTCAAATAAATTTTCATTTCATTGCATTATGAGTAGGTTTTTCTCGACAGTTTCAATCATGGTGGATTCAAATCTAGAGCGAACCGGTTTCTTCTAGGTAAGCATCCTCCATCGTAAACCAAATCATCGATTGGCATCAGGCGAGATGGTGGTTCAAGTGTTAACCTACAAATGTTATAAAAAATGGCAAGCTTAATGTATCGTGTGTGGTCGGACTCCGCCTAGGAACATCTTTACCAGTTGTTCTAATAAGCCAATGCCAAGCATACCTAACTCTTTTTAACTTCGTCAATTTGTTTAAGTATTAGACGTTTTTAAAAGTCACCATTGTGTAATTAAATAAGTATTTTGTCAGCTAAAAATACTTATGGAATTATAAATTCATACCTACTTATGAAATATTAGCACCACCCCGCTGGTTTAAATCTATTCAGATGTTACGACGTGATTGAACAAAAAACACCCAAACTTTAACAATATTATTAGAATAATATTGTAGAAGTTCAAACAGAAAATTCTGAGTTCATCGAACAAACATTTATATTACTTGGGAATAGAACCCTAGACTCACAGCTCTGCTATGCAGGCAGGCTTACTACTGCCAACTGAGCCAAAGCCAATTGACAAGCCCTTTTTTTTAGACTGACCTACATACGTATATAATAGTAGTTCGCTAGGGCCTCCACTGCCTATCAGACATTCGGGTTAGCGTCAAGGGCGCAAGTTCTATAAGAACATAAATGATATGGACACTTCATGTTCTAATAGGTATGTGTCGCTGTCCTGTTATGGGCAGGTTTGTTGCTTACTATCAGAGCTATATCCTGCTTGTGTCGTCACTCTATACCATAAAGAAATAAAAACAGATCCAGAGCCAGTCATATCGATATATCTATGGTTTATCGTAATAATAGGTCCTAGTACAAGCTCTGTTCTCGCTTGCTGTAAGAAATTAGTTTTTAATCCGAGCTCCGGAACTTACAAAGTTCCCGGTGCCGTTCAGCTTGCCAGTGCTTATACCGCAGGATAACTGACGGTGGAGACTTGTTGGTTTAAACTTACATCGATTCATTACAAACTATTAATCGGTTATGATATTTTCATCGTCAATAATAAATCCTACTAATATTATAAATGTGAATGTATGGATGTTTGGATGTTTGTTGTTCAATCACGTCCTAACGTATGAACGGATCGGGCTGAAATTTGGAACACAGATAGATTATAGTCTGGACGAACACATAGGCTACTTTTTATCCCGGAAAAACAACGGGAACAACGGGAACGGGAACTTTGCGGGTAACACCGCGGGACGCTGCTAGTAATAAATAAATATTGGTGGTCAATTCACACACAACACCATCTGACCCCAAACTAAGCAAAGCTTGTATGATGGCGGCCAGAGAGCTGATATAATACTAAGTTATATAGTTTTAAATACATACTTATTATACATAGAAACACCCAGACACAGTGCAAACATTTGAATTCATCACAAAAATATTTGCACTAGGTGGGAATCGAACCCACGACCCTCGGCTTCCCAGGCAGAGCTACTACCAACTAAGCCACGAGGCCAGTCAAAAAGTAATTAATAGTTTCTTGATAAGATTTTGTTCCAATTACGATGATGTCTGGGTCAAACATATTTATACCGTTCTGATTAGTCTTTTAAATAGTTTATGGAAAAATATGGTAAGTAGGTACACGTATTAATACTAATAATTACGTAATACCTATGTAGATCATCAAACTTTCGGTGTGGTTGAGTAGAGGGGATTGTGACGTCAAGTGTTCGTAAAAATTGTACATAGAGATGACGTTACTCAAAACTTATTATCACTAAATAATATCTGCGTAATGTTTTGTTTGTGGTACAAAAGAAAAAATACAATATTGTGTAATAATCTAACTGACGGACTAATCAGTTTCTTTTCATCATACCTGTTACAATTTAATTTATTACCCATATAATTAAACACATTATAAACATAAGCAGTCGATTACATATATCGACGGTTAAAAGGAAGTTGGGCATAAGCGACATTTTGGTCAAAAATCAGTTTTAAATGCCATTTTACTTAAAATTTTCTGCTCTTTCGAATGAGCTGACTCCCATAGCTCTACGATGACTTTTTTGGCGCTTATGCCCGAGCAAAAAACGACATTTCCTTAGTTATACTATTCGTAACCGACGTAAATTCAGGTCATTTTGTCTATAAAGGTGCTTGTACCCCTGCAAAAAATATTTATTCTCGATTTGTTGTCGGTAATGCTTTTTTACTTCATAGGGGTCTCCAGTTTTCGGTTGTTTATGCCTTCTAAGCTATTTCCTCAAAAAATACAAACGTTGTTTATAGCCTATTTCCATTTAATAATTGAACATAGCTTTGACGCTTGTACCCTTTTTCCAAAATTCATTTTTATTTTACTCTGTCGGTTATACCCTATTAACTAATTTAATGTTAATATCACGCGGTTGGTTATTCCTCACTTCCGTTAAGAATATACACACATTTTTGTTGCTAATCCCTTATTACTTAAATTGAACGACATACCATGGAGTCGATTACAACCTACTTCCACGATCAACGATCAAAGTAATACGTCATTTATACTGTGATACACAATGAGGATTTCATTCCAAATCCGTGCTTATGACATTTGATATCACTAAATTACACACGAAAAAGACTGGAGCAAGAGTTAACAAAGTGCGAAAAGATCGAAACAGGAAAGTCATCCTGAATTGTAGCAGAGAGGAAGACTTTGTCCTGGTCAAAAATCGTGTGCAGCAACACAAGTTTCTAAAGGTGAAAACCGTAAAAGCGGGTAATCCACAGATCAACATTCTATACATTCTATGCTCGACATCAGACAAGAGAGCGCGATCAGAGTGCTACACAGGAAAAAAGGCGTAATTCACATGGGTGTCATCCACTGATCGAGGTCTCACCTCGCATTCACAGAGCGTTTTTGGACGCCGAAAAGGTCTACATAGGACTCCAGACTCCAGACCAGTGGCAGACCATTCGCCATAGTGCTACAAGTGCCTAGGTTTCGGCAATACAAAGGCGATCTCCCGGGAAAGGGATGAGTCCTGCAGATACTGCGGAAAAAAACCACTCCTGGACACAATGCAAGGCAAGAAAAGAAGACCTGCCACCCAAATTCAAGAACTGCACGGTTGCTCATCCCAACAGCCCCAACAGAGAACTCGCTCACAACGCCTTTAGTAGCGATTGCCCTGAAAGGATAAAATGGGATGGTTTAGCGCGTTCTAGAATATCTTATTGCTAAGGGCACTCATGAGGAAAGTGGCTCAGTCTTCAGTATACGATTCATCCTAGCCAACCTGCAGTGCTCGCAACGGCAGAACTCCTAAAGGTAGCGAGAGAAAGGGAAGTTTCAGTTGCCCTTGTTCAAGATCCCTATGTGGGAAACAAAGGCGTAATGAGACAATATCCTGGAACTCGCGTTATCCAGTGCAGTTTAAACAGACAAAACCAATTAAGGCAGCCATAATAGTTTTCGGTGTCAGGCTGGTGGTAATCCATGACCCCCAATTTGTTACCGAAACGGGAGTGGCTGTTCTGTTGGTCGGCACAGGCCTAAAACTGGGAGTAATTTCTGTCTACTTAGAAGGAACCAAAAAGTCGAACCCTTCCTCAGCAGGATTATGGTATTCAGCAAAAAAACTAGCGACAAATGAACTTATTGTTGCTGGTGACGTGAATGCGTAGTCCCACTGGTGAGGAAGCACATCCCAAAATGAGAGAGAAGAAGCCGTAAACTCATTGTTCAACGAAATGGACTTATTTATAACTACGACGATACACCAATCTTCGAGATCGTTAGGGAAGGCAAACTCTGCACAAGCATAGTAGATGTAACAATGTGCAGCGGGTCTCTCTTGGGAAAATCGAGAGATGGAAGGAAGGTTGACAAAAGTATTACGACATCCGACCACAACGCAATCACTTTCGTTTTGCGCCTAGTTAAACCTTTCAAACAACAGATACCAATAATAACAACATGCAAATACTAAACCAAGACACAGTGGTCAAACTTTATGTTAAAATCAGTTAAAAGCTCTCGCCGGAGTCAGTGGAGAAATGTGAATTTCCATTGGTCGATGGTCGATGGTTCCGAACTACACAGCTAGTTTACATGAAGCCTGCGGACAGACCATTCCAATGGTAAGCTCGCCGGATGGAAATCCAACCCTTGAGGTAGACGGCCACCGATTTCGGTTGGTGCGATCGAGAAACAAAACTGATAGAGTACTGAGAAGGTCGGACGCCTTTCATAAAGGCAAGTGCGCTGCTTTTACATCTTAGCAGAAATGCGTGTGAAACACCCCGGGTGATAAGCGTGGATGCGATGACAATCAAATACTCAAGAGCGAAAGTCGCATACCGGCTGGGTTGCATTTAGGCCTCTAAACATCACGAGGTTGTCGTGTACGAAGATAGGGGAGAAAATCTGAGCTTCCTCAGAGCCCCTTCGCACGACCTAACAAATGCAACAGACAGCTGGGGATACCCCGTTCCTAGTTCGACCAACCAAACCGGTTCTGAAAGAGCATAGCAGAGGAAAAAACCGCAGCCAATCATAGCGACAGCCGAAGCACCGTGATGGTGCTTCGGCTGTCGCTATGATTGCCTTCGTGATTTCGTGACCACTATCCGGGCTCCATCGCAATAATATACAATGTTTCAGACGGCAATATCCAAAGCCTTTTTATTTGGAGAAGTTAATCACACAGACTTTAAGAGATGGGACCTTCTCGCTGACTAATTCTTCGTGGGTAATCATGTTGGCTAGATTAGTAAAATACGAGTAGCTACTTTTAAAATGAACTGCACATCATCAACTGTCAAATACTCGATGGACTCGGAGGCACCCGAGCATAGAATTGAAGTCGTATCAAAAACGAAATATTATGTTGATTTACCGGACTGTTATCGTACGCCCCGGAAAATTTTTGAGAGTATTTTCTATACTGTTTGTTATTTTTTTAAACGTTTAACATTACGAATACATACCAAGCCTCCTAAATTTACGAGTATTCCTTAGTTATGTGCCTACCTACTAGCTTAAATATTATTTTTCCGAAAATTAGTAGGTTGATACCTACCAACTCTAGCCTTGATTTTTCGTAATTAAAAATAATAACAGAAATGTAGTTTTGTTTTTATTTAAAACATCGTACTATCTGATTGTTAGTGAAAAGGTGACATGAAAATAATGCAAAAAAACGAACAATCACCTTTTAAATCTACCTTAATTTAGCGTAAATTAGAATTACTTAAACGAGATCGTGTTGGTTGTGCTACTTCATTATTTAGGAAATGTCTTTTCATCTATATTTCCTTAGACTCACGCAATGCCAGATGTTAGTTATCCTTCTTTTCCTTTACTTTCAAGCTACATTGTGTGTCACTAATGTCTTATGATTCTGTTTTTTGTAAAAGTCGACTGTTACTTGTGTTCTATTATCTGTTATACAACCACTGTGAAAAGTACCTTATCCTTCTTTTCCCATAACACTTATTGAACTGCCTAGTCTCTTATACCCCTTTTCCCTCGCGACGTGAGATATCGGTATGTTGTTTAAGCTTCTTATCCGTTCATATTTTATTTTGTCATTTGTCGCTTACGCCATATTACCTCATTGGAAAATTAAAAGCTATTGCTATAAGCGACATAAACCACGTTAAAAAGCAACAAATCATAGAAACTGACAATACCGGTAACTGCCCCATTTTTTTCTCTTTTTATAACTGTTTCAATTTTCACAAAATGCTAATAAATAACAGAGATAAGTCAGTTTTTCTAAAATTCAAAACTTTGAACGGCTCTCCTGAACATTTCACTTTTTGGCGCTTATACCGTATTTCCTTTTAACCGTCGATATGTTCCCTCTGCTGAAAAACTGACAGTAGCTTATCCTAAAGTCAAAAATAGATTGGTTATTAAACCTTCATTGAGACATAAATAATGCAGATGTGTTTAACGTAAGCAGTTATTTACCTATTGCGAAGTGTTCTTCATATTTATTGTAATTTTGTTGAAGTGAAAACTTCTTTTGGCGCGCCTAGACATGTTTTTCGTGGGCTGTGAAATTACTTCTAGCGTCACGCTCGGATATGATAAGAAACCTTCGGGTAAACTCGGGGCTATAGCCATTGGCCGCCTATAAATGCGTCATCCAATAGGAAACGCTAAAAGGGCGTGGCCTGCCTATCATGGCATGGTCATCTAGAAATGCGTCAGCCAATGGGAAATGCTGGTGCATTTCTCGATGGTCATGCCATGATGACCAGGCCACACCCTCCGGTTACACCCGTGTAGTTTCCAAAGTAAGCCATCAAATTCTGAGTTATAAGTTTTCACTTCTATCGGTAGTTCCCATGACTGCCAATTTTTTTTGATGTGTGTGGGTCCGCCGCACAGGACCGGACTGGGCCGAAAGCCCGAGTGGCGATCTCAAGCCCGGCGGGTATACCGCCTAAGTAAAACTGGCATAGTTCTGAGGTTGCACTCTCTTTTCTTTTCGTTTGAAATGATTGTAGTGGTAGGACTCTTGGTAGAGTCCGCCTGGAGAAAGACCAAACCTCTGCCAGTTATTCTACCGCCAAGCATGAATGTGAAAACATTACTGTGTTCCGGTTTGAAGGGCAATTTTTCCAGAGAAATAACAGGGCTTAGAGATAGAACAACTTAGATCTCTGGGTGACGAGCGCAGTGCAGTGCTAGGTAATGATTTGGACTGTTCAGTTACAATAGCTGGGTGTCACTGTGATGTTATGTGGCAGCCATGTTGCTTACCATCAGGTACATATCTTGCTCGTCTCGTCACTCTTTATAAAAAAAAAAGTTGACAGTCATAGTAACTGCCGATAGAAGTGAAAACTTATAACTCAGAATTTGATAGCTTACCTACACAAACTACACGGGTGTAACCGGAGGGTGTGGCCTCGCCATCTTGGCATAGCCATCTAGAAATGCGTCAGCATTTCCCATTGACTGATGCGTTTCTAGATGGCCATGCCATGATGGCCTGTCCACGCCCTTTCAGCATTTCTCATTGGCTGACGTATTTCTAGATGGCCAATAGCCATGGTCTCGAGTTTACCCGAAGCTTTCTTATCATACCCGAGCCTACGAAAAATCTGTCTAGGCGCACCTAAAGAAGTTTTCACATCAAAAAAAAAAAAGACAGAGACAGCAATAGCTAAGCCATAGCCGATTTAGTTAGGCGGTAGAAGGGCAGGTGCTATAGGTCGTCGGTCTATGCTACAGTTGCCGCATGGCGCAAGCCAGGCTCGTTCCTATTAGACTACAGGCCCGTGAACAAGATTTACGGGTCAAATGAACCACCAGGAGACCTATGTAGGATGATAGAAGGGTGTAAAGTTATAAGATTCAGCACTATGCCGTCACTTGTAAGCTGTCCAACTGAGTGTAATTGAAGAGGGGGGGTTGCAATTCCCGATCATTTCTCCTTGTCGCATTATTTTTGTACGGCGCGGCGTTGCGGAATAATAGATTAAAAGAGGTATTGAAACTATAAAAATTATAAATTTTAACTTTTTAATTATTAGTTTGCCGGAAAAATTTACAGAGTACTAGTAATTTACAGAGCAAATTTGGACATTTGATTAATTACGGCATTGGTTCCATACAGTTTCAATACCTCTTCTAATCCATTATTTCGCAATGCCGTACAAAAATCATGCGACAAGGAGAAATGGTAGAAGGTTGCAACCCCCCCTCTTCAATCACACTCAGTTGGACAGCTTACAAGTGACGGAATCTTAATACTTTACACCCTTCAAAATTACAAAAGGAATTTCTTTCCTAAACAATAATAATTATGTTATACAAAAAGAACATGAGCGTTTCAATAAAAGTAAGTACCACCACAAGTAAAAAAAAAATTGGCAGTCATAGGAACTGCCGATAGAAGTGAAAACTTATAACTCAGAATTTGATAGCTTACTTTGGAACTACACGGGTGTAACCGGAGAGCGTGGCCTGGAAATCATGGCACGGCCATCTCGAAATGCGTCAGCATTTCCTATTGGCTGATGCATTTCTAGATGGCCATGGCATGATGCCGAGGCCACGCCCTTTCAGCATTTCCCATTAGCTGACGCATTTCTAAATGGCCAATAGCCATGGCCCCAAGTTTACCCGAAGATTTCTTATCATATCCGAGCGTGACGCTAGAATCCAATTCACAGCCCACGAAATATCTGTCTAGGCGCGCCTAAAGAAGTTTTCACTTCGAAAAGTAATGAGATTTGAGCCATAAAACCCGTTTCCATAAAAGTGAAGTTCGATAATTCATTTGATTCCGTCGACGCAGATTTAAAAACCCCGCCACCGCGAACTTCGCGAACACATCGCGGCCGACTTGTTTCCAAGCGATCATTCATCGGCGCTGAAATATCGCCAGAGTGTAACACATTTATAACTTCGATACATAATTTCCCAGCAAATGTGACCTTTTACTAAGAAATTTATAATAATACTAGCGATCCGTTGCGGCTTTGCTCGGATATTGTCAAATAAGGATTACTTAACAATATACTATTTAGAAATTAGAATTATTCAGACTAAAAAATTCAAAATTCAATCCATTATTCATCCGTCAAGTTTTTTTTTTACTTTTATATGTTTACACTCTTGATCGTCGTCCTGCCTAATGTTAAGCTACGATGCGGCCCACGATGGAGCTTGTTTACTAGAAGAAACCGATTCGCTCCCGATTTGAAGACACCAAGGTTAAAACTATCGGGAAAAACCCACTCAGGCAACTCATACCACAGCCTAGACGTTCCTATCACAAAAATAGAATCAAACCTGTACTTCAGTTAGCCCAAATCGCAGATATATACCAACATTCCAGAGACCTTGATTCGAATCCCACGCGCACCTCTGTATACCTAAAGACCACGCGATGAAACAAAATAAGTATTACGACCTTCAAAACGAATTAACAATAAACAGCTATGTAGTTAATTTATACGCTGTAGAAGTAGGAGCGAGAGGTATACCAGCAAAATCTCTCTATAACCTGCTTAAAGACCTTGGCTTGTCCAGAAGTGTAGTAAGTTCTATACTAGAACGAGTATCTAAAGCTGCACTAGTAGGATCATATCGGATTTGGCTGGGCAGGGAGAGAAATACGAGTAGTGAAGGTGAGTGTTGACGTACGTCACCAAAAGGGGCCCCTTTTAAACCTACGCCCGAGTCACAAGACTTGGGGTCTATTCGAGATTTCTCTCTCTGCCACACGATGGACCCGGCACCCGCACGGTGAATCCATGGAATGCTAAGAGAATTCGTCTCTTTCGAAGCCATGTGAGTTGTGTCGCTAACTTCAAACCGGCAAGTAAAGACACCGTTATGAAAACAGACATTTTAAAAATCTTTCATGAATCATCCGTGCACAGGGCCAGAACAGAGATTTATGGTCTTAACTCTCTCATTTCGAGAGAAAGCCTCAAGTCATGGTTTTAAAAAATTTAGGGGACATTTTAGTGAGACGCTTATTCATAAGCAAAATAATACATAATACGATACATTGTCAAGTTTCCACAAACGAAGTTAAAACAGCGCCGGGAGCTCGCGAATGTCTTCAGAGTGAATTAATTACGGTTACCTTTGCGCTGGCGGCGGCGGCACGCTCGCCAGAGAATAGCTAACGGTAGGAATAGAAACACTCTACTATCCAGTCTTGAAATTTAAAGACAACAAGCTTTGTCGCTATATTTAGTTTTTTTTTCTTATAAAGAGTGACGAGACGAGCAGGACATGTGCCTGATGGTAAGCAACATGCCTGCAATATAACAGAACAGTGACACGCACCTATTGGAATGTGAAGAGTCCAAATCATTACCTAGCACTGCACTGCGCTCGTCACCCAGAGATCCAAGTTGTTATATTAGAAATATAACAACCCTGTAATTTCTCTGGAAACATTGCCCTTCAAACCGGAACACATTAATGTTTGCACATTACTGCTTGGCGATAGAACAACTGGCAAAGGTGTGGTACTTCCCCAGGCGGACTCTGCTAAGAGTCCTACCACTAAACTGTACTACTACACTATATTACTACACAATATAGCGACAAAGCTTGCTTTCACTTTAAAAAAATTGCAGCGTTACTACGCTGCAAACTGAATTGAATGTTTGTTTATATTTTTTAACTGTGGGCAGAGCCTTTATTAACAAAACTAAAATACAATGAGAACTACACTACGCTACATACCTAACAACTACTTACACTAAGCACACCTGAATTATCCATAGACCAATGAAGGTCTACAGATAATCAAGATGTTCAAGCCCACTACCAATCGGAAGCGTACCCAGCATGCTGGCGGCATTACCACGCTGAATGGCAATGCTTATGCGTTGGGCCAAATAAACGCCAGCATTTTGGTCACGCGTCGCGTCGACCAAGCGCTCGGAAAGGCTTTTGAAGATAAGGTGAGCTCCCGGCCCCCAGGGACCTCGTTTATTTATGTTATGTTGTTATTATGTCATTTATCATGTAATTTATGTTGAACGTAGAAGTTATGCAGTGGTAGGACTCTTTGCTAGTTGTTCTGTGGCTACGCTGTAATATGAAAACATTACTGTGTTCCGGTTTGAAGGACAATGTGATTGGTGAAATTACAAGGCATAGATATGAAACATCTTAAATTTCTGGGTGACGATCGCAGTGCAGTGCTAGGTTATGATTTAGACTCTTCATGTTCCAATAGCTGCGTGTCACTGTGCTGTTATGTCCTGCTAGTCACATCATTCAATATGATAAAAAGGCACATGTACTGTTCGTATCGACAACCTTTACATAAGTACTACAAAAAATACAGTACAGAACAATGGCAGACTTTCATACTCTAAAATAGTTGAGACGAAATTATAGCGTCTACACTTTCATCAAAAATATCTTAAAATATTGAACCCCGAGAAGTATTATGTTTTAGAACTACTAATATTTTTTCTACTAATGATAACCAACTCTAAATAAAAATATTTGTGTCGTCATTATTGGTTTACATTTTTTTTTTTCAAAATATCATGAAGTATGAATGGTCATATTCGAACTATGTAATAAGTTATTGTAATCCTTAGAAAACCCAATATATTGTAATATTTTTTGTAGCTTCTATTACCTAATATATTTATTTTTAAAATGCTGTCTTGTTACTACATCCCATCCCTAGAAGACGCCGCGCCGATTCAATCAGCGACGCTTCGATAGAAAATGTGCAGAGTCGAGGCATTAATGAGCCGCCGAAGCAATCCAAAGACAATTACACTCTGTGATTGCTCGCTTTTGGAACTTGCTACTGCTTTAAATAAATAAAACACATACACATAAAGAACAATGGCAGAATGGTAGTAAACTTCATTCAACGTCTGGAAATAACGTAAATATAACATAATTGTATTGTGTTTTCTAAGATTTTTTTTAAATGGTAAAAGAAATTACAAAAAATATTACAATGCATTGGGTTTTTTAAATGATTAAAGTAACTTGCTACGCAGTTCAAATACAACCATTTACTATAATCATGTTATTTTGGGAGTTATTGTAAAACAATAAAGACAGCAAAAATATTTGTTATTTAGAGTCAGTTTTCATCTTATATATAAAATTCTCGTGTCACAGTGTTTGTTTCCTTACTCCTCCGAAACGGCTTTACTGATTCTAACCAAATTTTATATCCATATTCAGTAGGTCTGAGAATCGGCTACTAGCTATTTTTCATACCCCTAAGTGACAAGGGTTGTTCACCCCAAAAATTTTTTTTTTAATTTTCGGACAAAAAATTTTGATTTTATTTTTTTATAATGTGGCGTTAAAAAATACATACAACCCTAAATTTTTACTCTTTTATCACCAACCCCTATTTTTTAATAGTCGTTTTAGTAATTTAATCATTTTTCATCCCGCTCGATAGCTGATCAATTATAGTCTTTTTAGGTTCCGTAAAACGTAAAAACGGAACCCTTATAGATTCGTCGTGTCTGTCAGTTTGTCTGTCTGTCCGTCCGTATATCACAGCCGCTTTCTGCCGAAACTATGAGAACTACACTGTTAAAACTTGGTAAGTAGATGTATTCTGTGAACCGCATTAAGATTTGTACAAAAAAAATAAAAAGAATAGGGGTGCCTCCTATACTTAGAACTGAAACTCATTTGAAACACTCACTGAACATTTTTTTCCATCAAACCTACACGTGTGGGATGTCTATTGTCTATCGATAGGTCTTCAAAAATGATGTTGAGGTTTCTAAAATAATTTTTGTCTACACTGAATAATTTGCGCGACAGACACTTTCAAAGTAGTTCCCCCCGCCCCCCTCTAACTTCTAAAATAAGAGAATGATAAAACTAAACAAAATAAGAATATATTTATTGCTCTCACTGTGTAAAAATAGGTCTTAAAAATATAAAAAAATGTACAACAGTGTACCCTTGACGGGCGTGCAACATTAACAAGTATACAAAGTTCTGTTTTCGATGTAAAAATAAAGTATGAACATGCAAGCTACCAACGAAAATTGGTTTGAACTCGATCTGATGAGTATTTTTTTTTAGTATGTCATAAATACTTGGCTGCTTTTATTTGTAAATGTTTTTCACTCTATTTCGATTAAAATTTCCAGGAGCTTATGGCAAATCTAAAATCAATAATGGAGGCGCCAGCTATAGATTATTTAGTTTTCTTCGATAGGTAGTAGGTAAGCAAATGAACTGAAGTCTCACTGAAAATAAAACAAAGGAGGGGGAGGTGCACCAACCTGGCTTTCTTCCACGTACACTGCACATCCAAGAACCTCCTCGGTTCCGATTCCACCAGCAGAGACACTCGCGAGGGGCGCCGACGCCGCTGTATTCGATAGGAGCGGTATGCGAAGAATTTCTATGATACTTCTGCGGTCGAGCGGGGGTCAGCAGATCAGACCCTGGAAGCTGTTCTGCAGCGGACAGACACAACTTGCGGATAGTCACGTCTTTTCGCGGCGAGGTGCACAAGGTAATTAGGGGGGGTAGGAGTAGTGAGACATCAACAATAATTTGAATAGATTGAACCAAAATACGATAGATGGCGTCACCATTTCCAGCCGCCCTTAAAGGGTCACCTTTAAAAATACAATCATAAAGGTAGCGGTAGCGGAAATATAATACATAAAATAGTATATTATATGCGGGTTTAGCATGCGGGAATATAATATGGAGCAGTTAAATATACATATATATACGAGTTAGAAATAAAACTATCTAATGTCTAAACTAAAATACATAATTAAGTGTTGAACAATTACTGGCTTGGCAGAGGGCACAAGCGCACTACAGGGCGCAAGTAGCTTCCCTTCGTGGTTTTGACAGTGACCACACGAACGACACCGTCTTTGGCTGGATGAACTTTCTCTACGACAGCTAATGGCCATGCAAGAGGAGGTGCGTTGTCGGTTATAATCACTACGACCGTTCCCAGCTTGATGGGGACAGAAGGAGTATTCCATTTCTCGCGAGTTTGAAGGCCGTGTAGGTACTCGACTCTCCATCGCTCCCAGAACGACTGAACTAGTTTATCTAACAGCGAGTGCCTGTGCAGGGCACTGAGGTTGTTCGACTCCTCAGCGGGCGCAGGCAGCGAGCACAGAGGCGCGGTGTGCAAAAAATGACTCGGAGTCAGAGCAGTGGGCTCTGCCGGGTCTGGACTTAACACGGTTAGCGGTCGCGAATTCAGTAAACACTCGATTTGTACGAGCACCGTGTTAAGCTCCTCGTATGATAAAAGCTGTTGGCCGATTACTTTAAACAAATGCGTTTTAACGATCTTTACCATACTCTCCCAACATCCGAAATGGGGCGAAAGTGGGGGAATATGTTTGAAAGTTATGCGGTTTTCCGACAGCTCTTCTTCAAAACGCGGCTTATATTCTTTATTTAAAAAGTTATAAAGCTCACGAAGATACGAATTGGCCCCACGAAAATTCGTAGCGTTGTCGCAGGCAATGTCCTGGACGGGACCGCGGCGCGCGAGGAAGCGTTTTAAAGCAGCTAAGAAGCTGGCTGTGCTGAGATCTGTCGCTATCTCTATATGCACAGCGCGGGTGGTTAGACAAGTGAATATGCACAAATACGCCTTCTGACTTTGTACTCCGCGACGCCTAATAGGAGTGTAAGCGATAGGGCCACCGTAATCACACCCGGTGTGCGTGAAAGCTTTTAGAGCCTGTCGAACACGGCTGTCCGGCAAATTAGCCATAAGCGGATATGTAGGTCGCGGTTTCAACCGAAAGCACGTATTGCACAAATGGAATCTTCGTCGTACAATTCGACGCGCGGATAAGATCCAATACCTTTGCCTAAGAAGCGACATAAGCAGCTCTGGACCCGCGTGTAAATGTTTTTTGTGGTAATAATCGATTAATAAATCAATTACATGATCATGACGTGGTAAAATAATGGGGTGTTTGTGCGTAAAGTCTAGCTCGGCATTCACAAGTCGACCGCCTACTCTAATAAATCCATTATCCAAAAATGCGTTCAGTTTGTTAAACGCGGGTGAACAAAGTTTATCTTTTTGTAAATTATTAAATTCCTCCGGGAAATATTTGCGTTGAATGACCTTTAGTAATTTACTTTCAGGGAACTCTAAATCGTCAGCAGTAACGGCGACCGTGTCACGGCGAGATAATATTTTTACACATCGACAGATGAAAACAATTATGCGTAACAATCTACTCCAAGAGGAAATGCGTTGAGCGAGATTGTATATGACTGAATCTTCGACGGGTGTAGTCACAGGGTGTGCAAGTACTTTTTGCTCGGGCACATCAACAATTGAATGTGTATCTGAGTTTATGGGCCACTGTGACGGGTCTAGCGAAAGCCAAGCAGGCCCATGTAGCCAAAGAGCGTGCGAAACCAGTTTTTGTGGCATAAGGCCGCGAGACAAACAGTCAGCAGGGTTCTCCGAACCTGAGACATGATAAAAATCATCCGCGGATATGTTGTCAGTAACTTTGACAACGCGGTGAGCGACAAATGCTTGCCAGCGATGAGGCGAACCTTTGATCCAATATAAAGCTACTTGTGAATCTGTGAAAGCGTAAACTTTAACTGAATGGCGAGAAGCGATTTTATCTAAGACCACGCGCAATAACTTCGACAGTATTACAGCTCCGCAGAGCTCTAATCTAGCGATAGTGTGCTTTGTCATCGGCGCGACCTTAGATTTCGAACACACCAACTGCACCGAAGTACGGCCGTGTGACGTCACGCGTAAATAAACTACCCCTCCGTAGGCTAGTTCGCTAGCATCTGAAAATCCTACCACCGTAATTTCCACGTCGTCGTCTACGCCTATATGTCGCGGGAACTTAATATTGTTCAAAGCGGGCAATTCTATGCAGAACTGTTTCCATAGCTTGACGATATGCGGGGGCGGGACGTCATCCCACTCTAACTTAAGCTGCCAGAGCTGTTTAATGAGCAGTTTGGCGAGCAGGACGGTTGGCGCGACAAAGCCCATGATGTCCCACAGCCGCGCGACGGTCGACAGGATGATACGTTTCGTACAGGTAATTTCAGCGGGGGAGGTAACTTTAAAATAAAAGCTATCAGTTTCGGTTGACCAATGTAAGCCTAGTATTTTGTGCTGCACGGATTTATCGAACTCGACCTCCATGGGAGGTTTGTGAGATGCGGGAATAGAATTTAAAACTTCGTTTGAATTACTGTTCCATTTTACTATGTCCCACTGTGCACCTTTGAAGAAATCAATCAGCTCTTTTGACACGGTGACGGCATCACTTTCCTGCTGTACAGAAAAAGCGACATCGTCCATGTAAAGCGACGAAGCGGCTATCTCGCTGGCACGCGGATATTTAGCGCCGTCATCCGCGATCAGCTGATGTACAGTGCGAAGTGCATGGTAGGGACTGGACTTTAAACCAAAACAAACTCTGTTAAATTGATACAGGACTAACGGTTCATGCGGATTGAACCGATACAAGATGCGTTGATAGCGGCGGTCTTCGTCGCGCATGACAATTTGTAGAAATTGTTGACGGCAATCAGCGGTTAAGGCGATGCGGTAAAGTCTGAAGTTTAATACAATTTGAAATAGATTGCCTTGTAAATTTGGTCCTGCATGTAAAATATCATTAAGCGAACGTCCAGATGCAGTTTTACTGCTGGCATCCAGAACGATACGTAAGCGCGTCGAAGTCTTATCTTCCCGGATGATTCCGTGGTGCGGTATGACATATGAAGGTAACAACGAATTATCAGAGTCATCGGGAGGTGCGGGTGAAATATAATCTTTCGCGATATATTCATGTATGACTTCGTCGTAAGCGGCTCTCATCTTTGGACAGGCTTGTAATTTCCTCTCCAAACACAAAAAGCGCCTACGAGCGATATTGAATGAGTCACCGAGTGAAAAGGCGTCTTCACTAAACGGCAAGCCCACAGTGTATCGGCCACTCTCGGGATCACGAGCAGTGGTCGCGCGGTAAAATTCTTCACATTCAACATCCGCAGTAGAAAGTTGAACGGGCGGGGCGGAGCATTCTTCTAACTCCCAAAATCTTCTAAATAAATCTTCCATCGGTTCCTGGACCACGCAACAGGTCGTGAGAGTGTGCGCGGAGCGATTACAAACAGTAGGTACACACCCCATAACTACGTAACCCAGTACCGTACGAATGGCAGGTGGAGCCGTGGTATTACTTTAAACTGTCTCGGGCAACAACAAGTGCGGAAACAACGATGCGCCTATCAACGCGTCAATTTCACTAGGCATCGAAAATGTATCGTCTGCGAGCGGTAATCCGCGCAAGTGTGAAAGCGCCGATACGTCTATAACGGCGGAAGGTAAAATATCCGTTATCTGATCCACGAGGAGTGACGAAACGTTAAACTTAATGTTGTCATCGAAGCGAGAATGAAATTGAAAATCTACTGAACCTTTAATCACTTTTTCTGAACCTCCGAAACCTTTAATAAGCGTATGTTCCGTCTTCCCCTGTTGTAAGCCTAGACGATCGCAGCACTCTTTGGTCATGAAGTGACTCTGTGAAGCAGAGTCCAGCAAAACACGTACGAGGTGCTTGTTACCACCATCGTCATACATAGCTACTTGAGCAGTAGCCAGCAGAACTGTAGTAGCGGTACATTGCGCGGTATTTACGTGCGGCATACAAGGCGGGGAAGCGAGCGGCGCAGTGGATGTTGCACACAACGATACATCAGCGCGCGGCGCAGAACTAGTCTCTATAGGTACGGACGGACGGCGATGCGCTGGCGCGGCGGCCGGGCGAGCGATAACTTGCACGGTAGCTTCACCGGTAGTGGGGTTCGAATCCCGTCGCGGGAAATGAAGCAAAGTATGATGTTTCAATTTGCAAACTCGACAATTCGAGTTCGAGTTGCATTGGGATACGCGATGTTTAATACTAGTACAATTAATGCACGCATTATTTTCTTTAATAGTTTTAAAGCGTTCTTCTGGTGTCATTTTAATAAAAGCGGGACACTTAAATATGTGTAGATGAGTAATATTCGTACACAAACATCCATTCTTATTACCGGAATATGAATCGACAGTTAAATAAGTTTGGTATTTCGGTTGCGCTGTAGTATTTGTATTAGCGGATCGAGCGCGATTTGAAACTTTATTCGTGTGTTTTTCGAACGAAGGCACACTTTGTAATTGCAACATTTTATTTTGATTTTTAATAAACTTTAACAAGTCATCCAGCGTTGGAATTTCAGACCGATCGGATAAACTCATCTCGAAGGCGTGCACGGTGTTCGTATCTAATTTACGAAGTGCAATATGTAAAAAGATAAAATCGGATAAATTATCAACTTGTACATTTTTTAATGTTTGTACTGCACTGACAAACTTGTCGGTAAACAAATCAAAGTTGTCAGCGGAAGCGATGGTTATGGCTTTAAAATCTAATATCTGATTTAAATGCGTCGATGCGAGTAAACGAGTATCGTCATATTTGTCGACAAGCGTTTGAACAAAAAGTTGATAATTCTCCGGGCAGGGAGCAATACCTGCGCAAGCGGTCTGCGCCTTGCCTGAGAGTTTACCTAACAAATAATATAACTTCTCAGCGTCCGTGAGCGATGGATTGTCATGGACGGTTGATCTGAAGCTCGCGAAAAACAATGGCCATGAACGTATGTCACCAGAGAAGGACATCAATTCGATGGGCGGTAAAGAAGGTCTACTTTTGTGAGGAATTGCACTGTATAGACTTTGACCTTGAGAAACAGCTGGTCGAGCGTATTGATCTCGTAAGGCTTTGATGCGACTGTATAGTTGTTCAAATGCAACTAAACATTTATAGTCGGGTGTCGCTTGCGGATCGACTGTCAATAAACGGGAATTATAATCATCCAGAAGTTGTTTAAATTCAGTACGATAAGCGACAATATTTGAACTATCACTGAGGAATGCGTGTCTCGTCTCTTTGTTCTTGTCGATGTCGGGACTGATGTCGTAAATATTTTGAAGTAATTCGAAAATTGCGTTTCGTTTCGCTTTAATATTAATTAATTTAGCGTCTGCAACATCGGCAAGCTTAGAAGACGATTTAGACATAATTATTTATTATTTTAATCAAGCCGGTAGAAATGTAACGAAATACAAGCGGTTTGAAAGTGCCTCGAGTGATGCGTAAACAATGTAGGTAGATAATATATTTTTCGAGTCTACCTGACTATTCAACAAAATATACTCGTACCTATGCAATCTGCCTCACCGAGTGACTTATTTGAAATGCGATTAGGTATGATAAATATTATAATTAATGCGGGGTATAGGAATATATTTATATGAAATACCTAGGTAGCTAAATATAATAGGTACGCGGGTTAGCACACAATGTAATATGATTAAGGTACAATTGTGGCGCGGGAGTAGTAATTCTTACATAAAATGATATAAGTATATAAATGCGAAATTACTTATATATACTTATATAAATAAGCAACGAAACTAGTTGGGTTTTCATCCGGCTCGAAGGACCACTAAGAATATGGAGGCGCCAGCTATAGATTATTTAGTTTTCTTCGATAGGTAGTAGGTAAGCAAATGAACTGAAGTCTCACTGAAAATAAAACAAAGGAGGGGGAGGTGCACCAACCTGGCTTTCTTCCACGTACACTGCACATCCAAGAACCTCCTCGGTTCCGATTCCACCAGCAGAGACACTCGCGAGGGGCGCCGACGCCGCTGTATTCGATAGGAGCGGTATGCGAAGAATTTCTATGATACTTCTGCGGTCGAGCGGGGGTCAGCAGATCAGACCCTGGAAGCTGTTCTGCAGCGGACAGACACAACTTGCGGATAGTCACGTCTTTTCGCGGCGAGGTGCACAAGGTAATTAGGGGGGGTAGGAGTAGTGAGACATCAACAATAATTTGAATAGATTGAACCAAAATACGATAGATGGCGTCACCAAATAATATAAAATTAAATCGCAAAAATGTGTTGGTAAGCACATCACTCAACAACGCTTGGACCAATTTGGACAATTTTTTTTTTAAATGTTCGTAGATGTCAGAATTCCCGGGAAAACTCTAAAAACAGGCCTTTTCTTTTTCCCGTACAAACGTTTTCTAACTGAAATGTTAAGGCAATTTGCGCTTTATTGCTATTAAATAAAGTTCATATTAAATGAAGTGATTTCCCATACAAACGTTTTGTAACTAAAATGTTAAGACAATTTGAGCTTTATTGCTATGAAATAAAGTTCATATTAAATAACAAGCACGAGTGCTTGTTATTTAATATGTCTAAGCAAAATATGTGTGTTCCTAACATCATGGCGTCAATTTGCACTTTATTCCCGCTGCACAAAGTCCAAATTCCATCATATCTATTAAAACAGTTAGATGATAGGAGGATCTAATGTCACGTTCCGAAACCCACTCAGATGAAACTCAACAAAAGCGATAATATCGCGAACCAAATTAAATTGAATAATCACATAACGTAAGACTCATTAGTACTGATTTTCAATTTGGTCGGCTTCACGATATTATTTACTATGATTTAGTTTCGGCACGCGATATAAATAAAATGCGTCAGTTTTCACGTCATTATAATATATCAATCAAATGTCAGTCAAACACAAACCGCGTTACCAAAAGTGTTTATTGACTAATCCACATAGAGCCATTAATTAAAAAAAGTATTTTATATTATTTTGAATTATTGATTTAATATCCCTATCTGTGCAAATTGATTTAAATACACACCTTTGTGCTATGGAGCGCAATATTTTTGGAGTAAAACTAACGGACAAAATACGAAACACCAAACTGTGTTCCAAAACCGGATTAGCCGATGTGACTCATAAAGCAGCCAATTTGAAAGTGGGATCGGACTGGACATGTTTGCTGCGTGTCGGATGATTATTGGGTCAAAATTACCACGCGGAAGAAGCCAAATTACGAACGACGACGCGGCAAACCAAAGAAACGATGGCAAGACAACCTCCACAAATATCGGAAAGACTGAACTAATTCCCTTTCAATGGCTAATACATAGCCATAGAAAGGGAAAAGTGGAAGGAGGGTATGGAAGCCGTTGCCCAATATTGGGACAAGACAGCCACATGATAAATAAATATTAATACCTATTATGTAAATGAAATAGATGCAAATGAATTAAATTTCAAAATTCAAGAACAAATTACAGGCGAACTGAGGATTTATAAACCAGTTGATTCGATTCAAGATGATGTCGTCAACATCTACCTATTCACCGGAATTTTTTAACTCGCTGCATTTTCCAGGATTGCCACCTCATACCTAATCTTCAAGTTCGATCGGTAGTTATTCTCTCCCGTGTTCGAAAACCATCAGATTTGTTTGTCTATGTGCCAGGTAATCAAACAAAAAACATCGTATATCACAAACCACTACAATGAAAATAAAACAGATTTTTGGTAATAACTTGATTAACAATAAAGGAATTCATCATCATTATCAGCCTATTTAATATTCGTCCACTGTTGGACGTAGGCCTCTCCTAATGAACCCCACAAGGTGCGGTCTTCTGTATTCTGTATAAAGGGATTACTTGCTTTTAAATGCATATATACGTTGAAATAAAATATTATTAACTGTATCAAGTTTCAACAGTATAGTTCTTATAGTTTCGAAAAAAATGGTTGTGACATACGGATGGACAGACAAACAGACATGACAAACCCATAAAGGTCCAGTTAGTACGTTTTACGGAACAGTAAAATGGATCTTCGAAATGTATGTACGCTCATAACTTTTGAATGACTGCACCAAATAGGATGATTCTTTGTTTGTTATTGTCGGGACAAGATTTGTACAGCAGAAAGTCTAGAAAATGTAAACGAAAAAATACATGGTGGTACGAAGTTCACCGGGTCAGCTAGTTCTTAGATAAAATATCAGAAGTTATAAAAATATAAGATAGTTATAGTCCAGTGATATAACTTTTATTAAAACGTCTTCTCGCTATATATTAATAATCTTGATGTTATACTATTAGTATTAATTCAATGTTAATTTTATGGCTACATCGGAAATTCTTCTGTCACTGCAGCTAAAGGGCTAGCTTGCAAGGTCAAGAATATATTTTTTTTAAACCCTGTGTCACTGTCTGGTCTGTCTGTCTTTTGTATTTGGGTAGTTTTGTTTTTGGAAATGACGCATTTACTTAGATTTTTTTGAAAAAGCAAAGTGGAAAAGCCAAGGTCATTGTAATGGTAAAGTTCTTTGCAGAGTCCACCCAGGGAAAAAACATATTTTTTAAGTTATTCTATCGCCAAGCAGTAGATAATATGCAAGCATCACTGAATTTCGGTTTGAAGGGCCATGTTTCCAGAAGATTAATAGGGCATAGACATAAATCCTTCTAATATTAAACATGTAAATGTAAAAGCGCAAAACACACTGAGCCCGCCGCCGCCGGGCCGCCGACAAAGCCCGGCGACACAACCCGGCGGCCTGTATGAAAAGAATCATGTCGGCAACATGCGCCTGCGCGTGTTACCCGCCGACATGTTGGCGGCTTGGGTACGCCTGCGCTCAGTTGCCCGGCGACGCTCGAAATTTTCCGACGTGTAATAAGTGAAGCCGCCAACTAGACCGCCGACAAAAAGTTGCCGACATATATGTCGGCGGCGGGTTCAATGTGTAGTGCGCTTTTGGTTTTGTGGATATATGTTGCTAGATCACGTTGTAACGTCTGAAATATAAAACTATATCTGAACTGATCTAGCTGAAATTTGGAACTTAGGTTATGGTCTGAAAGAACACATGTTTATGATTTTTATCCAGAGAAAAAAATGAAAACGGGAACTACGCAGGCAAAACCGCGGGACACTGCTAGTTATCTTTTATCTCTGGGTGACGAGCGCAGTGCAGTGGTAGATAAAGATTTGGATGATGTTCCGATACCTGCCTACCACAGTGCTGTTATGGGCAGGCATGTTGCTTACCATCAGGTACATGTCCTGCTCGTCTCGTCACTCTACCCTAAAAAAAACACAGAGGTTTTGGTCTTGTTTTGTTAACAGATATAATCAGTTGATAAAAAAACCTGTATTATTATCCACCGCACGAAATCCGTTTATAAAGAACAAAAGTTTTCCCAAAAACCTTCGACTTTCAACCATGAGCGTCTAATCTTAATTGATAAAATCTTTACGACAGAGACAGAATACGTCTGCCGGCCGAAGTACTTGGAGCTGAGCCAACATCCACTGTCTTACTTTATATCGCAATATATAAACATAAACTGGAGATACAGCGGTATCAATCAACGAATGTGGAGATTTTCCTCTTGAAAGCCTTTTCTTAATCAAGCATAAGATATTTGGGAATATGGCGTTTGTTGATGGGATGTAAATATGAGGTTTTGAACTGATTTTCTTTTTTTTAAATATAACTAGTGATCCGTTCCGGCTTCGTGCGGATCTTGTCATACAAATCGAAATGAAAAATATTCTCTCTCTCTCAAATGGGACTTATAATACAAGTTTACTTTAGTTAGGGAAGTTCAAACATAAGTACATGAAAACTTTCGTGAACTAGGTGAAAAGTTATTTGGGAAAAACATCAAGATACTGAATTTTTATACATTCAGATATTCAGCACTGGGACGAGCAGGACATTTATACGATGGGAAGCAAAACACGACTGCCCATAACAGCACAGTATTTGAAACTATTGACACATATTTATCATAAGCAGCCCTAAATGTCCCCACTGCTATGACTCGAGACCTTCTCGCAAGGAGAGAGTCAAAGACATAACCCACCACGCTGGCCCAGTGCAGATAGATAGATGACACATGACATCGAAAGATGGTAGGTAGGTACATGTCGCTTTTCTCACGATTTTTTCATGCACCGTTTTATGTTAGCGGCTTTACGCACATGCCTTCGAAAAGACAGTGGTGCACGTGGGATTTGAACCCGGAGGCTCCCGACTAGACCAGCCGTGACTCGGCTATTCATGTCCCAATAACATTCAGATATTAAGACATTAAAAGTTTTAGGCATTACCTGGCACTACACTACGTTCGTCACCCAAAAATATATTATTACGATTTATCTCTATGCCATGTTATTTCGCATGGAATCATTAACCTTCAAACCGGACCACAGTGATCTTAGCACATTATTGAATATCTGGCTAAGGTATGGTACTTCCCCAGACGGACTGTGCAAAGAGTAACGCTACCGCGACTGTATAATAATACTAGCGGTCCGTTCCGGGTTCGCCCGTGCTACATAATACACAGCCTATAGTACTCAGAGATCACGAGCATATCCAAGAGAGAAAGAATTTTTGAAGTAGGTCTAGGAGTAAACGAGATTAGCGCGTTCAAAAAAAACCTTTTCAGATTTATAATATTAGTACAGATTCATCTTGTATGTGAAGTTCGTGTAAAATTAATGTAAACTAAAAAAAGTATTGTATTTTGTTAATTTATATTATAATATGTATTGTCTAATATTCTACATGCACAAAATATCAAATAATAAGTGATAAGTAAGTAAGTAATAGGCAATAATAATAAACACACAAAATTTGAGTCTGGAAATAGAAATAGAAAAAAGTTTTATTGCAAAAAACCGTGTACCTACAAACCTACATGATGGTGTTATAAAAGTTTGGTATCAAGTTTGTCCTAACGGACGTGCAATATTTAAAACAAGCAGAGCCCCGCGGTTTTACCCGCGTGGTTCCCGTTCCCGTCCTTCCCGTTATTTTACGGGATAAAAAGCATATTTGTGTTGTTCCAGACTATAATCTATCGTATGTTCTAAATTTCACCCCTATTCGTTCATACATTACGATGTGAAAGAGAAGAGCCTCCAAACTAAAGAGCCGCCTAACAAACCTCCATCCATCCATACAAACTTTCGCGTTAATAATATTAATAGAATTTGTGATTTATGATTAAAAGTACGTCTCTGATAGTTAAGTAAGTACCATTAAGTCATTAACGTAGGTTCAAGGATCATCAAAGTCTCACCCTAAAGTTGCAAGTTTGCGTTGAGACTTCGACAGGAGCCTGCGACAGGCACTTAACATTATAGCTTTGTAAGATCGCCAGTTTGCGCCGCGACCGCAACAAGAGACCGAAACACGTGTCGCGAGACACGTGTCGCTGTCGCAAACTGGCGTTCTTACAAAGCTATAATGTAATATTACTATTGCGGTCTCCGGTCTCGGTCTCGTGTCGCGGTCGCGGCGCGAACCGCCGAACATGTTCGTCAGAGTCGCGGCATCCTCGTGCTGTAGAGTCAGGGAAACATTTTGCTAGATTGTTTGTAATTCGTGTCATCCACACGACCGATTACCCCAGTAGTTTTTTTTAACTATTAAAAATAAATAAATATTGGTGGACAATTCACACACAACACCATCTGACCCCAAACTAAGCAATTATAGATTGGCACTTGACCACCATCTCGCCTGATGTTAAGCAACGATGGAGCGTGACTACCTAGAAGAAACCCATTGACTCTGGATTTGAAGATACCAAGATTGTAATTATCGAGAAAACCATTCAGGCAACGCATTCTACAACCTAGACGTTCTTTTCACAAACGTGGAGTCAAATATCTTCGTTCGGAACATCGACCATGATACGATGTCACTTTTTTACAAATACAAATCTTTATTACCAAAAAACATCAATCGGAACATATTACAAAAATACTTAATTAGATTTACATGAATTTTTGAGATGCTAAAAGTCCGATAGAAGAAAGAGCAAGGTGGTATTAGATGAGGCAGATAATTTGCACACCAAATGATGTTCCAAAGACACGAACGAAGAGGTTTGACTCTTCTTTTGTGATAAGAACGCCTAGGCTTTGGAATGCGTTGCCTGAGTGGGTTTTCCCTGTTGGTTGCAATCTTTGTGGCTTCTAATCGATAGTGAATCGGTTTCTTCTAGGTAAACATGCTCCATCGTAGACCGCATCGTCGCTTAACATCAGGCGAGATGGCGGCCAATTGTCAGCTCATAAAAGTTTAAAAAAAAATACTAAGCTAGCAATTTTGCGGCGATGTATAATTTTGATAAGTAGATGTCTATGATTGAGATTTTTTTACGTAGTAAGTATTTACTAATAAATCAATAGAGACACGGCATCGAGCGCAGTGCAGTGTAGTAACCTGAAATTGGCGTTGCTATAAACAGCGGTGCTGTTCACCAGCACGTTTCCATTTTTCACTATTTTATGTCTTAAAATACAGATTTTAAGACATAATTTTCCTTGAATATATTTGATACGATCATTAAGAAGAATTAATATGTTAAAACTTGGGAACTAACTGTGTTGAGGCAGTTCGGTTTTATGACACTCTTATGTCTTGGAAAAGTATGAAGTAGTGCCAAAATACTAAAAGTTTATGTTAAGTTGGAACTTATGGGATAAGACTTAATTTTATCGAGTTACTTGGTTATGCTTGGCATAAATATGTAGATATATCACTAAAATATTATATCTCTCGCCCATTACACGGGTTAAACACCGCCTCGACCTTTATTTGACTTAAGAGCTTTCAAACTACCGTAAAGTAATCTAATTAACAAAAATAATAAAGATGAAGTTCCAAAACAATGGAAGCAAAAGTAATTTTTACAGATTTTAGCCGCCAAAAGCAAGTGAAACTTAAATTGGGCCTGGCTTAAAACTTAAACGTAAATTTGAAGTGTTGTAACATGTTTATTGATCGAACCATTCTACTCATTTTATGCGAAAGTGTGTATGTTTAGATATTATTATTTGTTGTTTGATGACGTTGCCTTAGTTGAATGGATAAGATTGAAATTTGGAACACAGATTGATAATAGTCTAAAATCACATGTAGGCTACCATCGCGGAACAATAAAAATACACCCGCAGAAATGGAATAGAATTGGTCCCGGGTGGTTTAATGTGGTGACCTTAATAATTAGTGGTAGGACTCTAAGCAGAGTGCGCCTGGGGAAGTACCACACTTTTGCCAGTAATTCTACCGCCAAGCAGTAATGTGCAAACATTACTGTGTTCCGGTTTGAGGAGCAATGTTTCCAGAGAAATTACAGGGCTCAGAGATATAACAACTTAGACATCTGGGTGACAAGCCCAGTGCGGTGCTAGGTAATGATTTGGGCTCTTCATGTTCCAATAGCTGCGTGCCAGTGTGCTGTTATGTGGCAGGCATGTTGCTTACCATCACGCACATCTCATCACTCTTTATTTAAAAAAAACCTGCACCCTACTGTATACTTTAGACAGACAGTTTTTGCATTATATTTAATATTGTTAAAATAACTAATACTCCGAGAGGTAGCACGAAATGTTGGGTAAGTAATAAAATGTATGGATTCATTTTGCCCGCTTCTCAGCAGCCACGTCTGCACCTCCATGGTGAGATATAATCCTCGTAGGAGAGACATGTTACAAGTTTTGAGCTTGTTTCAAAGACCTTCTCTAAATTTGATGCTACGTAGTTCTCGGAACATAACTTATAAAATAACATCCCACTAATATTATAAATGTCAATGTATGGATGTTTGGATGTTTGTTGCTTAATCACGTCCTAACGTATGAACGGATCGGGCTGAAATTTGGAACACAGATAGACTATAGTCTGGAAGAACACATAGGCTACTTTTTATCCCGGAAAAACAACGGGAACAACGGGAACTGGAACTTCGCGGGTAACACTGCGGGGCGCTGCTAGTAACTTATAAAATAACATACATACATATATTATGTCACAACAAATATTTAAATTAATGTGTATCGGAGTCCGTGTGGTCATAGTGACATAAGCTAACTGACATAAACGCGCATCCATGAGCACAAGAAGACAAAGGAAACCTCCCGCAAGGGCTCAACATTACGGGAGCAGCTACGTAGCTTCTGATATTACACTCACAAATATAGAGTTGGTTTGTGTGTTGGTGTGTATTGAAATATTTTAATTATTTATAGCAGTTAGTGGTCTCACTCACGTGGTTCCCGTTTCTGGATTTTATTTGCTATAAAAAATAGTTTATGTGCTTTTTTTATAATTATAACACATCGCTATACAAAAAATTTAATCAGCTTCGGAAAAGGAGGGGTGCTCAATTCAGTTTTATGTTTTTGTGTATGTTACGAGATAGCTCCGATAGTTGTTAATCGATTTTGATGAATATTTTTTATATTGCAAAAAATACTTTCGAAGTGATCCCATATCATTTTTATCAAGATCACAATAGTGGTTTAAAATATCAACATATTTATCTTCCACTAGCTGAACGCGCGCGCGTTGCTACGCCATCTATCGAAAATTGGTTGTACCCAATTCAAAATTTGTTCAAATTCGGTTACTTTAGGTTCTAATGACGCAACCTTTAACATAATTATGACAAATGCTGTCACGCAAAGAAAGCTCTCTAAAAGCAATATTTTTTCCCCGTTTTTGTTACATTTTTCATTCATGCTCGGCTCCTGTTGATAGTAGCGTAATGTTTAATACCCTATAGCCTTCCTCAATAAATGGACTATCCTACAAAGATTCTTCTTTCAATTAGGACCAGTATTTCCAGAGATCCTTGTGTTCAAACAAACAAACAAACATACAAACAAACAAACAAACTCTTCAGCTTTATAATATTAAGTATAGATGTGAAATCTAGTCGAGTGTTGAAATGTAATTTTAAATGGAAGTGGAAGTGTTTTTTTTTTCGGAGAAAGTAAAATCCTTCCTTTGGTAGTTTTTGCACATAAAAGTGTAACAAACAAACACACAAAACTCCATCTATATATAGAAACTTTTGCAGTTTTAATATTAATAGAAGGAAAGGACAAACTTTTGTAACATCGACTTTATTTTCCCACAGCCGAGACTCGAGATTGTCGCATCTGAAAAAGACAGTTTTCTTGTTCTTTGTCGCGTATAGGTTTGCGCATGTGACCGCGTTTGACCACCAACTCTGGTTAGCGACCTGTTTATTCTAGATGTCATGCTGACATCACTGTGTTCCGGTTTGAAGGGCAATGTTTCCAGAGAAATTACAGGGCTTAGAGATATAACAACTTAGATCTCTGGGTGACGAGCGCATTCCAGTGCTAGGTAATGATTTGGACTGTTTATGTTCCAATAGCTGCGTGTCACTGTGCTGCTATGTGGTAGGCATGTTGCTTTCCATCAGGCACATGACCTGCTCGTCTCGCCACACTTATTAAAAAAAAAAAATGTCAAGACCACTTAGGCTTATTTTTAGTTTAAAAACTGCATGTTGAGACTGAACTGTGTTCAGGCTGAACTAAATTTTAACCCGATCCGTTCAGTCATTCCGACGTGATTGAGCAACAAACATCCAAACTTTTGCAGTCATAATAGTAGGATACCTTGATTGTAAAAAATAGACAAATAAATGTAGAAACAAATTGTCTACAATATTGCGATCGAGATCGCAGGCAGCAGCCAGTACTAGCATATTAAATAATTCAAGTCTGCCACATATTGGATAGCGACCGAACGGAGTAACATGCAATTACAGTAGAACCTCGTAAAGCAGAGACCTAGAACGTCGTCCCTGCACCCCTGGAGGGGTCAAACGGGGCTACGTCTAATCCCAAAGCAAGTGTAACTGTGGTTTCCCCCCTACCCCCTCCGCACCCCCTCACCCTCGTCTTAAAATATTCACTGACTATTAAAAATGTATACTTTTATCTGTTTTGTAGGAAAAATTCACATTTTAACCCGTTCTAAAGAGCCGTTAAGTTTACTATTCAATAAAACGGTGTTATAACTCGAATCTCAGTTCGATGATAGTCGCTTCGGAACATTAAAATACGAGAAACTTTGAAATTTGATGGAATTATGAGACTATAAAGACGATAATGCATTTTTTTGTTATTTGAATATACATTAATGTTTTAGATACTTATGTGTACTTACAGTATACTTATGACATTGTTATTTTAATCATTTATTTGTCTGACATCTATCGTATTTAATGAATGATTGACATAGTGATCTGTATTATTGTCTGACATTTTGATTTTTTTAAATTGTTATATCTACATGGGTTTATTTGTTTTTAATCAGTTACATTTCGTATATTTTTTTTATAATGATTTTTTTACATGTTACATTTTTTATGAATAAAAATGGTTAGAATATTACTTTTTGCACAAGGGGAGTACAAATCAGCAATACAAAAATATTTACCTATTTCTTTCAAACAGTAAACTTATGAAACAAGTCTAACGGAGACTCCGTTTAAGTATAAATATACCTACCGGTGATACGAGACTCCGTCTCTTACTTTGTGTGTGCGTGCGTGTGCGTGAGTGAGGGACAGTCTATTAAATCATACAATCGTTCGACGAAGCCGTCTAGACGGGGCAATCGTGCGGGGCGTGCGGAGTGAGACGCGGGAAGAGCGCTCCCGCATTGCCTACATTACAATGTTAGTATTGCAGGAGCGCGACTCAGGGCTGACGTCTTCCGTATGTTTTCATTTTGTTTTGATGCCACGTTTTTAAAATTGCGACAACCCTACCCGCGTCTAGACATTATCGGCGTTTCTCCCAAGATCAAAGGCGATGAACTACTGGTAGTATTGCTTTATAATGTGCGTGAGGTGTGCGTGTCTGCGTTGAGTTTAGTGTGTTAGAGAGTGTGTGAGTATGCTTGTGAATACGTGTGTATGTGTTTGTATGCAATCATAGCTGCACTACACTGCGCTCGGCGAACAAATATAATACAATCGAACTTATTTTTTGTCTAACTCTTCTCTCACTCGGTATTTTGATAGCTATTTTTATCGTCAAAGGTAACCTAAATTCATAGTATTTGTAAAGATTCTAGGATTGTCAGGATAAGGTTTGAATCTCGCCTGCACCTATGAGTATTTTTCGAACCGCAGATACACAAAGTTCTCGTAAACACTGGATTCAATGCTGAAGGAAAACATCGTAAGAATCCGATCCAATAAAAACAAATTCTGAGGACATAATGTGTCATCTGCTAACCATACTTGGCCATTGCAGTGAATTATGGTCTTCAATCTAAAATATTCAATGTTCATAGAACATAAAACATAAAGTGGGCGACTTGTACCAATCATATGCTACGCTACTATGTAATATATAATATTATAACATATTATAATCATCATACATATTTTCTATTTGTCAATCTTCTAACAAAGTGTCCCACAGTACCTAAGTAACCCAAAAAAGCCTAAAACTGTCCTAGAATCCGGTCACAAATAGTCAGATTGTCCCATAAGGCTTCCATTTGCAGAGCTAAAGCTCGCGTCGCCATACAAATCCCTTGAAACGAGAAATATAGCCGGAGTGACCGTTAGTAGGGACCGCAAAATACGGCGGCCGCGGCGGTCAGACTTAATCCTAGGAAGATAGATACTTAACATGGGTACCGTTCTTGTGTTGTTCGTATACTGCTTCTGTTAGTCACAGGCTTTTAGTTTTGTTGTTATTATTTTTTCCAAATGTAGATACCTACTGTTCAAATGAAAAACACATTTTAAACTTCTGAACGGTTCGGCTTGAAATTTGGTACACGGTCATACTATGGACTGGATTAACACACGAACTGATTTACTTTTTAGCCCGGGATAATTTCAAGAACGGGAACAGCAGGACGCTACTAGTTTCCGCTTCTATAATTGTTCCACAGTAAAGAGTAGCCTATTTGATATTCCATACCAAACTTTTAATCGTCGCATATACTATAAATGTAGGAAACTTATACAATTATTCTCGCTGTTGACAATCGTCGTCATTTAAATACAAATAATGAATAGTGTTGAGTACATCAAGAACAAAATCAAAAGTTTTGATGTAGGTACCCCCGCCATTTTGTAATGACGGCCATCTTGAATCGATATTAACGATTAGCATAGCTAAGAACCACTGCACAAAAACTAATCTTTAAATAAAAAAAAACCGAATCGAAATCGTTTCATCAGTTTGAACTCTACTGTGCCACAGACAGACACATACAGAGACAGACAGACATCGACTTCAAACTTATAAATCCTTTTTTTGTCGGGTATTAAAAACAAGTAGGAATCGCTGTTTACGAAAGAAGTATTGAGCGTGTTTGCTGTCTGTACGTCCTTGCATTCAATCAGGCCAGCCAGTGAAGCGCGAACAGGTTCATACGATGTTCCTCCCTGACTCTCTCACGACGTACCGCAATATATTATTCAAATACAATGTTCTCGTAAGAATATGAATCAATACAACATTGAATTTTTCAAAAACACAACATTCCGTCTTTTATGAGTTTCTAGCACCGCCCCGCTGTTTTGTCCACTCACTACTCGTTCTGGTTATTTTCTTGCAAAATAAAAGTGGGCTATAATATTTCAGATTATAAAATCTCAAATATTATATGCTTTATTGTGCCTTTATTATACTTTTATTGTGCTACCTGTGTCTACCTGTGTTCTAAATTTCAACTTAATTCGTTCACCCGTTCCAGCGTGATTCGGCAATAAGCATCAAAGCTTCGCATTTATAATATTTGTAGAATCACTAGAACATCTTTTATTACGTGGGTTTCATTCTCACAACAAATTTATAAATTCAGATATTTGCTCTGTGTCTATGTATCATGGGAAAAAGAGCGTGAGGAAACCGACATGTACCAGAAATGTTTCGGGGTCAGGCACCATCCGCCAACCCGATCTGAGCTAGAGTGGTTGATATGGCCTTGACCTAGACTCTCTCCTAGCAAGAGCAAGCCGAGTCCCATCAGTGGGAACATTTAGTGGGCTGCCTAAGCTATGCTAAGCCACTGCGCAAAACAGAAAATAAAATAAACACGTGAAAATTTGAAGACAGACGTAAGCCCGAAGAGAGCAGAAAAAGGGCAAAACATTAAGCTTTATTTGTTTTCACTTAAACCATTAGGATTTGGATAAAAATTGAAAACGCTCTTCAATTTCGAGGTAAAAAATATTATGTCCGAGAACAAACAGGGCTTACCTACTTATCCGGCGGGCGTGGGGCGATAGGGATGGGACGTGATCGATGAAATCATTCGATTTTATTAAAAAACAGTATTCACCATACGAAAATTTAAAACGTGGCAATTTATTTAAAAATAGGCATGACGACTTTAAAAACTATTTAATCTGTAACTTAGCTTACCTATGACAAAAGTTGCACATGCATTTTTTTATTTCAGAATCAAAAACTGACGAACGACGTCACTTGTACGATTATCACGAAGACATGACATCACGATCCTCTGATGATGATATCTTTGTCGATTTTAATAATTGGACAAAGGTAAAACAAAAAATACATATCGCTTATGTCTTCATAGTCAACCTGACGAACTAATTACAACGGCAAATTTTTGATCCAGTCATCATCCCTAGTAAACCAACGACCTATGTGCTTCTGTGAGAAGCTTTGTCGCTTCTTCGAAAAGTTCTTGGAAAAGTCGCTTGCGTGCTGCTGCCCGCAGTGCCAAATGGGCATCCGTCACGTGAATACACATGAAAGACTGATACTCAGCCCCCGCATGAGGCTAAAACTTCTAAAGGCTAAAACTTAATTCTAGGCTGGACCAGTTATATTTATTACACATGAGTTATCCGTGATTTTTTTTATGGCAGTAATGGACAGCCGATAGAAGTAAAAACTTACAACTTAGAATTTTAGGATTTAGACAACACTAATTATGCACAGTACATCACTTGTGTAGCTATAAATATATAGATAGATACTCCCATTATGCGAACTCGCAAGATCACCATCCAAGAAGAGTCTGTGTGTGAGAGAGACAAGAAAGAGTGCTCTTTCAGAGTAAAAGCGGGTGCGGGTGCTAGCGCGGGAGCGTGTAGTTCAAATGTTCCTAGACGCCGCTCGCCTTCAGAGTGGTGGGGCGCTCGCGCGTCCGCACCGGGGCGGGCGCGGGCGCGGGCGCGGGTGGCGTGATTGTCGCGCGGGTGATTCTATTGGCTCAGTCCGCCTGTATCTTTCACAGTGCTCGAGCGTCTGTTAACGGCTAACGCGTCTGGTTCCAAAACATTTTGATTCACCCACTCTACCCACATTACGCACAACATCGCTGGCGTCTGGCTTAGCTGCTCCGCCGTCGCTTCAATACTATTCCGTTACGTTGCTACACTAACGTAGTAAGAAGTAATATTTACAGATATAACTTTAAAAGTATTTGAAAGTGATTCATCGACAAAATCAACATGGCATCCCATCTCTACGTCCCTATAGGTTGTTAAATAATTCATGAAGTAGCTGATTGGAAAAATACTCGGAAACCTGACGATGTCTTAATACCGGCGCAGATGCGGCGAATCATGCCGCCGGAACATGCCGCCGGAACATGCCGCACTTAGTATCGCAAATTGAGAAAACATGCCGCACTCGAGGGGCGGCAAAGCGAGGAAACATTGCGTGTTGTGAGTGTTGCCGCCTAATGCGGGGAACACTGGCGAATATATATAAACTACGGAATGAAAACACAATCTCGGAGCTCTGACGGCGCAGTTTGACTTCACTTATGTTATTACACGAACAGGTAAACTATAGAATATCAGTGTTTATAGAAAAGTCTGTATTATAATTGAGTAGATAGCGTTGTGTAGAGAAACTCTGCATATATGTCTTTATTTTGTAAAGTGAAACTTTTTGGTACTTTTGTTGTAGAGACAATCTTATGGATATGCGTCACAGACACGGTAATGAAACGGCGTAGCGTCGGAGCAGCAAAAGAGCAACGAAGCGGACGTTTCATAGTTGATGTTCCAAAGACACGAACGAAGAGATTTGACTTTACTTTTGTGATAAGAACGTCTAGGCTGTGGAATGAGTGGGTTTTCCCCGATAGTTACTACAATCTTTGTGTCTTCAAACCGAGAGCAAATCGGTTTTATTTCTGAGTAAACATGCTCCATTGTAGACCGCATCATCGCTTAACATCAGGCGAGATGGCGGTCAAGTGTAAACCTATAATAGAAAAAAAAATTGGCAGTCATAGGAACTGCCCATAGAAGTGAAAACTTATAACTCAAAATTTGATAGCTTGCTTTGGAAACTACGCGGGTGAAACCGGAGGGCGTGGCCTGGCCATCATGGCATGGCCATTTAGAAATGCGTCAGCATTTCCCATTGGCTCACGCATTTCTAGATGGCCACGCCATGATGGTGAGGCAGCGCCCTTTGAGTATTTCCCATTGGCTGACGCATTCCTAGATGCCCAAATGCCACGGTCCCGAGTTTACCCGAAGATTTCTCATCATACCCGAGCGTGACGCTAGAATTCAATTCACACCACACGAAAAATCTGTCTAGGCGCGCCAAAAGAAGTTTTCACTTCAAAAGTGCACTTTTGTCTTTTTGTAAGTTTTTGGAAGCTTTTTGGAAGCGAGTTTGCGTCACCGATAAGTAATGTTATCAGTACATCTGTAGTTGTGGAATATTCGTGTTGTTTAACACTTCGTTTCTAAAGGCCGATTTAAACTGAACATAGAGCTAGAGCTGGAACAAGAGCATTCTTTCTCGATCTTTTAGTGTAAACGAAAAATCGTTCTTAGCGTTTTCCATATTACATATTCCATAGAATCTTTGCGAACGCAAACAAAACAACGAAAGAATGCTCTACGTTTGTTTACACCAAATGAATTTGATACAGTGGGGATAGAATGAGCATTCGCTCGTCTGATGTAAATCGGCCTTAAGTTACAAGTATATTTACTTCTGTCGCCCTACACATTTTTATTTATTTTATAAACCACCAACGGCTCGTCCCGTCTTCGTTCGAGTTGAACTGTCTTACTTACTAATCTTTTTAACAGGCTATTCTAGAAACTATAAATATTTTGTTATATCAACTAATATTATAGAAACAACGCTGATTGTGTCAGTTTCCTGTTTGTAGAGGAATAATCGATGTAATTATGCCAAGTTTGACTTATTTGGACCGATTTTCTAGAACATAACTAAATACACATCTGACTAATTCATCTTTCAAATAAAAGTGACAAAATTAAAATCTGTTCACGCAATCGAGAGCTAGAGTGGACGCAATTCAACTCTGCGCCTAGCAAAATATGGAACTAATTAACGGGCCGTCATCTTCTTGTTTACGTCAGGTGAGAAGAGTTTGTTTACGTTTGATGTATTTATTGATTTCTAAAGTAATTAATTGCTTTTATTATGCCGAAAGTGATAAAAAGTGCTGCCCGGGCCTGGCTATTGAAAATAAATCATGGTTGTTGAAGAAGAACGAGACAATAACGGGCCAAAAGTGCCGTTTTCCAAAAGCAGAGCAGTAACATTTAGGGATACCATAGCAATCAAATCTCCACCTATTATCCGCATATTTTTAAGCTGAGGCTTTATTTTTGAGGTTTGATATTGTTTTTATCGCCAATATCTATAACCCATGGGGAAAAATATGTGAGTGCTTAAGACCGAAAGAGAAAAACTAGTCATAAATGTTTTTTTTTAATTCTATACAAATCGAAATAGGAAACACAGTGACACAGCAACAGTGAAAAACAGATGATTGTATCTTTCTCGCTTGGGTAAACTCGGCGGTCCCACGTTCACCCGATTGAGCATGTCACCAAACAGCGTCAGCGTCATTTACCACCAAAGGAAAATCTGTGAGCGGTGTGCGCCAAAAGAAATTTCACCTAATTATTTTTTTAGCTTGGATGCTCTATAATCGTTTACTCTGTGTTTTTTTATTATAGGCGTTTCAGAACGTACAGTCACGTGGTAATGGTCAACGCATCATACCACTCACTGCACTCGGATAAATAAAGAGACTACAATGTATCTAATAAAAAGGCACAAAGAAGACCCACAATACCAAGTAGAATGACTGTTAAAAGACATGGGCAAGAAGTTTCGCGGTTACCGCCGTGATCCATCGTGATCTAAACTCTTTTGAAAAATAAGATGATCCTATGGAAGCCACTGACCAATTAAAAGAGCATTCATGCGCCAAATTTTCAAATAGTGTAGTTTATGATCTCAATAAAAGATTTACAAGTTTAAATTAAATTCTTGTTATTGTATTGTTGGTGTAGATTGAAAATGACAGATTTTCTATAATGTAATAAACTAAAATAAAGCTCTCCTGGTGGTAAAAGATTCAGACAGCCATTAGCCTGTACCAATGATACTTGGTCACACTGAACCAAACCAGCACTGTAACGCCGTTCATTACTTCGGGACATTCGTTCTAGTCTCAGTTGTCCTATAATTTATGTGTAGTTAGTTATTTTGGTTGCCTGAAAAATCCCTTCCCGTACCTGTTTTATGAAGATGAAAGTTCTCAACGAACGGGGAGGGAACCTATATTAGCTTGATCTGGCAACATTAAGTATGCCACCAGTCGCGCGTAGAGTTATATTGCACGCACTATACGATGACACAGACACATACCTACACAGATATGTCAAAAATGGCGTCAAAAATTAAAAATGGCGTCCAAATGTCGCAGACCACTGCTTGTGAGCTAGCAACCAATGCAGCGTGACGTCCCTTCAACTCGCAGCCACTGCACCGGAAGCTCCTGGCCACTGACTGCTAGCAAGGCGGCGTTGACCATCAATATTACCAACCCAGTGCAAATATTTGTGTGACGAATTCAAATATTTGTACTGTGTCTGGGTGTTTCTATGTAGGTATAATAAGTATGTATTTAAAACTAAATCAGTATTATATCTGCTATCTGGCCGCCATATTACAAGATTTGCTTAGTTTGGGGTCATTTGGTGTTGCGTGTGAATTGTCCACCAATATTTATTTATTTATGTATTAACCATTGGATGTGCCCTGATCACCTTGAAATTGGGGTAATAAGTATGTCTAGCGTAAGTGGTTTACACACCACCAATATACATGACCCCTAGAATCGCTAGCGGCGAGGTATGCTATGGTTCTACTTATTTTGGTTGTTGACAACGAATAGTGATAGGTAAACACGTCTGGCGTTCAGTGCTTCCTACAACTGATTAGAACGGAAAGGCTCACTTTTCCCAACGATGACATATTTTCGTGCTTCTAAAGTTTCAAAGGGCACATCTGATGGTTTATATCGATGGCGCTGACCATCTAACCACTGAGCATTATATAAACAACTTAATTTTTAATGATAGCTGCGTAGCGTCGGAGTAGCGAGCTAACGTGTGTGTTAGACTCTTGTTGGATGAGTAAAAGTCAGTGAGTTCATCATAATCATCAGCATCAGCATCATAATGATGACGAATGTTAGTGATGTGCAACATTAATGATGTTTAGTATGTACTACGATTTCACAGATACATAAATTACACCGTCATTACTGCGTCAGTTGTTAAAACATACTTCTAAACTTCATTTAACGCTAAATAAAATACTTTTTTAATAAAATTAAACAATAGACCTCGTTAAACGTATAATGAAACCAAAACACCGCCCGAACTCCGTTCATTTTAAAAGAATCCCAAATAAACAACCAAACCGCAGTAAAGAGGCCGGAACGACTCACAAACCAGATTGCACAAATTTTTACTCAGCCAAATGCAAATTTTCCTCGAGAAAAGCCTCAAAATATTCTCCAAATCATCTCTCCCGCTACTATTTCCCTTTTTCCCGATTACATTACTAAAACGAATCATTTACTCGACAAAATAAGGGCTAGCTTATTAAAGCTGACAGCGGGGACTGAACGGTAGAAAGCGGTACGGATAAAACGGTAGCGTTCGACTTTTTTGTGTTCGCGTTTTGCCATTGTGAGTAAATTAGTTGTAAGCTGAAATTTTATCGAAGAATTGATTTTATTTATTTCTATTACAGGGAAAACCTCAAATTACTTTTAAAAAATACTTAAACATAGCTGTACTAATAATAATAAGTAAATTAAGTGCAACTAACAAAATTTAAACGAAGCAACATCTTAGTTTTCAGATATTAATAAACAAAAAAAATCATTACTAAATATTCAGGTGAATTAAAAAAAATAACCTATAACCTGAGTTTCATTATTTTATAAAAAAAACGACGAACTTTACCCAAACCCCTTTATTATCCTTAGCTGACATAGTTATGGCGCTTTGTAAGTACATTCTTAAAATTAATTACTGCTAAATATAAGTAGGTAATTAATTTTTATATAGACTTACCTAATGTAACAATTTCTATAAGGTCAATGAATTTTTCTATTTTATTCTATTCTATGCTAAAACAAGCAAATAATTATCTAAAAATCGGTGAGATAAATAGCTTACTATATAGTAAAATTATATGCTTAGCCAAGTAGCAGAACATAAAAAAGTAATGTCTTAATAGTTACAAGAAACATTACTATTACAACATTTCTCAGAAAGATTTTAAGCATTAGCGTTAGTTTTTTTTATTGTAATTGTAAATTTATTCCGGTATTTCATTTAAGGACGCTAAAGTTCGTATTTTATTGTGAAGTGATCAATTTATTGTTCAAACAAATGTTTTCCTTTTTTTAATACTGCCTTTAAATATATTTCGTAATAAAGAAAGCTTTACTAATGGTTTCTGAATAACGCTCAATAACGTAAATTATTATTTTATTGTATTGCAGTTACTCAGTCTTCGTTCAGAAACCGACGTTATTTTCTCAAAAATAACAAGAGATTTCCAAATACAAGAGTTATGGCGACATATTTCCGGCGACAGAGGGCGCTCGCTAACAAGAGAGCGGTTACTGTCCGGCGATATTTCAGATTTATGAACTATTTCATTAGAGGACTCCGGTATGATCGCCTCTTACACCGAACGGACGAATTTAGGTCAAATAATTATTATTAAATTTGATGAAGCGATAACTATTAAAATTGTAACTTATTGGAAAACAAATAAACGATAGTTTTATACATTACTAACAGCGGCCAGCGGTTTTTTCGTGTATTTCCCGTTCCCGTTGTTTGTGTGTAACTATGTGTTCTTCCAGACTATAATCTAATTACATTTCAAACTTCAGCCCGAACCGTTCATACGATATGACGTGATTGAGCAACAAAACATCTAAACATTAACATTTATAATATTAGTAAGGAATATCGTTTTTAGGGTTCCGTACTCAAAAGGTAAGGACGGGACCCTATTACTGAGACTTCGCTGTCTGTCCGTCCATGCGTTCATCTGTCACAGGCTGTATCTCAATATCAGTGATAACTAGACAGTTGAAATTTTTACAGATCATGTATTTATATTGCCGTTATAACAAAAAATACAAAAAAAATTAAGGGGAGCTCCCATAAAACAAACTTGGTTTTATTAACGATTTCTTGCTCGAATAACGGTGACAGGAAGACGCTTCGGTCTTCCAGCAGTGATAGTAGGTGTATAGTGTGTAGGTTTTGTATAAATCTTAAACCATTTACCACAACACGGGCCACAGTGCCTAGTGTAGGGCCAATGGTGAAGACTTGGAGAATCTTTGTAATATGTATTTAAAGGTACCTACTCTCATTTTGATTATGTGTTTATTTTATTAGTTTCTTGTATGTAGTTATGTTGAGAGCACAACCTTACCGCTCTACACACAGCGTGATTGTGCCGTCAGCACAAAGATAATCATTCCTAGAAGACGGCCACCTATAGCGGCCGGACGCAGTGCAGACTGCTGAATTAGGGTCTTGCTCCCAGTCTTCCTTTTAGAATAAGCTTTAGGTTTAAGTCATCATTTGTCAAAGCGTCCTAGAGTATGGTCTTAGTTAATAAATTCATTTATAACCTTTTAAAAATTGTTTTTAAAAAGACCTTCGCGTGGCCCCCGTGCAAGTCTATTTAATAAATGTATTATTATTATGAAATATTTACTACTGTTACGTATGTTGGTGAAACTCACAAGATTTTACCCATTCAAAAAGTGTTTAACTTGCACATCCCACTCCGCTACTCCATCGCTTCTTCAACTACGAAATAAAATAAAAATAAAACAGTATTTTTGTATTTTTCCTAGTGTCGGTGTGAGAGGCAGCCGTCGGCGTCGCGTTTAGCCAGGAAGAGTCCGCGATGCATAATGCATGCCGGTATATTTTTACTGTGGTAGCGCGGCGCGACTTTATATCGCAATCACTTAGTCTACGGGGACTCGGGCTTTTTATAGAGTGCGCTTCACTACTTTGGTAATTAACCGGTAATAAGCGGTATGCCAAACATGTGCTCAAAGTACGCGATATTCCAAATAGCGTAAGCAGCTTACTAAATCTTTGCACAGGGACTTAGGGTCTTCTATCGTAAGAGGAAAGTCAAGGTCATACTTATAATTCATCACGCTGGCCAAGTGCGGGTTGGCGGATGATGCATGACTTCGAAAGATTCTTGAAACATGGTGGTTTCCGCACGATGTTTTCCTTCGCCGTTTTCATATAAGCGTTTACTTTAGCGTGAGTAAGTAAATGTAAATGCGTAAGCAAATGACTTTGGAAAGACAGTCGTGCGCGTAGGATTTGAACTAGAGGCACCAGATCACAAGTCACTGTTCTCCCAACAAGACCAGCCGTAACTTCCCAATAGCATAAGCAGCATACTAAATCAGGGTCTTCTCTCGCAAGGAAAGAGCTAAGACTTAAATCCACCACGCTCGCTCCGAGTGGATTGGCAAATGGCGCAGTACCTCGAAAGATTCTCGGTGCTGCTTGTGGCTAAAAAGTCACAGGACCACTCTCGCATCCGACTCTAGCGCTACCAGCGCCCGTGTGGGCCGCCTCGCAGGAGAACAGAATCCCTACATTTCTTTCTTACTTTCTTAAATATGGAGTGACGAGACGAGCAGGACATGTGTCTGATGGTAAACAATATGCCTGCCATATTACAGCTTAGTGCCACGCAGCTATTGAAACATGAAGAGTCCAAATCATTACCTAGCACTGCACTGCGCTCGTCACCCAGAGATCTAAGTTGTTATATCTCTAAGCCCTGTAATTTCTCTGGAAGCATTGCCCTTCAAACCAGAACACAGTAATGTTTGCACATTACTGCTGGCGGTAGAATAACTGGCAAAGGTGTGGTCCTTCCCAAGGCGGACTCTACCAAGAGCCCTACCACTTCAAAACACATTCGGAAACCAGCGGCGCTTTACCCTTTTCGAAAGACCTATCCCTAGGGAAGAGTGCTGGATGGTCCTAAACGTCCCCCTCCTTAGAATTGGTATGCCTTAGGAGGAGGAATACGCGTCATAGCAGCTCGCACCTGTGTCCACTTTTGTCTACGCGGATGAGCGCGAGTCTTCTACTCTTCTTATTCCTCTTCTGTCTTTACCTCACACAAGAAGATCCTCGTGAGAGATCCGCCCCCACGATTGCAGCTAGACACATGCATTCTTGAAAGAAGCTGCCGTATGTCAGCTGAAACTTAAGTTGGACTCGATTAGGCCCATCGCGATGCGACCTTATACAAGTGAGTCATCATTTGAAATTATTTATTTTATTTTAATTAGTATTACTAAATTAAAAATTAATCTTCTTTTCTGTGTCTTAAACCCAGTCATTATTAAATAACACCGTTCAGTATTTACTTAGAGAAAGAATATCCTTTTACACTCTGTAGGTATACTTTCGCATTTCCCAGCGTCTATTAACTGAGAAAGTAGTTAACATGTTTGCGTTACTCCCTGCTAACGAATAGTCCATCATCGCAAACAGTTTTAACAAGCTATTTATAAAACAAATTATCTTCCTTCGATAAATACCAACTTGTTTTTAAAATAAAATCATATTTCAATGTTGACAGACTCGCAAGAGCGAAAATGTTATTTTAAATTCCCGATATTCATTGAAAAGCGGTTCCATTAAATTAGATTCTTAACATTAAAGATAAATAAAAGCTGTATTTATTTTACAAATAGGATTGCAGCCTTGCAGCTATCAAAGAGCAAAAAGTTAAATCGCTTCTCACAGCCCTGCGCTTTCAGCAGATGAATAGGGAATCATTTGCTTTCTGCTTTATATAAATATTCAAGATGTTTAGTTTACCTTCAATTATAATTAAGTCGAATCAAAATATTGAAAATTTACACAAAAAGCGGCGTTGAGTAGTTTTTTGTACGGAGAAATCTTGTGGATTTGTGGAACCGACAGGATAGTGTCACGTTGTAGCGTTGGAGCAGTGGTGGAGTGGGACACGTGCGTTAGACGCTATTTTTTTTTTTTAATATAGCGTGACAAGACGAGCAGGACATATTGATGGTCAGCAATACACTTGCATATCACAGCACATTGACACGCAACTATTATCTATATACATAAAAGCGAAAGGTCACTCATCAAGGAATCTCAGAAACTACAAATGCTAGGAATCTGAAATTTTGCATGGATGTCCTTTTTAGCACGTAGGCGCTCGCTAAGACGGGGTTTTGCTAAATTCAATCCCTAAGAGGGTGAAACAAGGGATGAACGGTTGTATGAAAATTCGTCATTTTCTAAGTTAAAATTTTGTATCATGTAAATATTATATATTATTACCGAATCTAGTTTACCCCATACCTGCCTACCCCCATATCGGCCCTATAAAAACGGTCGCGCACTGGGGCTCGCTCTCATTCCCTGCATAGCCCTCAGACGTGCTGGTTCTCATTGAGTCACTAAGTGTCTTAGCATCGCAACTATTTTCTGATCTGTGGTCTTACTTTTACTTGTAATCGAAGTAGCATAAATCGCGTTCGGTTTAGTAATATATTTCCGTAGATTTGTGTGATCACTATTTTTTTAAAAGTTAACTAACTTAGGTTCGATAATATCAGAAGTGGGATAGGATCCTCTGGGTTCTATCTCACCCGCCCACTGTCTTGTATATTTGATCGAAGTAAAAGTAAGGTTAGAATCGAAATAGAAAAATGGCAGATTTGGAATGTCGTCTCATTAGCTACGGCAATCTCGATGGAAGGTGCGGAGAACCGGCTTTTATCTCCGCTTTGAGGAGCACTCTGGAAGTGATCTTATTTAGGCTTTCAGTGTTGGACGAGCGATCTGCGCCAGAGCCTCCTTGAGGCGCCTCTGCGGCAGAGCTTCCTTGTAGCGTCTCTGCGGCAGAGCTTTCTTGTGGCGTCGCTGCGGCAGAGCCTCCATGAGGCATCGCTGTGGCCGAGCCTCCTTGAGGCGTCGCTGCGGTGGAGCCTCCATGAGGCGTCGCTGTGGCCGAGCCTCCTCGAGGCGTCGCTGAGGCAGAGCCTCCTTGGGGCGTTGCTGCGGCGGAGCCTCCTTGAAGCGTCTCTGCGGCGGAGCCTCCCTGAGGCGTCTCTGCGGCAGAGCTTCCTTGTGGCGTCGCTGCGGCGGAGCCTCCGTGAGGCGTCGCTGTGGCCGGGCCTCCTTGAGGCGTCGCTGCGGCGGTTCCTGGCGCTCGGGAGCGGGCCGGACTGGCACGGGTTCGGCTGGCCGCGGCGCCACCGCGCGGCGGGGCTTCGAGCCTTGCCCCCGCAGATGTTACGAGGCGTCTCATTTACGCGCCTAAAGCAGTACCTTCGGTGAGATCTATCCATTACTAAGTCTCAAGTTTTGATCCAAAATAACGTCAGTGTCTAGTGTGATTAAGTGAGTCTCGCGCGATCGGAAAACCTGTGTGACTACAAAGAGCACCCTGCTCGTGTGGGATTATCCCCAAAAGGCGAATTACTGTCTTGGTTACGTGAATCGACTGGTATCAACTGTACTTGATAGTTTCAAATTTGAACTTAAAACGCTTTTCTTAGTGAAAGTAATTTTCTCTAGTGCCAGTGCTTCAAGTAACCACTTCAATAACCGCTCACGGCTAGAGTGAACGTTTCATCATTCCGTGGTTACAAGTGTGCATTTCAAGAAAACTAGTCTCTTCACTGTTATAATCTCAATCAACCAGGATTTGAGGATAGATTCTGACAAAAAGTGAGTAAAATTTGAAGGTAGTTGATGAAAGTTTGGGTTGTCCAGTTATCGACAAACCTATTGCAATAAGATGAGGGTAGATCTAAAAGAAACTGTTCTCGTCAATGACGCAAACAAAACTTGCTCTCATGTCAATTAAAGCCGAAACCTGTTCTTTTTGCTAGGAGCCAATTCACAATAGTTTTGCTTTGCGAAATGTAAACAACGTGAAGTTTTTCTGTGATAACGTCAGTAATCCAGAAACATAGTCACTACGTGGCGTAACTGTCAATGTCCTAATCGATAACTGGTGGTTCATACATTCCTTTAGTTTTGACGTCTGGTTTTGAACATTTTGACGATGAACGAAAACTGATATTGAGCGTTTAGATGAGGTAAGGTGGCCAAATGATGAATTAAAGTGGTGAAAAAAAAAACTCTTGGCATAAAACAGGGTCAGGTGCGGCCGAGACTTGATAAGAGTCAAAGTCTTGCTGAATCTTCAAATCCTAAAGCACTTAAAGGAGGTACGGTGGAACTGAGATAGGATTCACGAGTGATCTCTTCACAGAATCACGAAGCTAGCGTCTGCGATAGCTTCTTGCTTCGTGCCCAATGCAGTTTATCGGAAGTAGTGTCTAAGTCTCCTCTCGCATGTTTGAGTTATTCGTAAGTCTACATGCGTCTGTTAAATTTGATGTCTATTCATTTATCTCGTCTGTTCATTGTGGTTTAATGCATATATGGGAATGACTGCAGCATGCCTTTATATGTATTTCACCGTTACAACTGATTGGAGTTTGAAACTTAAAGAGTTTCTTACAACTTTCAAAAAGAAGTATCGTGAATGAGATTTGATAGCTCCAAGTTTTTGCTTAGCTTCACACTGTCTGATTACTATCTTTCTCTTTAAAACTGAAACCTTTGTTTCATGAAATGCGGTGACACTGAGACTAACGAGGAGTCTACTGCAGCTGGTGTGCCACTGTTGAATGCCGGTGACCCGCTGCCAGCCTGCACCATCTGCCGTGGGCGACTTCGTGTTCGTCAACGAGACGGCACAGTCGACGGGCAAACTTGACTCCGGGATGCGCCGCCTTTACGACGTCCTGCGCACGCTTCCACCGCACACCACCGCTACGAGCTGCAGGCGGGCAGGCGAGCAGCAGGCGGCGGCCCAACGTGGTGCTGGGGCGCGGCGAGTGGACCCCGGACACGTACAGCGCTGTTCTTAGAGATGATTTGAGGTTTGAGGTGGGCACTATGTGCTTTACTTCCCGTTTCAAAGGTTTGAGGGGGCACTATGTGCTTTACTTCCCTTTTCAAAGAGATTGAGGTGGGCCCACTGGGCTTTACTTCCCTTTGTTAGAGCAGTATGGATAGAGGTGGATTCGGCCGAATTGTACTTCCCTACTGTGTAGTTGTGTTATGTCGGTGATATTCATTTCCTGTATCGTTGAATATTACGATAATAACGTACTGCTATGTTAACCGTTTCATATACGAGTTAACATAACCTGGGTGTTGTGCGTGTGCCTTAAATTGCGCAGTTTAAGTCATTTGTACAAAACCCGCTTTTCTTTTTATTCTACTCTACGCTACTCTACTCTACGCTACTCTACACTACACTACACTACACTACTCTACACTACTCTACTCTACTCTATACTTTTTAGAACATGGTGCTTTAAGTACGTTTTTATATTGCAGAGGGTGAACTCGTGGTTGCCAAGGATGTGGCTGGGAGTGATATGCCTCCGTTGGGAGATGAAGCGGTCGAGGACGCCTCGCCGTCAGGAACGGTCGTATTACCGAATCTAGTTTACCCCATACCTGCCTACCCCCATATCGGCCCTATAAAAACGGTCGCGCACTGGGGCTCGCTCTCATTCCCTGCATAGCCCTCAGACGTGCTGGTTCTCATTGAGTCACTAAGTGTCTTAGCATCGCAACTATTTTCTGATCTGTGGTCTTACTTTTACTTGTAATCGAAGTAGCATAAATCGCGTTCGGTTTAGTAATATATTTCCGTAGATTTGTGTGATCACTATTTTTTTAAAAGTTAACTAACTTAGGTTCGATAATAATATCTAGACACTTGACACGAAGCAATTAAATATTGATTCCATCAATTTTGTAATTTCGAACTGTACGGGGTTAAAATTGGGGTTGAAATAGGGGATTAATGTAAATATGGAAGTTATCAACCGTTGAAGATAAAACCATGAAACTCTGTTTATAGACACTTGACTCGAAGCAAGCGAATGTTTGTTCTATCAGTTTCGTAATTTCGAACTGTACGGGTGTGAAATTGGAGTTGAAATGGGGGACAGATGTCTCTTTCGCGGTCACACCTAAAAACCTGAACCGATTTTGATCAAATTGTTTTATTATAAGCCGTTTTTAGGAACCGTAAACGTGTCTGGGTATAAAAATAGGTACTGCCTGAGTTACCTTAGTATTTATTTCGCGCGAACGAAGTCGCGGGTAACAGCTAGTAATATATATATTATGAAGAGTCCAATTCTATACCTATAACTGTACTGCACTCGTCACCCCATACATATAAGATGTTCCTTTTTATACCCTGTAATTTTTCAAGAAACATTGGAAAGCGGTTTCGCCTTTAATTTAATGTACCTACTTAACAAGTTAAGACTTCCAATAACCCTGTAGGGGGAGGTGGGGTGCATTGACACAAGGGGCACATTGATACACTAGCCTTATCTAATAATGGAGTAAATGGATTCGAGTAGCTCCATGTTCAAAACGTTCGCTAAAACTTACGAACTCATCCATTGTAACCGCTCCGACCGTCTCTCAACGGTCATCCTTGGGCACGTTGAGATGTGTTTTGAGCATCTCTAAGAAAATTCTGACGAACTATGTGAAAATGTTTCGATGCTCTTCCATAACATCTAACGAGGTTCGTTATTTACCAAAGGTAAGTTAAACTATCAATAATTTTGATTTCTGTTAATTTTAGTTAATTTAAAATCAAAGTTAATTTAGTTGTGATAATTTTAATTTTCAAAAAATTTCGTTTGGGGCACTTTGATGCAACCGAGTGCGGGGCACATTGATGTGTATCATTGTGCCCCAACTCTATGTTATGGTGCCCATGCCCATGGTACCAAGGTAATTACTAAATACAATTAGACTGAGTACGAGGTGTTATACTTGAAAAAAAAGTGCCAGGACTTACATTGTCGTCTTTCTAGAAGTCGAAGACAAAGCAAGAGTGTTCATTTTAGAGATGTTGTTTTACACCTCCTTATACCAAATTTTACGCAAGGCACTAGTCGAACCTCATCTATGTATACATTTTCTATTAATTTGAGTGCATATAATAAGCAATAAAATATAATCAAAATATAATATGTTTTTTTTTTCCAAATAATATTACATTTATTGACTGTTTAAATGACTTATATTAAAAGGCTAAAAATTATCTCATCACGATAAACAAGTTTAATCAATCTAAAAGTGGTTTTAATTTGACCATTTTAATAAATTTTTCACCCTGTAGGCTGAAAGTGCCCCACGAGTTGTATCAAAGTACCCCACTAGTGGGGCAGATTGATACTAAAGCCATTTTTTACAAAAGTTTAATTATTTATTTTCTTTTTAACTTAAAAACATTGAACTGTGTCATTATAAAATTAAATTATTAGGCTAAAAGTATAATAAAAAAATAATGGAAAATATTAAGTTTTATATACACTTTGCATGCATATCGAATCTACCAGCATTCAGCTTTAAGAATAAGGTTAGAGACTATTCCTCTACTTATATGAAACGGGTGATTGGCTGAGCTGTTATGCAGGAAAGAGTGTCAATACTTACATTTACATTAACTGCCCAGCTCAAGAGTTTGAAATTGTAGTAGGTGTAAGAAGTTTGAAATAAAATAAATAATTAAATATTGGTGGACAATTCACACACAACAGCATCTGACCCCAAACTAAGCAAAGCTTGCAATTTGGCGGCCAGATAGCTGATAAAATACTTATTTAATTGTAAATACATGCATATTATACATAGAAAAACCCCGACACAGTGCAAACGTTTGAATTCATCACACAAATATTTGTACTGGGTGACATATTTGCACAGGCAGAGTTACGTGGGTAGTAGCTCTGCCTGCGAAGCCGAGGATCGTGGTTTCGATTCCCACCCAGTGCAAATATTTGTGTGATGAATTCAAATGTTTGCACTGTGTCGGGGTGTTTCTATGTATAATAAGCCACGAAAGAAATCGTTTTGTTTTCGAGAGATTAATCTCTACAATTACCAATCAAGTACTTCTAGTTAAGCTTAGTTTACATAGTGCGAGCTAGCGTACAAGTCAGCCTGCCGAGTAGCTGCACTGCAGTGACTCGCACTGTGTGAACGTCACTTGCGAGTAACTCGCACGTGCGAGTTGGACAGTAGCTAGCATCCGAGTTACTTCAAGATTTCTTATTTTCACTCGCATGCTCGCGTGTTGCGCCTACGTACAGTATTTATCGAATTAAAAATGACGGATAGATGGTCGTATCATAATAATATTTTAGCTGTGCTAGGTAATGATTTGATGAGGTGATGATTTGGACTCTTGATGTTCCAATAGCTTGTGTCACTGTGCTGTTATGTAGTATGCATGTTGCTTATTATCAGGCGCATGTCCTGCTTGTCTAGTCACTATAATAAAAAAAAAAATTGCAGTCATAGGAACTGCCGATAGAAGTGAAAACTTATAACTCAGAATTTGATAGCTTACTTTGGAAACTACACGGGTGTAACCGTAGAGTGTGGTCTGATCATGATGGCATGGCCATCTAGAAATACACCAGCATTTCCCATTGGCTGATGCATTTTTAGATGGCCATGCCATGATGGACAGGCCACGCCCTTTTAGCATTTCCCATTGGATGACGCATTTAGATAGTCAATGGCTATGGTCCCGAGTTTACCCGAAGATTTCTTATCATATCCGAGCGAGACACATACAAATACAAAAATCTTTATTGCTGCTTGTAGGTAAGATAAAATAATACAAAATATTTTAAAAGTTGCCCTATACAAACTGGCCTCTGCGAGATGCATGCAATATGTCTGGCAAGACAATTTGTTAGTCTTAATTTTTAAATAAAAAAATAAAAAAAATTAAATAATAGTCAGCTGATTAAAGTCTTCTTCTTCCTCATCTTCTATTAATTTCTGGTTTTTATTTATGTCACCTGATTCTTCATCTTCGATTCATTTCTGGCTTCTATTTGGTTGTGATATATATTTGTGTTAGATAAATGTTTGGTGAGCACAATTTCGCCAACGTCTTGTGTTTCATCAGGATATTGTCTTGTGTTTTTGAGTTTGATCAATATGTCCATCCAGGGTCTAAGGTCTTGCATTAGTAGATCTTGCAGTTCATCCATGTGAGGAATGTCAAAGAATGTATAAAGTGCAATAAATGTATATAATCAAAAAATCAAAAATGTCTTTAATTATAATATTCATGTAAATACTCAAAGAATGTCAAAATGTAATACAGTACAAACTAAATTCATCATGATTCAATATATCATTATTTGGTCTTATGTCAGTTGAATGTCAAATTTCATAATGGAATAATAATATCTATTGAGATATTAATGAAATAAGGTTTAAAGATTGTAAAAATTTCATGTTAAACAATGTCTAAAATATTAGTTTTCCAATTAATTTCCTTATTATTTAAAAAATCAGTTACAGTATAATAGCATTTGTGTATAAGCATTTTTTTTAGTTTACTTTTGAACATTGTTATGTTAAGTTCTTTTATGGCATTTGGCAGCTTATTATATAAAAGAGGAGCCATACAAAAAATGCTGTCACTCATAATCTTTTTTTTGCGTTTGTCTATGAGCAGTCTACACTTATCACGCCGGTTACGTTTTACTTTGTCACTCAATAGAGGAAAATAATGAGGGTTATTCCTTATAAAACACATAACTTCAAATATGTACAGGCATGGCAGGGTTAATATTTGGTTGTCTATGAATACTTGTCGACAGCTATCTGTAACTTGCATCCCGAACATAGCACGAATGCATCGTTTTTGTGCTTTGAAAACTGAGGCTGTATCAGTTGAATTCCCCCAAAAAATTATCCCATATCTCAAGACTGATGCCACCAATCCATGGTAAGATGTAAGAAGAGCCTCTTTCTTTACCACTGGAGCAAGCCTATGCAGAGCATATGCCGAGCTACCCAGCTTCTTGCAGAGAATCTCAACATGTGCCTTCGAATTCAATTTCATGTCTATTGTTAGGCCCAAAAATTTTGTTGTAGTGACTTCTGCAATTTTTTTATTTTGATAATTTATATTTATGTTACTCAAGTAATTTTTTGTTTGAGTAAATTGCATGAAATTGGTTTTGTTTAAATTAATTTTTAAGTTATTAATATTTAACCAATGGATAGATGAATTTAGTGCGGCATTGATATCTTCCTCATAATTAGCTTTATCTTGACATGCTATTGTTATTGTGCTGTCATCTGCAAATAGTGACATTGGATGCTCAATTACTTTAGGAAAATCATTTATGTAGACAATAAATTGAAACGGTCCTCACACACTTCCCTGCGGCACACCAAATTTGACAGTTCTTTCTTTAGAGGTGAATATTTCCTCCTGTTTAGTTTTAGTATTAATTTTCGTAATTTTAGTTACTTGCCTTCTGTCTGTTAGGTAAGATTTTACTAAGTCAAGCACATTACCTCTAACCCCATAGGCTTCAAATTTACTCAGAAGAATATCATGATTGACATAGTCAAATGCCTGGGTCATATCACAATAAATGGTACATATAGCATTGCTATTATCAACATTTTTCATTACATTGTTAAGAAAATCATATATAGCAATATTTATAGTCTTATTTCTTCTAAAACCTTTTTGCTCATTACAAAGTATGTTGTATTTTTCAAAATACTTAATGAATTGATGGTTAAAATATTTTTCAAATATTTTTGACATTATAGGTATAAGGGCAATAGGTCGGTAATATTCCATGTGCTCCCTATTTTCTTTTTTAAATACAGGTATGATTATACTTTTTTTAAGGGCCTCGGGAAATGTGCCTGTATATATACATAAATTGATTATATGACTAAGAGGGCTACAGATAGTCTCTTTAACAGTTTTTATAATTTTTGTGTTGTTTTTTAAGGAATTTATGATTTTGAGAATATCATGTGGTGTAGATGGCGCCATGAACATTGAGTTCTGAGTTCTATCAATATTTTGTGTCACATTTATACCAGAACTAGGTAATGGAGTAATTTTATCAACAAAATAGTTATTAAATGCATTAGCCATTAGTTTTGGGTCTGTCAAAAGTTGACCATTACATTGGATTTTATCTATGGACATTTTAGGTAAGTTATTTCTCAATCTATTTATAATATGCCAAGTAGTTTTTGATTTATTGTCTGAAATTTTTATTTTGTAATTGTGTTGAGCTTTTTGTGTCAGTTGACGGAATTCATTTCACAGCCCACGAAAAATCAGCGCCAAAAAAAGGTTTCACTCCAAAAAAATTTTTTTAATGAAAACTTCTTTAGGCGCGCTATAGACAGAATTTTCGTGGGCTGTGAAATGGATTCATCAATCGTCACGCTTGAATATGATAATGGATCGGATCGGATATAAAATCTTCGGGTAAACTCGGTAAAAACGGCCAGGTAGGTACCAGGGTAACAGAAACAGTAAAGAGTTTCGATTACCTACCTCCAACAGCCCAGCGTTTATCTCCAGATACCAGGACAACAGAAATATAAAAGAGTTGCGTTTGCCCCTAGGTACCAGTACCAGGGCAACAGGGCAGGGCAACCTGTTTTCCTATAAAACGAACTCCAAATAACAAACGCGACGCGTCGTGGGTTACGCCTGACATACTTAAGCTAAAATCATTGTTGTTTGATATTTCGAAATTAGTTGACCAATTTCCTGAGGAAGAGAACTTAATAGCTATATTTGACGATCTCAACAGGAAATACATTTCAACTTTGAATATGTCTAAGAGAAATCATTATAGTAGTATAATACACGGAAGTACGAATCGATCGAAAACTATGTGGGGAATCGTGAACACGGAAAGGGGGAAAAACAATACCCCTAGGTTGAACTGTTCCGAGATCGTGAAAGATTGTAACGGCAGTAAGTTTAGTTCGCCTAAAGATGCAGTAAATGCTATGAACGTTCGGTTTTTAAATGCAGCTGCTGCCTGTGGGGCACCTAAAGCTGATACTGCTACTGTATGTAAAATTTTAGTATCAGCACGTCAAGCATCTGACCGTTCCCTCAGACTAACAAGTTTCTCGGCTGATGAGGTATTCCGCATAGTATCCTCCAAAATACCCCCAAAAAAGTCGAAAGACATATACGGTGTGTCGATGGAGCTAATTAAACTAGCAATTTTGCCTCTAGCTCCGGTTCTCGCCACACTGTTTAATAAGTGTCTTAGAGAAGGCTCGTACCCGTCGTCGCTGAAAATATCGAAAGTGTCCCCGATATTTAAAGGCAAGGGCAAAAAGGACGATATTGATGGATATAGACCAGTATCGATTATACCAGCAATAGCCAAAGTGTTCGAAAACGGCTTGAGTTCACGATTAGTGGCCTACCTATCGGAAACTGAGGCGCTGTGTGAACAACAATACGCATACCGCGAAGGGAGGTCTACGATTTCTCTAACGCGTGAAGTGATACGTAGTGTGTTGGCTGCCCGTGAACGTAAAGAGCAAGTAGCTGTCTTGTGCTGTGACTTATCGAAGGCCTTCGATGTCACAGACCACGAGACCTTAGCTTTAAAGCTGAAACACTATGGCATAGCTGGGGAATCAAACGAGGTGTTGACTGACATATTACGAGGCCGCTCTCAGGTAGCGTATGCGCTGCCTTCGTCTATGGGAGTACCGCAGGGTTTGTCAATTTCAAATATAATGTTCTCTCTCCGACTAAACGATCTCCCTGATGCCGTAAAGGGTGCAGGCATATTCATGTATGCAGATGATGTGGCTGCCGTAGTAACAGCTCTTTCAATTGAGGATTTAGAAGAGAAATTAAATATTAGCGGCTTAAATTCATGGTTTAGAGCTAATGGTTTTATGTTAAATTCAAAAAAGACTCATTTCGTTCACTTTTGTCTGTCGGGCCATCATACAAAATCGCTTAAAGTTTCGCTAAACGGTGTAAGGATTGAACAAGTATAGACCACCACATTTTTGGGATTCGAGATTGATCGCAGCATGACGTGGGAACACCACATCGACAAGATGTGTGCTAAAGTCAGCAGTGCGTGCTTTGCGCAAAGACGAGTATCCCGAGTGGTGTCTGCGGAAGTGTCACGTGCGTGTTACTTCGCCACAGTGCATTCTCGGTTACAATACGGCGCCGAGCTATACGCGCGCGCTGCCGACTGGGAGCGTGCGTTCCGCGCCCAAAAACGTGCCGTACGTGCCATGGTTGGCGTATCGCAATGCACATCTGTCAGACCATATTTCAAAGAGCTTGGTATACTTACGTTACCTGCTATATTGATCTACCAGGTGGCCGTGTATGTCAGAAATAATCTAGAATCATACAATACGCGAGGAGACATTCTCGAAACATACGTAACGCGGACAAGCTGGATGTCATATCACACTCTCTCACAAGGTCACGGAAGCTAACTCACATTATGGGACCTGAAGTTTATAACACTCTTCCCAAAATAGTTATATCTGCCCCAAGTTTCGGCAGCTTCAAAAACAAATCAAAGTGCTGGCTTATCGATCAAACTTTTTATAGTTACACCGAATTTTTATTTTTAATAAAAATTCGGTTTTTAACTTAATAAAAAAAATTTAATATTTTTATTTTACTATAAAAATGTATACAAAAATTTGACATGGGTCAGTACAATTGTTATAAAAACATATTATACTCATATTATGCTTGACAGTTTTCTGTACAATAATTATTATAATACAGTAAATTAGTCATTTCAAACTTTGAAAATGTATACAATTTGTATGCTCTTTCTTTTGTTTTAATTTTTTATTTATTGACGTGTAAATTGTACATTTATGAATAAAGTACTTTGACTTTGACAGAAACAGTAAAGAGTTGCAATATTCTGTATAATTACGTTGATATAAAACTAGATGACGCAACCATCGATTTAGCTGGCGGTGTTGAAATTATGCGAATGTACATAGACCTACGATGGTTAAACAAATAATTTGTCTTCTGACAAGGTGATAAATAAATTAGATTAGACAATTCAATTAAAAGTGATAACATTTGAGTCACAAGTTTTCACTTCTATCGGCAGTTCCTATGACTACCAATTTTTTTTTTTAATTATTGTGAAAGTTATATAAAACTATTGATTTACAACTGAAATTATTTAGACTTTCGAACCAAAGTAAAATACGATATTTTGGTGTGCAACAAATATATCTGAAGAGAAACTAATAATTTCGGTACATGAATGCTTGGAGCATATCGGCGCACGTCAAAGGAACGGAATGAAAGAGGTTATGAGATGCAATATTTTATCACAAACATTTCAATATCAAAAGCTTTTTACATAATTATTTGACTCCGATAGTTCTACTCATCTCGTGAGAACTCAGTCATTTTATAGACCATTTTCATTATTAAACGATGGATACAATTTATATCACACAATAAAGTGGCCAAGTGCGAGTTGGACTCGCCCATGAAGGGTTCCGTTGCAGCAAGTAACATAATATACATGGTACACATAGTTCTTGTAGTTCGTTGTAACTTTGATCGAAGTTTCAATAATAGTGTATTTATGACGTACTAAAAAAAACTACTCATCAGATCGAGTTCAAACTAATTTTCGTTGGTAGTTTACATGGTAGTGTACATCATATATTTTTTTTAGATTTTTCATTCTCTTACTTTAGAAGTTAGAGGGGGGGGGGGGGGGGGACACATTTTACCACTTTGGAAGTGTCTCTCGCGCAAATTATTCAGTGTAGACGAAAATGATTTTAGAAACCTCAACATCAATTTTGAAGACCTATCGATAGACACCCCACAAGTGTAGGTTTGATGAAAAAAAAATTTTTGAGTTTCAGTTCTCTGTATGGGGGGCAACCCTAATTTTTCTTCTTTTTATTTTTTTTTGTTCAAATCTTAATGCGGTTCACAGAATACATGCTCATAGTTTCGGCAAAAAGTGGCTGTGACATACGGACGGACAGACAGACAGACATGACGAATCTATAAGGGTTCCGTTTTTACGTTTTACGGAACCCTAAAAACTAATTAATAGTAGGTCTTTGATGAAACTAAGTAAACGAAGATAAGGTACGCTCTAATATAAAGACAGCATAATATGCTGAAAATCTCACACAAGTATACGCAATGTGCACACAGCTTCACTTGCATCGTGAGAGACGTTTGAATGAATGACAAAGACATCATGACAAGTAGGCAGTAGGTGCAAATGAGATAGCTATACATCACATTTGTTTAGATATTTTTTTCGACAAGAATAGAAAGACATACAAATGCACTGGCGTGAAAGAGACAAAATAGCCGCAACTAACATATCGCCGGTCGTGTTGCACTCTTACGCTGTATGTATATCTGTCTCTTTTTAGAAATGGCCAATTGTAAAATTGTTTACAACAGAAAAATAATTTTAGATGTAATAATCATTGAACTGTTATGGAAATAATTAAAGATTTTGTGTACTTACGCATGAAAAGTGATACCATGGAACTTGTTCTTGGTCTTTGAACTGTTTGTGCACCTTGCAAAAGCAGAATAAGACATTATTACGGCTCATATCGTTTTTTTTTAATTGTTAGCGAACGTCCACTCAACTTGTGGCTCCTGTTGCGACTGAGACTCAATCAGGAGACGACGATTTTACATTGTGATCGTAGATGAGCGCTTGCCGCTTCTTAGTGTTTTAAGAGTTCAATGTAGTAGGTACCTGTTTTCTGTGGTATTACTCGAAGCTCAAAAAAGCGACATCGTTTCATTGTTCGTCAACCACATCATTCCAAATACTAAAACAAAGAGGTTTGCCTCTACTTTTGTAAGAACGTCTAACCTGTAGAATGCGTTGCTTGAGTGGGTTTTTCGCGATGATTACAATTTTGGTGACCAGTGATTTTTTTCTAGGGATTGTGCTTCATCGTAGACCGTATTTTCACTTAACATTAGGCGAGAAGGCAGTCAAGTGTAAACCTAGTTTAAAAATGGATCCAGATGTTGTGCAGGAGCCATATTATTATAGTCTGGAGGAGGAACATAGAAGAAGAAGATCAAACATTGAATTGACTAATCATCTATACTTTCGCATTTATGATATAGTAGGATAGGGAGTACTTAGTAGACGTCTAGTAGGATGATAATGTTTGGATGTTTGTTGCTCAATTACGCCGGAACGCCTGGACAGATCAAATATTTGCAATACACTGAAATATGTAATAACTAGCAGCGCCCCGCGGTGTTACCCGCCAAGTTCCCGTTCCCGTTGTTCCCGTTGTTCTTCCAATACAATCCAATACGGATAAATGCCTATGTGTTTTTCCAGACTATAATCTATCTATGTTCCAAATTTCAGCCCGATTCGTTCATACGTTAGGACGTGATTGAGCAACAAACATCCAAACGTCAAAATATCCAAACATCAATACATTGACATTTATAACATTTATAATATTAGTAGGAAGTAGGACGTGTAATTTCACACTGTAGTACTTATTTTTTATACTGTAGAGTGTCAAGATGAGCACTGAAATAAAGTGGCCAAGTGCGAGTCGGACTCGCCCATGAAGGGTTCCGTTGCAGCAAGTAACATAATATACATAGTACACATAGTCCTTGTAGTTCGTTGTAACAACTTTGATCGAAGTTTTAATAACAATAAAAAAAAATGAGTTTCAGTTGTAAGTATGGGGGGCAACCCTAATTTTTATTTTTTTTGTAAAAATCTTAATGCGGTTCACAGAATACATCTACCTACCAAGTTTCAACAGTGTAGTTCTCATAGTTTCGGCAAAAAGTGGCTGTGACATACGGGCGGACAGACAGACAGACAGACATACCTACATGACGAATCTATAAGGGTTCCATTTTTACGTTTTACGGAACCCCAAAAACCTAAGTGTGATCTAAAACTACTTTTCATTGCTGAAGAGTTACGGGAACGGAAAATACGCGGATGATGATTATGTAGTAGTGGTAGGACTCTTGGCAGACTCCGCCTGGGGAAGTACCACACCTTTGCCGGTTATTCTACCGCCAAGCAGTGATGTGCAAACATTACTGTGTTCCGGTTTGAAGGGCAATGTTACCAGAGAAATTACAGGGCTCAGAGATATAATATCTTAGATCTCTGGGTGATGAGCGCAGTGCAGTGCTAGATAATGATTTGAGACTCTTCATGTTCAAATAGCTGCGTGTCATTGCACTGTTATGTGCCACGCATGTGTTACTATCAGGCATGTAACTAGTCTCGTCACTCTATACTACAAAAAAAACATGAAACCGCATAGTGCTACTACCCTTACATAAAAGTGTCTAGATATGGCAATGAAAAGACTGCCAAGGTACAACTCCCACCAAGTGAACCCCCACACCTCCGCACCCCCCATCCGTCATTCGTCTCCCCCCCCTCCTCCCCCTCTCCAAGGAACGGTTCACAACTTACTTCCAGAACATAACTCACAATAGTTCCACCAACTTGTTCCAGCCTACAACAACATATAAATTACCATCGATTCATCGCATGCTTTATTCGTAGACACGAAATGGTAGTGCGAGTAATAACATCACACTAATCTTACTAATGTAATAAGATTACATTAATCAATTTGTTGCTCAATTACAATTACGTGAGAATGATTAGGTGATTAGATTGAAATGTTTTAAACATAATTATGTCCTCGATTAGTTCCGAATTTGTTTTAGCACATGGGCAATTTTTTATATAATACTAGCGGCCCGTTCCGGCTTCACTCGGATCATAACCTAGACACTATCTGCAGCGCCATCTGCCGAGCTTATTTGTGAATCTAAATCATCCTCAAACCCACTTGTACACACACAAAAAAAACATTCAAATCGGTCCCGCCGTTTAGGAGGAGTTCACTGTCAAATGATTAAATTACTAAATTCGCTATTAAAAAATAGGGTTTGGTGATACAAGAGTAAAAATTTAGAGTTGTATGTATTTTTAAAGCCACATTTAAAAAAAAAAAAAATTGTGTCCAAAAAATTAAAAAAATAATTTAGGGGTGAACAACCCTTATCACTTAGGGGTATGAAAAATAGATAGTAGCCGATTCTCAGACCTAATGAATATGAGTAAAAAATTTGGTAAAAATCATATAATTTTATATATAAGATTTTCAATACTTACTGTTAATATTTATCAGAAAATCCTACTATTGCTGAAAAGTTCTTTGAATTCGATACATTTTCCATAAACGAATCCGCTAACAGATGCTACTCAGTTTATTAAGTTACAGAAACATTAGGCGTAATAGGTACTGAAAGTCGACGTGAATACCTAATGATTTAACAAACTTACTTACTAAAATTAAGTTCAATAACTATCATTATAGGAATGCTTCGTCCTTCCGAAGTTTATTTAAACAAAAACAGAAAATTGTTGGATCCATTTCGTAGTATAAAATGTTGGATTCTTTGAAGTATCCATTATGAAATAACCACACTTTGCTAGTCATTCTAACGCTAATCAGTTACATTTAAACCCTATTGTGGTCCAATTTGACGAGCAATGTTATAAAAGAAATTACAGGTCAAAGGATTGCAAAGGAAAGGAAGGAGGAGGAGCAAAGGAAGCTTCATGTAAAAATTATAACTGCGTAGCACTGTACCAAATTCTTTGAGCAGGCGTATTTCTAATCCCCAGACGCGCATCTCGTCGCTCGTCGCTCTATGTTATTATTGTAAAAGTGAGTATTCATAATTTTCCTGAATCACACCTGTATCGGAAGAACAGTAAATACCAGTCATGGACGTAATACCACTGACTTAAAAAATGGCGAAAGGAAACTCCGTGTGGAAACTGGTATATTCGTAGATTTTTTCGAAGTCATGTGCCATCCACCAGCCCTGCGGTAGTGTAAAGTGCGGTAAAGTCCATAGTCCACCAGCGTGGTGGACTATGGACTTTACTCTCTCCATGCGAGAGACGGCTTCAAGTCCCAGCCGTGGGACCATTTAGTGGGCTGCTTATGCTCTTTCATACTTCTCCAACAAAATAAATAGTGAGCAGAATTTTCATGTCTACATGAAACGTGGTCGTTGATTCATCACTAGTTTGGCGTGTTGTCAAACGCAAGTAATGTACTAATATTGGAACAACGCAATATGGGACATTGAGCTCCGCAGGAAACTACCGCGGCCGTCTGCCGGTGCCAGCCACTTCGGGAAATTACTCGCTAATAGTCTTTACATCACCTTCACACTTATTGTAATGGAAGGACTCTTTGCAGAGTCCGCCTGGGGAAATGCCACACCTTTGCCAGTTAATCTACCGGCAAGCAGTGATGTGCAAACGTTACTGTGTTCCGGTTTGAAGAGCAATGTTTCCAGTGAAATTAGACAACATAGTGATAAAACATCTCATATCTTTGGGTGACGAGCGCAGTGCAATTTGAACTATCCCTGTTCCAATAGCTGCGTGTCACTACGCTGTTACGTGGAAGCTATGTTGGTTACCATCAGGCACTATACAAAAACAACACTTTTTGGAGCCTTCTCTGTCTCAGCACTGGGGTAAAGGCCTCTCTATCCTCTCTCCGTTTTCTCCTCTTCCTCTCCTTTCTTTCATCTTGAGTTTATAATAAGTTTTTTAAGTAGCTTACAAGATAGTCCCGGTAGCGTTACTTTGGCACGCTGCATTGTCGTTTGCGATCCATAAACTAAATATTTATGTCTTTTTGTAGTACAAGACAAGCAGTACATGTGCCTGATGGTAAGCAACATGCCTGCCTATAACAGCACAGTGACACATTGTTATCGGAACATGAAGAGTCCGAATCATTACCTAGCACTGCACTGCGTTCGACACCCAGAGATATCAGATGTTTTATCTCTATGTCATGTAATTTCACTAAAAACAATAATAACACAATAATGTTTTCACATTACTGCTTTGTGGTAGAATAACTGACAAAGATCTAGTACTTCCTAATATGGACTCAGCATAGAGTTTTACCACTACTTAACTGATAAATAGTATACTGGCCGAATGGCAAGACGTGTATTATTTATTTTAATTTTTATTTTATTTAATATTATAAATTACTATATTATAAATAATAAAAATTTAAATAATAAAAATAATTTTAATTTAAAATCATACTAACTAGCTGAACGCGCGTGCGTTGCTACGCCATCTATCGAAAATTGGTCGTACCAATTCAAATTTAGCAATATTTTTCCCCGTTTTTGTTACATATTCCAGTTATGCTCCGCTCCTGTTGATAGTAGCGTGATGTTAAATGGACTATCCTACAAAGAAAGAATCTTTCAATTCGGACTAGTAGTTCCAGAGATCCTTGCGTTCAAACAAACAAACTCTTCAGCTTTATAATATTAGTAAAGATTTATTATTCCCATAAGCGTATAGCAGTAATATCTATAGCTCGAAACAGATAACGTATTGTATAACATTAGTGTTGTTTAACACTTAAATTCTATGTTGTGAGTTTTAACTTCTATTGCCAGTTCTTATCACAACCAACTTTTTTTCCTTAGCTCCAAAATTCCCAGCCATTGCCCCAAACGTCTAGTTCCCCTCGCGCCTGTGGCACAGCAACACGAGGCTAGAACACACAAGTATCGGAGCGTTCCTCTATTCTGTTGCTTAATTTAATAACAGTAGTTTACTTCAAGAACTAGCTGGAACTGGCTTATACTAGTTTGAACAGCCACAGTGTTTGAAACATTAACTCAAAACTTGAGTGAATCGTTAACCCGACATATTTTTGAGTAAAGTCAAACTGATATTGAAAAGTAGTTGTCTTTTGAGAGTATCACCACCATCATAATCAGTCTACATTCGTCCACTGCTGCTGGGCAAAGGCTTATCCAATAATACACCACTCAGCCCGATCTAAGCTTTACGTTTCCAATCACCATCTGATGTCTTTCCTAAATCGTCACTCTAGTTTCAGGGTGTCCTACACTACGTTAGCCGATTTTTTGATAGAATATCCGAATCTACGTCGTGAGGTAGTAGGTTCAAATCCCAGCTGTACCTCTAGCGTAGAATTACAAGTTTTTCATCACCACTGTCTTTAACAGTGAAGGTAATGATCACAAAGAAACCAAGGTAAACTAAGAAAAACATATTATTATTATTGTGATGAAACATGGCGAGTTTAAATAATTACCTGTAATTTACATAATACTAGCAAATACCCATGACTTTAACCAAGTGTAATTTAAAAAAATGGCTATTCCTTAGGGACCTGTACATTACTTTAGTATGAAAAGTAGCCGGTGTATCTTTCTAGATTTCATTACATTTTGCGTAGAAAATTCAAACTTGATCCTTTTCATTCTTATTTAACGTGTTTGAGCAACAATAGTCGAATCTATCACAATAATTAAAATATTAGTAGGAGAAACGTAGGAAGGAAGGTAAATATGGACATTCAGCAAATATTTCCCCCAACTTCCTTCCAAACATTAGAGCAGTATGTTTTCCGCGTGCCGATATAATAGCTGCGTTTTGTACCTGTCCGTCCGTCTGTCGCGGGTTTTTGTGCTCATTAGTCGTGTGGCGACTCACGCGTCTGTCGGGGGTCGGACCCCGAACAAATTACTACAGGACTGTTAAAGCGAGTCGAAAATGATGGTCACCGTGCTGGAACTGTAGTTGATTTCGATAAATCCTATCATAATCGCAAAGTTATGAATTAATGTTTTGATAGCAAAAACCTTGAGATCTTTGAACAAAAAAAATTGGCAGTCATAGGAACTGCCGATAGAAGTTAAAACTTGCTGTTGCCCTGGTACTGGTACCTAGGGGCAAATGCAACTCTTCTATATTTCTGTTGTCCTGGTATCTGGAGATAAACGCTGGGCTGTTGGAGGTAGATAATCGAAACTCTTTACTGTTTCTGTTGCCCTGGTCTACCTGGCCGTTTTTACCGAGTTTACCCGAAGATTTCATATCCGATCCGATCCATTATCATATCCAAGCGTGACGATTGATGAATCCATTTCACAGCCCACGAAAATTCTGTCTATAGCGCGCCTAAGAAGTTTTCACTTCAAAAAGTACTTAACTGCGCTCGTCACCCAGATATCTAAGATTTTATATCTCGAAAGCCCTGCAATTTCACTGAAAACATTGCTCTTTAAACCGGAATACAGCAATTATTTGATAAATCCTAATATAAACGCATAAGTATGAATGATTGTTTTTCAAGCAAACGTTTTTAAACAGGAACAAAGCCTGAAGTTAATTTTTTGGAAAGCTACCGTTGCACGACAGTACCTACTTGACTAGTTTGGTATCCTATGGGTCATAATTCGAAACTATACAAATAACAAATAAATTAATATTGTCAGTATAAATGTTGCTATATGTTTATTTTTATCTAATGTATTAGGTATGTATGTATTATGAATATGTGTTATTTTTAAGCTTAAGCTGATGGTTCTAAAGTGTTTAGTTAAGTTTTTAAATTTAAATTCAAATATTAAAGATTACTTAATATCAGATTTTGCAGTGTAAGGGATATTTTTTCTGTGTAGTTTGTTTTGTTTCACGCGTTAATTGGTTTCACTTCGAACAGCGGTGACAGTCCCTGTCGGGAGGTTGGTTTAATGTGTTTACTTGACTGTTGTTCAATTTGTAAGCTTTACTTTATTTTATTTTACTAAATATAGTGTAGTAGTAAGTACGACTCTTTGCTGCGAGAGCTGATAAATTTGTATTTTATGGCGTTTACTTGAACCAGACTTTATTTTGAAGTAAACCACAGTAAAATTAATGATCATTTACATTGTAAACGTAAGTAAGTAGTAAAGACTGAAGTGTCAAAATTGTAAGCTTACATTTCAAACACATTCATTATTACAGATAGTGCAATCCACGAAGACGCGCCCCACTATTCCTCCTAACCGTTTATAGTATATGTGTGCAAGCTTCCGTCAATGAGTATTATTGGTACACACTAATTACCTATGAATGCACACGCACACTACAATGACTGGTGAATGGTTCGCGACTGACGCTCGGAGCAAACGCGATTGGCGGAAACGAAAATTGGTGGGGCGCGTCTTCGTGGATTGCACTATCTATATAAACAAACGATGCCGCTAGAAGCTTCTTGAAACGCCCATGAGAATAATGGCCTTAAACAGGTACGATTCTGGCGGCACTTCATAAGTCGAAGTGTGACGCACTTAGGTAACCTAAATAAATAAATATTGGTGGACGATTCACACACAACACCATATGACCGCAAACTAAGCAAAGCTTGTACAATGGCGGCCAGATAGCTGTTATACCAAATACTTATTTAGTTTTAAATTTATACTTATTAAACATAGAAATACCCAAACACAGTACAAATATTTGAATTCATCACACAAATATTTGCACCGGGCGCAGAGTTTTAACTACCCACTAAGCCACGAGGTCAGTCTACGTGAGCTGACACCCGTTTTCCCTATTAATTTATTATTATTTATTTATATCCCCAAAAGTTATTAGTTTTCTGAATATTTCCCAGTACCGCTTTAATCCATCATAAACATCGTCGCTTACCATCGAGTCCACAAATGCAAATCGGTAAAAAGAGACAAGCAAAGTTGTAAACTTTTAAAATAAGGATGTAAGTCAAATAGGGTACCGGACTGGGTCAAAAATACACCATCCTAATTAATCCGTCAGCTAGATCATGGAAAAATATTGGACACGTATTTTTTGTTTTTTCATAATATTAAAAATCGTCAAAGATAAATATAGACCATCAAACTTCGAGAGTAGACGTCGCGACGTCACTCGTGAGTAAAAATCGTAATCACAAGTAACGTCACACGAAACTTCGAAGCGCTGTATCTTCGTCATTTTTTGTTTGTGAAACAAAAGAAAAAATACGTGTACAATATTTTTTGGCAATCTAACTAACGGGCTACTTCGTTTTTTTGAGGATTGTACCCTATTACAAAGCATCCACTTGTTTCAGCAACGTTGCAATTCCCAGTTTGCCCGCGAGCCATCAACACAACTTGTTGGGGCCGCGAAAAAATAAGGTGAGGGCATTATTCTTCAACCTGCAGTTTTTGTCATTGAGGAAGATAGATTGAGGGAATTCTTCACTTGAGCAGTTTATCTGGTGAGCTAAAGAGGGTGTTTTGATGTCTGTGTATCTATTGCCGCAAAATTACTAGCTTATCGGGTTTTTATCGGATACACTTCGGAGAGTGTGCAACTGATCTGCATGATGCATGACCTTGCCCTTTTTTCTATAGGATTTCTCGAAGTTCGAAGAAGTGGCATCATTTCATGGTTGATGTTCCAAAGACCCCTTCTAGATCATCAGGATCGTCGTTTAACATCAGGCGAGATGGCGGTTAAGAGTTAACCTAATTAAGTTAACAAACATGTTTGTTACTCAATCACGTCGTAACATATGAACGGATTGGGTTGAAATTTGGAATACAGATAGATTACAGATTACAGATTTAGAGATTCCAGTCTGGAAGAACATATTTTTATCCTGTGAAAATAAAGGGAACATGGACTACGCGGGTTAACCCCGGGGCGCTGCTAGTTTGAAAAAATGTAAAAGTTTTGGAGGGTTCGATATTTATTACTCAATCACGTCGAAAAGCCTAACAGATCGGATTAAAATTTGGAACACTGGTAGGTTATGGTCTGGAATATCACGAAGGCTACTTTAGATCGCGGAAATACAACGAGAACGAGAAACTGCCTTGTGCTGGTAATCCTACAATATGTTTTGGTGTTTGTTGCTCAGTCACGTGGGAACGTCTGAACGGGTCAAGCTTAGAACGCATTTGGATTACAGTCTGAAATAGAAAATGACCATAACAGCACAGTGACTATTGTAACATGAAGAGTCCAAATCATTATTACCTAGCACTGCACTGCGTTCGTCACCCAGATATCTAAAATAGTATATCTCTAAGCACAGTAATTTCTCTGGAAACATTCCCTTTCAAACCGGAACACGGTAATGTTTGCACTTTACTGGTCGACGGTAGTATAATTGGCAAAGGTGTGGTGCTTCCCCATGCGGGCTTTGCAAAGAGTCCTGCTACTACGAAATGACACAGTCAACATAATTCCCTGAAGGATCGCTCGCAGTCAAGTCAGTAAGTGAAGTTATTCCGTTGTAACGTGGTGAGGCTCGAATCGATTGTGTCGAGTTATCACTTTTTAATCGAAAAAAATCTTGTGGATTGGCGTCATTGACATGCTAACACCACAGTCTATTAAATCATACAGTCGATCGACGAAGCCGTCTAGACGGGGCAATCGCGCGGGGCGTGCGGGGTGAGACGCGGGAAGCGCGCTCCTGCATTGCCTACAATGTTAGTATTGCAGGAGCGCGGCTCACAGAGCAGGACGTCTACTCTGTTTCCACGAAAACGAAATTTCGAAAAACAACTCGCGACTATCCTGCTCTCGTTCTACTTCGTTTCGTCCGATACAACATTGTTTGACGTTTAAATGTTCTAAGCATACTCTAATTAGAGTAGGCTTAGAACATTTAAACGGACAAAACTACGGATCGAAGTAGAATCGGAGTTGGAAAATCGCGAGTTTATTACGAAATTACGTTTTCGTTGAATTAGTTTAGACGTCCTGATGTTTTCCGTATGTTTTAATTTTATTTTGGTGCTACGTTTTTTTTGTTTGCGACAACCGTACATTATCCGTATCTAGACATTATCGGCGTTTCTCCCAAGATCAAAGGTAATGATCTACTGGTAGTATTTCTTTATACTGTGGTATTACTCAGTAACAGAGTGGTTTACAACTGGAACAGGTTGCCTGAGGATGTTATTTCAGCAAAGTCATTAAACTCTTTCAAGAACAGATTGGACAAATGGATAGTTAAAGACAAAATCATTTTAACAGACATTTACTTTTAATTTGTTATTTCAACACTGAGATATAGGCATATCAGCTAATGCTGCTCGCCTATTATTCAATAAATAAATCAATAATACAGCAGCTTAGCGCCAGGGCATTAGAACTGGACGTGTGACGACGCTTTTTGAACAGGTAAATTCTTGTAATATCAATCTCTTCTTTCATTTCGCTTCATCGAGATGCGTGATCCTACTAACAGTATGTCAAAGTTTGGATATTTCAATGGATATTGTTCAGTCAAGTCGGAACAGTTGAATGGATTGAACTTAAATTTGGAACACACGTTAGTTTCTGGTATAACACATAACGCTGGCAGTAGACACATAAAGTGCGCTACTTATGCGCATATAGGTATGTTTATTGTGTACTGATGAGGCAGTAAAAGTAGTTGCCTGAAAGACTAATGTCGTGTTTTCGACATGCGTTCTGTTAACATTATGACAACGTTTGGATGTTTTTGCTCGACCCCATTGGAACAACTAAATTGGACTATAAAATAAGACAGTTAGATAATAGTTTGGAATAGCACATGCCATTTTTGACACAGATCAAACCACGGGGCCCTGCTAGTATGAACACAAACCGGGCTGGTTATACGCTTGATATATTATGTTTATTGTGAACCGATGAAAGGTAATTTCGTGAAAGATAGCTCGCAGTCAGTGAAGTAATTCCATCGTAACCTGGCGAGCATCGCGACGAGTGTATCCGGGGGCGAGACAGGTGGCGTTGTTACGGGAATCGCAGCTGCTTTGTTATACTGCGCGGGGTGTGGCCACACTCGCGGCGGGGACTGGTGGAGATACTTCTTTAGCTGATTTAAGTACTTTTTTGGTACGAGTTTGTGTCACGGACTTTAAAATGTAATAACGTTGTAAAGTAGTAGTCGTCGTCGATTATTGAATGGCTGTAATCTTGAGAGTTCGCTTCTTTGACATCCGTAATCTCACTTATACGAAGGATTGCGCATACGCATATCAATCTATACTAATATTATAAAGCTGAAGAGTGTGTTTGTTTGTTTAAACGCAACGATCACGGGAACTACTGGTCCAAATTGAAGGATTCTGTCTCTGTTGGATAGGCCATTTATCGAGGAAGGATATAGGCTATTTAAAATTACGCTACTACTACCTATCAACAGAAGCGGAGCATGAATGAAAAATGTAACAAAACGGGGAAAAATATTGCTTTTTGAGAGCGTTCGTTGCGTGACAGCATGACGTGTTCTCATCTTTTAAAGGTTGCGTCATTAGAAACCTAAGGTAACCGAATTTGTTTAAAATTTGAATTGGTACCGGCCAATTTTCGATAGTTGGCGTAGCAACGCGCGCACGGTTCAGCTAGTCTTACATATTGTTTGATGAAGGATGCGTCGATCTAAACCTAAAAGTCGAATGTAAGTTGATTGAGAAACTCAATCACGTTGAAACATCTGAACGGATCGAGTTGAAACTTGGAATATCGTTAGGTTACAGTCTGGAAAAGCACATACCCTTTAAACAGAACAAACCACAGTGCGGAGTGTATCCGGGGGGCGAGACAGGTGACGTTGTTACGGGAATCGTAGCTGCTTTGTTATACTGCGCGGGGTGTGGTTACACTCGCGGCGGGAACTAGCGAAGAAACTTTAGTCGCTTTGGGTACTTTTTGCTTGGGGAGAATTCAGGTTATATTATGGGTTGGCATCACTAACATGCTAATGTTTAGCGTCGGAGCAGTAGCGATGCAGTGAGAATGTGTTCGTAGGACACTTTTTAAAAGGACAAAATCTTAGTAATGTAGTGGCAGAGTATAGGAGCAACGACTCGAAACGTGCGCGTAGGATGTCTACATACGAGTAATGCGTTCTCGTATGTTCTTATGGCAAACAAAGGAATTTGGTATTTGAACTTGTAAAGTCTCCAAATGTTTTTCTTCGCTTCCTTTACTTTTCCGGTTAAGGTTTTGGGTCGATCTTTTTAAATTCCAACCCGCTAGTCGCCCGCACCCGACCGCACCTGCCCAGATCTCGACAGCGGTAGTTCCGCTGTCATACCGTATTCATAGGATTTAGAGATATTGCGTTACAGGAGCTCTTGTTATACTCTATCTAACCGAGTCGGGGTTATTTTTTGTTCAACATTGTCTCTGAAGGGGGGGGAGTTCATTTTTCTTGGGAGGCAGATATTTTGCCAGGTGTATAGAAATATGGGCACAAATACTTTATGTCGTATGGATATTGTATGAAGTTGCTCTATATCGGAATTTCTCTGGCTTTCTGGCTATTTATTGACGAGATAGTGTAAGGTGCTACTGAATATTTTACGCTTTTTGAACGTCAAGGGCTGTAAGTACATGTTTTTATTATTTTTGAAAGATATTAACTACGATAAGCCTCAGCGACATCTACCACAATGTCATTTTTGTGTAGATGTAATGCGTTTACACATTGCCTCTGTGAGAGATACTCCGTTTATCGAACTCGGACATGGTATAAGTGGTGCCCCTACCGACTAAAACTCCACGTTGTTCAACTTTTGCCACTTACGGCGGAACGCGGTGACTCTCTCGCATTTTCCCGCTCTGGGACCTCTGACGGCACTAGGGCAACGCTCCTTCATCACAGCTCCAGAATATCTAACACGTCGCGACTGAGATCCCGGGTGTCTGTTTGCAAGAAGGTAAACCTTCTTGCTGACTTAGGCACTTTTTCCCCTGCAGATACACTAAATTCACCATCAAAACGGTGCCGGTGGTGAGCCCCGCAAGGCTACGACTGCCAAAGAATACAGTAAACTATGATATCAGCACTCTTTTTCACAACTGCGCATCACACTTGGACGCATCGCTGTAAGCTTGGCCCGAAAAGTCTTGCTACCGATTCCACCCCGTTTCCCAAACAGAATCCCATGTTCGGGAAAGACTTAGGACTGTTATGTGGCTGGATAGAAACATCCACCATGTGAAGTTCCAAAACCTTCCCAGTCCACAACAAAAAGCTAGTGCAAATTAATTTATTTACAAATCTTAAAGAGCACAATGCTGTATTTATACACCCATCGCAATTCGACAATGGAAGCAATGGCATTCAATCTTAGTTTTTAACATTTAATTTTCGTCCCGATATTGCTTGCTTTTAAAGTTAAATATTAATAAATGCCCGACAGCCCTATGTTTCCTACTCCTCAGAGCTTACCGAGTTCCACTGAATTTTCCCTTTACTGTTTACAGCAAACAGTATTTTTCTCCAGGGTTGTTAATCTCTTGAAAAAGTTAACTCGTACCTGCGGGGTACAAAACGCCTCATCAAATATGCAGGGCGATTCTTTGACAAACGCCATCTATTATTCAAGACGGGCTGAGATTTGAGGTTGAAGGAAGGTTGCGCGCAGATCACCTCCCAAGGTCAAGAACAACTTTTCACGACTTTAGACCTCGGAACAGTTTTTGTTTGATATCGTGTTACAAGTCTTGTGCTGGGAAATAGAATATATTAAACAGCGGCGTAGTGTCTTGTTTAGCAACCTCAAAATTTTTTACAACTTTCAAGCAGTAAATTGCTTTACACAGAGTGGCTCCAGATTTATTGCCTCAAGTTTAAATAACTTCATTTTCTTCAATGAAACGTAAAGCAACTAAAATTTTAACAAATTAAATTCAGTTTCATATTTTTAGTAACATCGACGAATACATCGTCCAGGTTAAGGTAAGGAAAATTAAGTTTTTCTTGGTGTTTCAAAAATCACCAAACCAATTTTTATAAATTTTAAATAGGATCCTTATTATATCTCTGAAGTTTACTGAATAAAAAGTAATGCCAAAATCGATTCACGATTGGTGGAGTTAACGCGTAACATACGCAAAAAAACATACTGACAACTGAATTAAGAACCTCTTCGTTTTTTTGAAATCTACTAAAAAAACGCTTTCTCTCTTAGAGCATCAGTAAAGAAGTGAAAGTAAACTAATTTATACTTCATTTGTACCACTGCTAGCCATGATTACCCAGTTATAATATTTTAATCAAATATCTCCCGTCTTTTAACAAATTTTCTTGGTAATAAATAATTTCAGTTCAAAATAGCCTTTAAAATAGTTAGCAACTTCGCGACGAGTTAATAAGTTAGGACAGTTTAAGAGACTGTATTATGAAGTTAGGCGCTTCGGATTTATTGCGCGTTTGGGACGCCGGTACTAACTGTTACGGAGTCTGTGGTCGGCTTTGTTTTGAGATGAGGTGGGGTTTAAGCCGGAAAAGTGATAATTTACAACAGAATATTACATAAAATGTTTTTGTATTGATGTTTGCCTGGAAGAGATTGCTCTTAGCAATAAGGCCGCCATTTGTGGTACTAGTTCATAAGTATTTCACTGTAATATTATTAATTTGTCTGTATCACAATAAAGAGTATCTATAGTATAATAGAGAGATATCTATCTATTAAGATACGTACTTAGAGAAAATTAAAGACGGGAAGAGCTTTTGTTAACACAACTAAATTAAGATGAATAAACATACACTACAACCAACTATTGATACTATCTTCTATATAAAATTCTCGTGTCACAGTGTTAGTTACCTTCCTCCTCCGAAACGGTTTTACTGATTTTTACCAAATTTTATATGCATATTCAGTAAGTCTGAGAATAGCTACTATCTATTTTTCATACCCTTAAGTGATGAGGGTTGTTCACCACTAAACATTTTTTTTTTAATTTTTGGACAAAATTTTTTGTTTTTATTTTTTTATAATGTGGCATTAAAATGCATACAACCCTATTTTTTACCTTTTTATCACCAACCCCTATTTTTTAATAGCCATTTTAGTAATTTAATCATTTTTCATCCCGCTCGATAACTGAGCAATTATCGTCTTTTTAGGGTTCCGTAAAACGTAAAAACGGAACCCTTATAGATTCGTCATGTCTGTCTGTCTGTCTATCTGTCTGTCTGTCTGTCTGTCTGTCCGTCCGTATGTCACAGCCACTTTTTGCCGAAACTATGAGAACTACACTGTTGAAACTTGGTAAGTAGATGTATTCTGTGAACCGCATTAAGATTTTTACAAAAGTTTAAAAAAAAAACAAAAATTAGGGGTGCCCCCGCATACTGAGAACTGAAGCTCAAACATTTTTTTTTCATCAAACCTACACGTGTGGGGTGTCTATCGATAGGTCTTAAAAATGATGTTGAGGTTTCTAATATAATTTTTGTCTACACTGAATAACTTGCGCGAGAGACGCTTCCAAAGTGGTAAAATGTGTGTCCCCCCCCCTCTAACTTCTAAAGTAAGAGAATGAAAAAACTAAAAAAAATATATGATGTACATTACCATGAAAACTACCAACGAAAATTACTTTGAACTCGATCTGATGAGTAGTTTTTTTTTAGTACGTCATAAATACACTATTATTAAAACTTCGATCAAAGTTACAACGAACTACAAGAACTATGTGTACTATGTATATTATATTACTTGCTGGAACGGAACCCTTCATGGGCGAGTCCAACTCGCACTTGGCTACTTTATTTCTAGGTAAGCACGCTCCATCGTAGACTGCACCGTCGCTTAACATCAGGCGAGATGGTGGTCAAGCGTAAACCTATAAAAGTAAAAAAGTACTTAGACGTGTTCCAATCATTCAGTCAAAGCTTATGGGAGTCAGAAATTTACTAAAAATATGAGCAGAAATTAAATCGCCAAAGAAATGTGTAAGTACTATCTCATAAGGAAACCAGTATAATTATTTAAAGAACATGATTTAGGCTAGCGTGGTGGATTATGGCCTTAAGTTTTTCTTTGTGATAGAAATCCCGAGTTTCAGCAGTGGAAATAAAAAGCGGGAGAGACACCTGATGGCAAGTGGTTAACGCTGTCTACCTAAGAACTTTGAGGTCGCTATTCACTTTTTGTTTAAAGCTAGATTAATGCTATCCCTAAAGGAAAACCGATAGATGTAAACCATTTTACAAATTATATAGGATCGGTGTGGTCATGTGGCTGCGCCATCTGGCGATCCATCCTGGCTGTGAAACGAGAAGCTCTGTTAGCTGCAATCTGTGGATTGCGTAAGTATGTATGTATGCACGCGCTTTAATCGGCAAAAAGAGCCAGGATCATTGCCAGGTTTTGGTAGTACTATTTACCTCGCAAGTGTTTCATATTGAGGGAAAATGTCCGGTTTGAAGAATGCATTGAATATTGAATAGCCGGCCAGACACACGAAGCTTTATTGCGGCATTAGGTATATCGTCGTAGCCAGGTGACTTCTTCATCTTAGACTCGTCCTAACTCTGATTGATAACTTCTACAGGAGCGATCAAATTATTTCCTTTCAATGGTGGTGCCAGAGCCCAAAGGTCGAATGCATCTTACAACTATTGAAGTTGTACTGCACTTGGGTGATAAAACAGGTAGCAGCGGGCTTACAAGCCAAAATAACAGAAAGGAATGAGCTGGCTGAGTCCGTGCCAAGTTTTTGACTCATTTCAGTTTAGTAGTGAGTATTTTAAGAAAGAAAAATAAAAGATGACTAGGTGGGGGCGGCATTTTTCAGATTTTGCACCGCCTACAAAATATTGAAGATTCGGGGCTGGTCCGTCCGTATGTCACAGCTACTTTTTGCCGAAACTATAAGAAATGCACTGTTGAAACTTGGTAAGTAGATGTATTCTGTGAACCGCATTAAGGTTTGTACAAAAAAAATAAAAAATATTGTTGCCCCCCATACTGGCAACTGAAACTCAATTTTTTTTTCATCGTACCTACACGTGTGAGGTTTCTATCAATAGGTTTTCAAAAATTATGTTGAGGTCTCTAATTTAATTTTTGTCTACACTGAATAAATTTGCGCGAGAGACACTTCCAAAGTGGTAAAATGTGTGTCCCCCCCCCCTCTAACTTCTAAAGTAAGAGAATGAAAAAACTAAAAAAAAATTATGATGTACATTACCATCGAAACTACCAACGAAAATTGGTTTGAACTCGATCTGATGAGTAGTTTTTATTTAGTACGTCATAAATACACTATTATTAAAACTTCGATCAAAGTTACAACGAACTACAAGAACTATGTGTACTATGTATACTTATTATGTTACTTGCTGCAACGGAACCCTTCATGGGCGAGTCCAACTCGCAATTGGCCACTTTATTTGTAAATGTTTTTACTCGATTTCGATTCAAATTTCCCGGAGCTTATGGCAAATCTAAAATTGTTGTATAAAAAAATAAAAATAAACATTTATTTTTATAATTAAAGTTTGGGGTTGCCATGGATGGTTTAGATTCACAAACCAGCCCGGCAGATGGCGCTGCAGTTAGTATCTAGGTTGTTATCCGAGCGAAGCTGGAACGGGCCGCTAGTATTAATAATATAATTTTAGTGTCAATAGTATTTTGTAGTGGTAGGACTCTTAGCAGAGTACGCCTGGGGAAGTACCACACCTTTGTCAATTATTCTACTGCCAAGCAGTAATGTGCAGACATTACTGTGTTCCGGTCTGAAGGGCAATGTTTCCAGTGAAATTACAGGGCTTAGAGATATAACAACTTAAATATCTGGGTGACGAGCGCAATGCGGTGCTAGGTAATGGGCTCTTTTGGGCTCTTCATGTTCCAATAGCTGCGTATCACTGTGCTGTTATGTGGCAGGCATGTAGCTTACCATCAGGCATATGTCCTGCTCGTCTCGTCACTCTTTATTAAAAACAAAAAAAATGTTAATGATTATACTATTGAGACTAAGTACGTCTAAATTAATGTTAGTCTAGAGAGAATGACCACTCAAGCCCGCTTAGGAGCCCAACACCAGTTGGAAATGTACCTGGCATGCTGTTGGTAATATGAGTATAACGCTCAATGTAATGCGTCGTTCAACCAACCGTTTGGAAAGGATTCTAAAAATGAGATGAGCTCCCAACCCTCACACGGGCACAATGTCTCAACACCCAATGGTTAAAAAATCATATGTTCACCGTTTATAACGCTATTCAGTACTACTGCCACCGCAGCAGGTCTACTCAATTTTTCTGAAAGATGTTATAGCACCAAAGCACCAATGCAAACTATATATTATACTAGAGGCCGACCCAACTTGCACAGTACAAGAGTTATGCCGTCAGGTTTTTTGGACGATATCATCAAGCGCATGAAATCTTACGGGCTGGTAAAATGTTGGTATCTATTAAGTATTTAATTTCCCTTTCAACTTCACATCGATCTTTTTGTTCACCGTTTAAGCCAATGATGATGATACATACTTGGAAAAATTGTCATCGGTGAAAACTCTTTCTGAATTTCACCCGGCTTTGAGGGCAGCCGGGTGGTTATGTGGTACTCTCTGCTAGATTGGCAACCTATCTACCTAAAACCCTGGGGTGTTTCATCCGTGTGCCTATTTGCCGGAGCTACGAGAACGCTTTGCACTCTGCCAAGGGTCTACCGTCTAACTAAAACTGTGTTAGCGTTGATATTGCTCTCTGTTTTCTTTTCACTTGAAATTATAAAGACAGCGATGGCAGACCCAAAATCGTATTATATAAGAAGTAAAAGGGCAGTGCTATATGATCCGGCTAACATGGACACCGCCACGCTTGCTCTGGCTCCGTCACACCGTCACAACTCTATTGACATGAGCCGTGAACTTCGATAAATTATACACATTGCAACTATGAAGATGCGTGCCTAGATAAATACATGATGGCAAGAATTTTAGAACGGGACGCCACCGCAGACATATCAGTGGCGAGACATGAAATTCTAGCGCTAGATTACTTCTGCGTTCTGTTTAGCATGATTAAAAACGGACCACTTTTTTACTTCAACAGCTGAAACTTGCGGCCTGATTAGATGCACCGGACAACAAGTTAAAAAATTTGGAAATTTTTAAAAACCTTAACTTTTAGTTTATTTTAAATGATGAATAATTAACACATGGAGATAAAATATTTTCATCTTTGTGTGTCATTCATTTAGTTTTTTTATATCAATTTTATAAGATCTTCATATTATAAGATCTTATTGTAATTACCCATTTTCGCAAATAAATATTTTTTTTTTTTTTTTCTTCGTAATTTATTATAAATTGATATTTACAGTTTGTGTTTAAATTTGAGCTGCCCAGTATTCCGCAACTGCAACCGAAGCGTAGCGAGACCTGCATCAGGTCGGTACTGGTGTAGCTGGTTATACACCATAGGCAAGACTACAATATTGAATGATGTGAGAGACCCCACAGTTGCACAAGATACTATTAGTGCCAGAGTCTCACTATCTAGGTTCAGATTCGATTTTAATATCATTACGAGCCCGATAATTTCTAAAGTTGGATAAAAGCCAACCCGCCCTACGCCCTTTTAAGTGTCTTTATCTAGTCTTGAAACGACGCTCTTATCGTTAACCTATTTGACATTTCTGTTCATATCCCCTTACCCTGGAAACACGTCCCATAAGTTATAAGTCACCGCCAAAGTTAGTAAGTGTGGTTGTGACCTTACTTAGGGCCGGCAACTTGCGAGAGTTAATTTTATTAAGCAACTTGTTGTCGGGAACAGGCAATTTTAATGAACCCAAATGTACAAGTTCAGGGGTCACTGCGGCGGCGGCGGCGGCGGCGGGGCATCGAGTGTTTGCAGAACCTGATTTGTATTGACTTAGTTTATTTCGCTATGGACGCAAATTTGATACCGGATAGGGTGACGCAGATCAATCATTAGCTGCGAAGTAGCCCATTTTATGTTCCCGTTGTCAAGGCTATATTTATCATCAATTCTGTCCTGAGTAGTGGGGTCGTAGGCTCGAATCACACCTCCACCTCTGAGTATCTTTCATGCAACGAGTGCAACGAGTTAGCATTTGGAAAAATACTTCAGTCATCATCAGTAGCTTTCACAAATGAGAAAAAATAGATAGATAGATTAACCTCTATTGCATTACTTTTTTGTGGCATTTAATTAAAAATATAAATAAATTGGCAGTCATAGGAACTGCCGATAGAAATGAAAACTTATAACTCAGAATTTGATAGCTTACTAAACTACACGGGTGTAACCGGACGGAGTGGCCTGGCTATCATGGCATGGCCATCTAGAAATGCGTAATGGTGACGCATTTCTAGATGGCCATGCCATGATGGCCTGGCCACGCCCTTTCAGCATTTCCCATTGGCTGACGCATTTCTAGATGGTCAATGGCCCGAATTTACCCGAAGATTTCTTATCATACCCGAGCTTGACGCTAGAATTCCAATCACACCCCACGAAAAATCTGTCTAGGCGCGCCAAAAAAAGTTTTCACTTCAAAAACGAAAGTTACGCTAGTGGAGAGTGGCATTTCTAGATGGTCATGCCATGATGATCCGGCCACACCCTCCGATTTCACCCGCGTAATTTCCAAAGTAAGCTATCAAATTCTGAGCTAAGTTTTCACTTCTACCGGGAGTTCCTATGACTGCCAATTTTTTTTTACTTTTGTAGGCTTACATTCAACTACCATTTTACCACCACCACGCCTGACGTTAAGTGACAATACGGTTGACAATATAGCGTGTTTTCCTAGAAAAAACCGATTCACTCTTGATTTGAATACACTAAGATTGTAGCCATCGGGATAACCCCACTCGGGCAACGCATTCCACATCCTAAACGTTCTTAACATCAGTCGAGATTGCGGTCAAGTACAAATGTGTTTAAAGGCCGGTTTGCATTTTGATTATTGCGAGTGTGAGTGCGAGTGCGATTGCGAGTGCGAGTGACTGATTACTATGCACTCGCAATAATCAATCGTTGTCCACACGTGTTTGCTACCAATCATTCAACACCTGCACTACTCACTCGCACGCGTACTAATCAAAATGAAAACAGGCCTTAAGAAATAGTAGTTATAGATAATGAAGCGTTAGTCCAGTCGCAGTCTGTAACAAGCAATAAATATCTCTCGGCGAGTGACACCGGGCTCACGTGGCGACGAGCCATTATGTCAGGATTAAGGACACCGGCGCCTTAGGGAGGGGACGTGGATAGATGAAACTCGGTCTTGGTATCGATAGTCTTGAAATTGTTAACGTTATCTAATAACTGTACAGATATTACTGGCCTTGTGGCTCAGTTGTAAGACTTCTTACAAGACTGTAGGTTGTGGGTTTGGTTCCCACTCCTGATATTTTTGAAGTGAAAACTTCTTTAGGCGCGCCTAGACATAATTATTTTTCGTGGGCTGTGAAATGAATTCTTCCGTCACGCTCGGGTATGATAAGAAAGCTTCGGGTAAACTCGGGACCATGGCTATTGGGCATCTAGAAATACGTCAGCCAATGGGAAATGCTGAAAGGGCGTGGAAAGGCCATCATGGCATGGCCATCTAGAAACGTATCAGCCAATGGGAAAGGCTGACGCATTTCTAGATGGCCATGCCAAGATAGCGAGGCCACGCCCTCGGGTTACACTCGTGTAGTTTACAAGATAAGCTATCAAATTCTGAGTTTTAAGTTTTCACTTATATCTGCAGTTCCTATGACTGCTCATTTTTTTTTGTATGCGGAATTCATATATTTATTGAAAGAGTGTTTTTTGTATCATAATTATGCATTTACAATTACACTAAAAGTATTATCTGTAAGAAAACTGGTTCTTGTATCTGTTCTAAATTTGTGGCTAGAAGTGTTGTGTGAGAAATGTTCAACAATGATTAACTTCTTTAACCTCGTTGAACACTTTTTGACTAGATTAAAAAAAATCTTTATATAACACAACCAAGTCTTTATGTTTTTACTACTCAGATTCGGCTTCTCTCACAAGGGGACTACTAGTATCGTGATCCACCACGCTGACCAAGTGAGGGTCGGTGGATAATGTGCATATTCAACAGATTTATTTCTTGAAACATTATACTTTCTTTTTAGACTTTAAGTTTGTAATATGTGCCTACCTATTTTATTTTTGAAGTTAATAAATGTAATAAAGAAGAAGTTAATGCATCGTTATTATTCATTTATTTAGCATAGCTTCTTCGCGATCTTGTTTTTCATCGTTAACACCAGTGGTGATGATAAATTTAATTCGTTCATCGGCGTTTAACAAAATACTCGGTGGTGCAAGCGGGGTTTAAACTTAATACCTCAAATTATTATGAATCAGGCGGTCGCAACTAAGCCACCACTGTATTTTTACAAATTAGTTTCAGTACAAATGTGTACAAGTATTTTTATCTCAAATTGCAACTCTCTTTGAAGTCTTAGTAAAAAAAAGTGTGCGTGCTTAAGACCGCACGGCAGAAGTAAAAAATAAAAATATCGAACTATAAAAACCGTTAAATAATTTAAATAATTAAAAATGATAACGTAAAAAATTAACATATTAAGCACGGCGACACGACAGGGACAGCTTACTATCTCTCTCGCTATCACACTCGGCGGTCCCGAGTTCACTCGAAAAAATATTTTTATAGGAAAGGAATTTACCTAACAGCTACTATATGAGATGAAGCATCTAGTATACGTAATTTCGATGCTACTGTTACAGTAGTCTGTCTATACTCATATTATAATAATATATACTAATATAAAGTAAATATTTACTTTAAAGCTAAAGAGGTTTTGTTTGATCGTGCTGATCTCAAAAACTAATGGACAGATTACAAAAAATATTTCACTATTGCATATTATGTACGTGATCCCTGAGTGTGTGATTATGTAACACGAACGAAGCCGGGACACGCCGCTAGTTATCTATATATTAAAACGTGATGCAAACACTTTGTATCCGTTTTTATAAAAAGTTTGAGAACGGAGCAGTATGAAATTTTGCACACATAATATCCTGCTAATCTTTTTTCGTTCTAACAACATAAATGTGAATGTTTCTCTTCCAAATATTTTTATCAAAGGAAAATTACGAAAACGGGAGCCTACGGGGGTAAATCCTGGAGAACTACTAGTCCTACTCCTACTAATATTATACATGTCAATGTTTGGATATTTAGATGTTTGTTCAATCACGGCGTTACGCATGAACCGGGTCGGGCTGGAATTTAGAACACAGTTAGATGATATTCTGGAAGAACACAAACATGATCACCACACAATTCTCGAATCACTAGCTCGCGTGGTGTTAAAGATATCTTCTCACTCAAAAGTTTTGCACTTGTACGTTTAGTTCCCGTTCCCGTTATTTTCCCGGGATAATAAGTAACCTATGTGTTCTTCCAGCCTATAATCTAACTGTATTCAAAATTTCAGCCTAATCCGTTCATACGTTACGGCGTGATTGAGCAACAAACATCCGAACATCCATACTTTGACATTAATAATATTAGTGGTATGACAGACTAGTGTGCGCACGCATCGTAAAAAATACTCTGAAGAGTATTATGAGTATTAGAGTAGTATGTATGTTGTATAGGAGTGAGTTGTGAGAGAGACTTTATCATGTTGTTTTTTGTCTGACAGTGTGAAAATTAACTCTCGTCATTTTGCCAAGTTCACCAAACGAAAAAAAACTTCAAACAGATGTTACGAACAAAACCGAAATACGAATAAATAACTATAAAGGATTGTAGAAACATAAAATAACCAGCAAGTTAAAAACCACACCTCGTCAAAACAAAACCATTGAAACATTTGTACCACAAAATGGCTTCGCAAAAAGAGAATAGAGAAAATCGTTTTCTCACTAACATCATTTAAACGTCTTTTTACCGATTTAAATATCACTTCAAACGAAATAAGCTCAGCGGAGCGAAGCAATTAAAAATGTAGCGAGCGGCCGGGGCCGTGTGCCATAATGAATTGAAATAAGTGGGCCGGTGACGTCATTAGACCCGATATTATATTAATTGAGTTGTCTAGACGCGGCCGTTTTAGATATTTAGAGGCATCGGCAGGTGGTGGGACACACGGCTCGAGATCTTGACAATAAATGCAGCCGAACCGTACTAATACATATTTTACAGCAGAAGAGTTTGTTTGTTTAAATGCCGAACGCGACTTACTCAGGAACCGAAGGGAGGACCGATTTCAATTTTTTCTTTCACTGTGGAATATGTATACAAGTGATCCCTGAGTGCTATAGGTTATATATTTACCACGGGTGAGCCGCTAGTAAAATATATAGCAAATAATTCTAAAGAAACGAGTAACTAATCAAATATGATTTTCTAAAAGAGTTTAATAAATAATAACGGACTGAATAAGATAAGATAAATTTTATTAGCATAAATGCAACTCCAATATTACAAATTAAGTAAAAATTAGAAAATACATTTATGTATTGTCAAATTTACAAATTCAATATAGCTTAATCTCATTTCCAAATTAAAGTTATAGATTACATAATTATAAAACAAAAATTAGAATACACTGACATACATTCCGATTCATATTATTTTTTGTAACAATTACATAATTATACATTCAAAATTCCCTAAAATACTATGCGGCTGTAAAGGAGCCAAAAAATAATAATAAAAATACATTAAAAATTCCCTGTTAACATGGCTATACAGCATGTCAGATAAATAGTTTTCGGACAAAAAGGGTTTTAAAGTTAATATATAGGTAAGTTCACAACAGTCATTACATCGACGTATAACAATCTTTATACGAGTACATACAATATTTCCATGTGAAATATAGGCAGAAAAAATTGTAATATCGCAATTAATTCTAAAGCATGTCAAAAATAGCAGTACATTTTTAGGTACTTATAAATTTTACCATTCATTTTATCATATTAATATATCATTTACTATCCATAGTCCATCCACGCAGATTTAAAATCATTATACTCATTTTTGACGTACTCGTGAACCGTGTATATCGTCTTAGATAGGAGCAATCGTTTTACATTCGCACAAAAAGCCCCATCCGTTTCGCAGTCTTTTATACATTTTGGTAACTTATTGTACAGCAGTTGTCCTACTACCTTCGGATTTTTAGTAGACTTATGTAATCTGTGTTGAATCGGAAGTAAGGTGTCTTTGTTACGGAAATTGACATTTGACACATCACCCCGAGTTTTATACAGCTGGAGATTCGACCGAACATATCGCACAATTTCCAGTATGTACACGGCAACTGATGTGAGTATTCCCAAGGCCTGAAATAAACATCTACATGAGTCTCGATACTTGGCTCTTGTTAGTACTCTAATAGCTCTTTTTTGCATTTTGAGTACGCGCTCATTGTCTGTCGAGTTGCCCCATAAGATAATTCCATATGATAGTACTGAATGGACATATGCGTAATAGACTTCTTTTAAGTAACATTCGGACGCTATCTGTCTTATTTGTATCAGGGCATAGATACCTTTTGACATTTTGTTACACACAGTACCCACATGAGACTTCCATGTTAAGGCTGAGTCAAGCTCGAAACCCAAGAGCTTTACCATGCTAATGGTCGTGAGAGATGTATCTCTTTGGATGCAAGGCACAATAAATGGTACAGGCAAAGGTCGTTTCGGTGATATAGCACTAAACAATATTATATTAGTCTTATCAGAGTTCAGTCCCATTCCATTCATGTCAAACCAGCCATAAAGTCTCAACATTAGTGTAGATACTTTGAGTTTTAGTTCTTCAAGATTTTTACCCGAGACCACAATTGTTGTATCATCTGCATACTGTACAAGGGTTGCCTCTAACTCAATGAATGAAATGTCATTCATAAATATGAGAAACATAACATTTCCGAAAAATGAACCTTGCGGTATACCAATCCTAAGTTTCTGTGAAGTTGATTGAAAAGACCTTCCATTAGTTTTTATTTCAACCACCTGTTGTCGGTCTGTCAGAAAAGATTTGACAAGACTTTCCGTTTTTCCGTTTATTCCGTAGACTCTGAGTTTATCCAATAGTAAATTATGATTGATAGAATCAAAAGCCTTGGATAGATCAAGGAAAATCCCAGCAACCCTTTGTTTAGCATCCAAACAAGTAACCACACAGTAAGTAAGACAGTCTGATGGTGAGAGAACCGTATGCTCATAACAATGCCACGCAGCTATTTCAACAAATAGATTGAACTTGGCTTAACACACTTCTTCTTCTTCGTCGGTATCACTCTTGACAGAGTGGTCGTGGTCATCACTTCAGGTATTAGTGGCAAGCTTCACAACACGTCGCAACTCCTCTCTGATGGCCACCTTTCTTGAGCATTTATACCTGATTCATACTGATGATGAACCATTTACCACCGCTTTTATCTGGTCACTACCGTGTGTATAAATACCTAACTAGAATTGCATTATCCTCGTCACACAAAAAGACAAAATTTATCTCTATGGCCTGTAGTTACTCTGAAAACATTTCCTATTCCCATCTAACCAGAACACTGTAGTGTTAGCACATTAAATCTTGGCGACCAAATAACTGGAAAAGGTGTGGTTTTTCATATTTATTAAAAGTTCTAAACCCCACATTAGCAGGCAGTGTGTATCACATACCTAACCACTTCTCATCATTAATTGCAAAATAGACGCAGAGCCGTATCGAGAGCGGCGAGTGTGTCTGACAACAGAGACATCGTACCCTTCCTTGGCTCCAGACCTACCTTCCTTTAAAAAAAATCAACATCAACAGCCCACTAAACGTTCCCACTGCTGGGACTCGGGGCCTTCTTTCGCAAGGAGAGAGTTAAGGCCATAATCCACCACGCTGGCCCAGTGCGGGTTGGCGGATGAAAAAAATAAAGATCACTAAAGCAAAAAAAAGACATACTTTCACACTTTTGCTGCTATTTTTAAACAATAATATATTTATTTGCATTTAACCGTTATCTACAAACCGCAGATTGCAACGATGCAGTCTACGATAGAACGTGCTTATCTAAATCATATCTGTTTCATTCTCAACTTGATGAAAAAACTATACTCTACAGCCTAGTTTGTATTACAAAGTTCGAGTTTCGAATTTCCTCGTCCGAACCGTTGCCTATGAACTGACGTGACGTTGCCATTTCAAAGCTTCGTGACATGGTGGCGCAGATACAAATGCAGACTCATATTATCTACATAATATAAAAGCGAAAGTTCACTCATCACGAAATCTCTGAAATTACTAATGCTAGGAGGAGTCTCAAATTTTGCATGGAGGTTCGTTTTAGCACGTACGCGCTTGCTAAGACGGGGTTTTGCGAAATTCTACCCTTAAGAGGGGGAAACAAGGGGTGGACGGCTGTATGAAAATTCCATCGTTTTCAAATTTATAGGCACGAAATCTACTGAACCGACTTTTTTGAAATTTGGTACACAGATACCAGATACATAGATACCAAGAAAGGACATAGGTCACTTTTTATTGGGAGAAAAGGCTTGAAGGGGTTGAAATGGGGTATGTATGTTTGTATGGAACTTCGCAATTGTCGAAGATAACATCATGAAACACTAGACGCGAAGCAAATAAAAGTTTCCGTAAAACTTTGCAACTAGATAATTGAAATCCATACATAAATACATATATATTTATGATAAATTTGAAAATTACCCATTCTGCCTGTCTGTTACGCTTAAACGCCTAAGCTACTGAACCGATTTTGATGCATAAAAAGTTTTAATATTAAGCTGTTTTTTAGTAAACGTACATTTGTATGGGTACAAATACTGCCTCAGGTACCTTAATATTTATTTCGTGCGTACGAAGTCGCGAGTAAAAGCTAGTATACTTATAAACTAATATTAAACAGCGAAAGAATCATTTGTTTGAACGCGCTAATCTCAGGAACTACCGGACTGACATCGAAAATGATTTCACCATATGTACGTGAGCCCTGAGCTATAGGCTATATTTTATATGTACTACGGGCGAACCCGCGGCGGACTGCTAGTACACAAATATAGGCAACGCTTTAGCGGCAGTGATTACAGTAAGTCTACTACTTTCTCTGAACTGCGGTTCGTGTGATTGTATTTGGGAAAATCATCTACTACACGAAGCGGACCACCACACACACACTCACCACACACTCATCCACCCAATCACAATTGTGGCCAGCGAGCGTGGTGGATTATCGCCTTGACTTTCTCTAAAGGCCGGGTCACACAGAGGCGATCCGGTAGCGATAGCGATCCGATAGCGATAGCGATCCGATACCGAGTATGGGATCGCGCCCGCTTGCTGTGTGTCAGGTTGCATACAAATTCGAACATTACACAAAATATCGTCTCGCTATCGGATCGCTATCGCTATCGGATCGCCTCTGTCAGCCGGCTTTTAGCAAGACACGTGTCTAAGTGCCAGCAGTGGGATTATTTTGTAAATTGCTTGTGCTTATCTACTACGCAGCTTTATACAGTTCAGAACGTTCCCACTAAATGGTGTTCTGTACGTGCTTGTTGGTGTAAGGTCAAGCCACGTGTTGCGCGTCTCATTACGTACGAGTGACACAGACCGCGTCTAGTTAGGCTGAGAACTCATGGAGCGATTTTCACCCGCACCCGCCGCGGTTGCTGAACTACGGTTTTATTTCAAAACTCACGAGATCGCTCGTTATCGCGGTTTCGCAGCCGTAGCGGTTGAGATTTGTTTGCAAATGCGGCGGGCGACGCTCGCAAGATGCCGCGAGAACCGCGCGGTAGCCGCTCGCGCAGCGTGCGTAAAACGCGTCGTCAGTTCTCTTTTCAATTTTTAAATAATATGCATTCTACAGAAGGTGCAAAAACTACGCGGGTGAGATGAGAGGATACTGCTAGTCTGGAATAAATCTTCACAGCATTGTTGTTTAAATAAGTCTTCAAAACATTGCCATCTAAACTAGATGAGCATGGTTAGATGTGTAAATGTGTAATGGTAACACGCCATGGCTATCTAGAAATGCTCTATTTTTAGATAGCTATGGTCCCAAATTTACCCGAAGATTTCTTTCATTCACGAGCGTGACGCTTGAACTTAATTCACAGCCCACGAAAAATATGTGTGTCACGCCAAAAAAAGTTTTCACTTCAATAATATAGCTATTAATTGCAATTTTCAATAATTGTTCTTAAAATTAAACACAAAATATGAAAAACAAATTTTGGTTCTGTACGAAGTCTGGCCACTTCATTAGATCGTCGAGGGCGTAAAAAAAGGTGTTCATACAACCAACTACCGTTTAAGCACCGCGGCGGCGGCGGAAAGTTCGTCCCGTACAATCGCCAGGCGATTGTGTATGCGAATTAATGTTGTTCTAATTCTCTCATTAAGATTCAGGCTACTTCTCACATCACCGTTACTTCGCAAGTGTGGTTGTGAGGGCACTGTCAGCACTGTGTCGCGTTCACCTCACTCATTTACATTAATTGGTAACAACAAGTGATGTACAGCGTGAACTTACGCCGCATAGCTGGCAGATGCACAACTTGATATACTAAACTTGGTGTTTAGATAATCCTACTACTCGTCATAAAAATCATGAATATAATAATTGTTTACATGTATTTTCTCTTAAGAGAATATACCTCTATAGTTTTTGGGGGCCGAGTCACCTACGTCCGTGGGGAAGCACCTGTACATAGAAACCCCACACGTAGTCCCTGGGTGGTGCCAATCAGGTGACAAAATACCGGTGGTAGGCTTCGGCCGTGGCTGGTGACCACCCACCAGACAAAGTCGTGCCGCCAAGCGGCCCAGCCGTGTTCCGGCATGTTGTCTGGTGACGCCATAAAGGGAAAACGGGTCAGAACAGTTGCAGCATAACTACGAGACCAGATTGTCACACACTGATACATTGCATGGGAAGGCTAGTCTTGGAGGGTAGCGGGATCCGAGGCACGGTTGCCGCGACCGACCGCAGATAGTTGGGGGCCCAAGTAGTGAGCTAGCCACTCATGAAAGGCTGCCCCGCCATCTAGCGAAAAATCCCGGGATGCGCTATCCTGCCGGTTGGCGACCGGAAGTCAAGGCCAGATAGACATCTCCGGGGGGGCTCGGGCGTCCCCGCAGTCTCCAGACTAGTTTTCCATACATGTATTTGTGTTGTGTGTTGTGACCATTGGTAAGTGTTATGCTGCCTCGTTCTACTTCCGTTTTCCCACCGATCTTCTCTCACAAAAATTATGCAAAAAGTTAAAAAAGGAAACAAAGGATTAAAGCGGCTGCACTCCTTGACCATCAAAGTGCACCTCACTAATATCAGAGGATTGCACTCCAATCTCACGGCAGTCCATCACCATCTTGAGACTGAACAGCCGTCACTTTTGTTCCTAACGGAGACGCAGATAGGTTGTCCGTCGGACGTGGCGTACCTCACATACCCAGGTTATACCCTAGAGCACAAATTTCGACCTCGTGCTGGTGTGTGCCTGTACGCCCGTGACGACATCTGCTGTCGGCGTCTCCGTAACCTTGAGGACACTAGATTTTCTGTTATTTGGGTACTACTAGACACAGGCATAGACAAAATTGTCTATGCCTGTGTGTATCGGTCGCACAGCGGAGACCAGGAGACGACTAGGCTCACGGAATATTTAAGTGAGGCGGCGGACGCGGCTCAACAGAAATACCCTTCGGCCCAATTAGTGTTACTGGGGGATTTCAACGGCCATCATAAGGAATGGCTGTTCCCATACCGGGACACTGACCACGCTGGGCAGGAAACGAGAAAGCTAGCTTTATCGTTAGACCTAACCCAGCTGGTCCAAGAGGCCACAAGAGTACCCGACGTTGAGTCGCATACACCTTATTGCTTAGACCTTCTGCTGACAACCGATCCAGACCGTTATTCCGTGGCGGTATCTTCGCCGTTAGGCAGCTCCGACCACTGTCTGGTGAAGTCAGTATCCGTCTACCATCCGCCTGATCCCAGCCCCAGAGGCAACCGGCGGATGTGGCGATACAAGTCAGCAGATTGGGACGAGATGCGCTCTTTCTTTGCATCTTACCCATGGCAGTCATTGTGCTTCACTTCTGGTGATCCTTCAGTCTGCGCGGATGCTGTGACTAATGTAATACGAACGGCTATGGAATATTTCATTCCATACTCCGACGTTCCATTATCCAGCAAAGCTCGCCCTTGGTTTGGTCCTCAATGTAAAAGTGCTGAAGCATTTAAACATGAGGCCTACCTAGCCTGGGTTGATGCTCGACAGCGTAAGGCAAGGGACATACACCAGAAGAAGAAAGCGTTCAACAAGACTGCTAAGGCAAGCAAAAAGGTTCTTCAGAGGGCTCGTTTTGACCACATTAGTCGAATAGGGAACAAACTAGCTTCGTACCCTGCAGGTAGCAAAGCGTTTTGGTCCCTAGCTAAATCGGTCGAATCGAACTTCTGCCGCCCCTCATTACCTCCGATGCTGAAACCTGATGGGACACTGGCTCACACCGCAATGGAGAAAGCAAACTTGTTTGCATCTCAGTTTGCGGAATCTTCGCGTCTAGATGCTGGTAGCGCGACACCTCCTACTCCACCTGGCTGTCCGACTCTCATGTCAGAGGTACACATTCGTCAAATTGAGGTTCGCAAAGTGCTACGCAGTCTGGACGTGAATAAAGCCAGTGGCCCAGATGGTATTCCTGCTCTAGTGTTGAAGGCATGTGCGCCTGAGTTGTCCCCGATACTGACACGTCTATTTAGACTATCTCTCGAAACTGGATTGGTACCAAAGTCTTGGAAGCTTGCCAATGTGCAACCAGTGCCCAAAAAGGGTAGTCGTGCTGACCCTGCCAACTACAGGCCCATCTCAGTCACGTCCATACTCTGCAAGACTATGGAACGTGTCTTAAACCACAGGCTTCTGACGTACCTAGAATTAAACGACCTCCTCAGTGACCGGCAATACGGGTTTCGCCGAAACCGGTCCACCGGGGATATTCTAGCGTACGTCACTCACATCTGGAGTGAAGCTATCGAGAAGCACGGGGAAGCACTTGCAGTCTCCCTGGATATTTCGAAGGCTTTTGACAGGGTTTGGCATGATGGGCTTATAAGCAAGCTTTCTGGTTATGGTTTGCGTCCTGGGTTTATTGCGTGGATGTCGGACTTTTTGAGGGATCGATCCATACGAGTCGTCATTGATGGCTGCTCGTCGGATCAAATGGCTATCAATGCCGGAGTCCCTCAAGGGTCGGCACTCTCTGCGACGCTTTTCCTGCTACATATCAACGATCTGTTGAAGCCCGGTATCTTTGGGTACGCAGATGATAGCACCGTTGTAGAGAGTTACATATCTAGTGCGAGAGCCAGTGGGCAGCAAACTCAGGTACTAAGAGAGAGTCTGATCGAGCGTTTGAGCTTGACCCTTGAGGCGGTGTCTACATGGGGCGATGCCAATCTGGTCAAGTTCAACGAGAGTAAGACGCAGGCGTGTCTGTTCTCCGCTAAAAGGAGTCCATTCCAACTGACTCCAACTTTTAGAGGTGTATCCGTGCCGATTTCTGACCGTCTTGAGCTTTTGGGCGTTACATTAACATCTACGCTCAACTTTGGTTCTTATATCGAGTCCAAGGCTAAATTAGCTGCCAAAAAGCTAGGTATCCTCTCCAAGGTGCGAAAGTACTTCAAGTCTGAGCAGTTGCTCACGTTATATCAAGCTCAAATTCGTTCTTGTATGGTGTACTGTTCGCATCTTTGGGATGGTTCGGCTAAGTATCAGCTGGAGGCCTTGGAATCGATCGAGAGACGTGCCAAAAGGCTCATAGGCAACGACACTCTTGTGCGAAAAAGACTACAAAGTCTTGAACATCGCCGAAAAGTTGCTAGTCTTTCGGTTTTTTATCGGATACACTTCGGAGAGTGTGCGACTGATTTACATGATCTAATACCACCTTGCCCTTTTTTCTATCGGAATGCTCGTAGCTCGAGAAAGCGACATCGTTTCATGGTTGATGTTCCAAAGACGCGAACGAAGAGATTTGACTCTACTTTTGTGATAAGAACGTCTAGGCTGTGGAATGCGTTGCCTGAGTGGGTTTTCCCTGTTGGTTACAATCTTTGTGTCTTCAAGTCGAGAGTGAATCGGTTTCTTCTAGGTAAACACGCTCCATCGTAGACCGCATCGTCGCTTAACATCAGGCGAGATGGCGGTCAAGTGTAAGCCTATAAAAGTTAAAAAAAAAAAAAAAAAAAAAAGTATTTTTTTTTAGAGAAACAAACTTCCCTAGCTATAAGCCGTAATCCTACTAATATTACAAAATAATGTTCAGATGTTTATTGCTCAATCACGTCGTAATATATAAACGAATCGAACTGAAGTTTGAAATGCAGTTAGGCTATAATCTAGAAGAACACATAGGCTACTTTTTATCCCGGGTAAATGGTAACGGGAACTACACGGGTAAAACTGTAAAGCGCTGGTAGTAATAAATAAATAATATTGGTTGCTTACACGACACTAACCAAACCTAAACGAAGAACAACAGTGAAGCCAACCATGAAATTAGGCGAAAAAAATTGGGTTACTAACATACGATCGATACCAAAGAACAAAATCGGGCGATCCATAGCATTCAATTTTCTTTGCAATTTCAGATTGGCCGCATAATAAAAATTGTACCTACTTATGTACATTATTGTGACTACAGCTTAGAACTCAATAAAGTAAAAAGTTACAAAATTTTACTTTCAATGTAGGTAAGTACTTCCCATGCTTCCATTTCATCCCATTACCCGCGTTGTTAGAAAGGCGGCCGAATAAAGGCTCTGGGCTGGGAAGCGGTGGATTTGTTTTTGGAAAAAGAGCTCACTATAATAAAATTAAATAAATAATAAATATTGGTGGACAATTCACACACAACACCATCTGACCCCAAACTAAGCAAAGCTTGTGTGATGGCGGCCAGATAGCTGATATAATACTTATATAGTTTTAAATACATACTTATCATAGCTACTAACAGCGCCCCGCGGTTTACCCGCGTAGTTCCCGGTTTCCGTTTCTTCGGGATAAAAAGTAGCCTATGTGTTTTTAGGATTCCGTTAAACGTAAAAACGGAACCCTTATAGATTCGTCATGTCTGTCTGTCTGTCTGTCTGCCTGTCTGTCTGTCTGTCCGTACTTATGTCACAGCCACTTTTTGCCGAAACTATGAGAACTACATTGTTGAAACTTGGTAAGTAGATGTATTCTGTGAACCGCATTAAGATTTGAACAAAAAAAAATAAAAAAATGAAAAATTAGGGTTGCCCCCATACTGAGAACTGAAACTCAAAAAATGTTTTTTCATCAAACCTATACGTGTGGGGGGTGTTTATCGATAGGTCTTCAAAAATTATGTTGAGGTTTCTAAAATCATTTTCGTCTACACTGAATAATTTGCGCGAGAGACACTTCCAAAGTGGTAAATTGTGTGCCCCCCCCCCCACTCTAACTTCTAAAGTAAGAAAAGGAAAAATCTAAAAAATATATATGATGTACATTTGGTAATGTTTTTGGTAAACTACCAACGAAAATTGGTTTGAACTCGATCTGATGAGTAGTTTTTTTTTTAGTAGATACTTCATAAATACACTATTATTGAAACTTCGATCAAAGTTACAACGAACTACAAGAACTATGTTTACTATGTATATTATGTTACTTGCTGCAACGGAACCCTTCATGGGCGAGTCCAACTCGCACTTGGCTACTTTATTTCAGACTATAATCTAACTGTTCAAAATTTCAGCCCGATCCGTTCATACGTTACGAGTGATTGAGCAACAAACATCCAAACATTGACATTTATAATATTAGTAGGATAGTAACACCCAGACACAGTACAAGTATTTGAAAATGGTATAGGCCGAAAATGTTCACTAAGATAAATGTAAATAAAGTGGCCAAGTGCGAGTTGGACTCGCCCATGAAGGGTTCCGTTGCAGCAAGTAACATAATATACATAGTTCTTGTAGTTCGTTGTAACTTTGATCGAAGTTTCAATAACAGTATATTTATGACGTACAAAAAAAAAACTACTCATCAGATCGAGTTCAAACTAATTTTCGTTGGTAGTTTACATGGTAATGTACATCATATATTTTTTTTAGATTTTTCATTCTCTTACTTTAGAAGTTAGAGGGGGGGGACACACATTTTACCACTTTGGAAGTGTGTCTCGCGCAAATTATGCAGTGTATACGAAAATGATTTAAGAAACCTCAACATCATTTTTGAAGACCTGTCGATAGACACCCCACACGTGTAGGTTAGATGAAAAAAAATTTTTTGAGTTTCAGTTCTCAGTATGGGGGGCAACCCTAATTTTTCTTTTTTTTAAATTTTTTTGTTCAACTCTTAATGCGGTTCACAGAATACATCTACTTACCAAGTTTCAACAATGTAGTTCTCATAGTTTCGGCAAAAAGTGGCTGTGACATACGGACGGACAGACAGACAGACAGACAGACAGACAGACAGACAGACAGACAGACATGACGAATCTATAAGGGTTCCGTTTTTACGTTTTACGGAACCCTAAAAAAGAATCCAAATGACTAAGATTAAAGGAGTTACTGAGTTTAAAAAAAAAAAAAATTGGCAGTCATAGGAACTGCCGATAGAAGCGAAAACTTGTGACTTGTGTCTCAAATGTTCTCACTTAATTTATTTAACACCTTGTGAGAAGTATAAGTATTTGTTAAACCATCGTAGGTCTATGTACATTCGCATAATTTCAACACCGCCAGCTAAATCGATGGTTGCGCCATCTAGTTTTATATCAACGTAATTATAACGCTGGGAGGTAGGTAATCGAAACTCTTTACTGTTACCATGCTGTTACCCTGTTTTTCTGTTACCCTGGTACCTACCTGGCCGTTTTTACCGAGTTTACCCGAAAATTTAATATCCGATCCGATCCATTATCATATCCAAGCGTGACGATTGATGAATCCATTTCACAGCCCACGAAAATTCTGTCTATAGCGCGCCTAAAGAAGTTTTCACTTCAAAAATTGGCAGTCATAGGAACTGCCGATAGAAGTGAAAACTTATAACTCAGAATTCGATAGCTTACTTTGGAAACTACACGGGTGTAACCGGAGGGCGTGGCCTGGGCATCATGGCATGGCCATCTCGAAATGCGTCAGCATTTCCTATTGGCTGATGCATTTCTAGATGGCCATGGCATGATGCCGAGGCCACGCCTTTTCAGCATTTCCCATTGGCTGACGCATTTCTAAATGGGTCCCGAGATTACCCGAAGATTTCTTATCATATCCAAGCGTGACGCTAGAATTCAATTCACAGCCCACGAAATATCTGTCTAGGCGCGCCTAAACAAGTTTTGTCTATGTCCCAGCCATACTCGAACCGAGTGGGCTTGCGCGTGACGATGGCAAAAGACCTGACGGCATGACTGTTGTGCCTTGGAAGTTGGGTCGGCCCCTAGTGTGGGACGCAACTTGCGTCGATACTCTGGCACCATCACATCTTCCAGAGACGCATTGTAAGGCTGGTGCAGCGGCTAATTCAGCTGAGCGACTCAAACGGCGCAAATATGCAACCCTCGGAAGAGGTTACATATTTGAGCCCTTTGGGGTTGAGACATTGGGTCCGTGGGGGCCGGGAGCTCACCTCATCTTCAAAAGCCTTTCCGAACGCTTGGTCGATGCGACGCGTGACCAAAATGCTGGCGTTTATTTGGCCCAACGCATAAGCATTGCCATTCAGCGTGGTAATGCCGCCAGCATGCTGGGTATGCTTCCGATTGGTAGTGGGCTTGAACATCTTGATTATCTGTAGACCTTCATTGGTCTATGGATAATTCAGGTGTGCTTAGTGTAAGTAGATGTTAGGTATGTAGCGTAGTGTAGTTCTCATTGTATTTTAGTTTTGTTAATAAAGGCTCTGCCCAATATAAAAAAAACAAGTTTTTACTTCAAAAATATTATAGTGTGTAACCACTGTCCAACCTTATCCAGTCAACGTCAAGCTTCCTCTCTGAATTATTCCTCATCTGTGCACCCTGTTCCGTGTAGGGGTTCATGTAGAACTATTCCGCACAGCTGCGAGCTCCAACTCATTCCAGAATAGATTGTTTAGCGCGAGAACCTCGTTACTTGTTCCTCGCGTCTGGCACCTACTCGCACTAGCCTCTGACAGTCTCCGCAGTAGTTTACGAAAATTATAAACTTAAGTGCTATTTTGTAGTGGAATTAGCATGGTTTTGCTCCAGTGGTCCAGCATATTGCTGCTGCTGTGAACGTTTTGAACTTAGTTAAATTAAAGGTTTTATAACCCTTGTTTAGCATAATGACAATTTATATCATTAGTAGCCTCGAATTTCGTAGCTGACCTTCAGGCAGATACTATACAGAGGCGCCCTATTTGGATGGCTTAATCTGGGCTGCCGGCTTTTTCTACGTGAGGCAAATACTACAATACGCATACTCATGGTCTAGGGTGATGGATGGGTCAAGTCAGATTCGACATCACCTTTGCCCTTATCGACTAACAATTCCATGTTGTTCTACATTTGCCAATGGTAGCGAAAAATAGGGAATATTCCGGCATTTGTAGACGAACCACCACGATCAGTCCATCAACATCATCATCAACATCAACAGTCCACTAAACGTTCCCACTGCTGGGACTCGACCAGCCCATTACCAGGCCTTAAAACAATACCACCGTCATCGGGACACTTTTTTCGCTTGGAATTATTATAGAATTAATCGGTTTCTTCTGAGTAAGCCCCTTGCGTAATTGAAATCGTTACCTGACTTCAAATGATAATATAGTGGTTGTAATTAAACATACTCGTATATAATCGAGAAACAAGTTTTTTTGTTTTCTAACAATGACAATCCAAACACTCAGTACATTGAAAACACTGTTATATTCTTTACTAGCAGCGCCCCGCAGTGTTACCCGCGTAGCTCCAGTTCCCGCTGGTTTTTCTGGATAAAAAGTAGCTTATGTGTTCTTCCAGACTATAATCTATCTGTTTTCCAAATTTCAGCCCGATCCGTTCATACGTTAGGACGTGATTGAGCAACAAACATCCAAACATCCATACATTGACATTTATAATATTAGTAGGAAGTAGGATTCAGTAATTTTGTCTTGTAAAATTTCAGTTGCACTTTAGCTTTCTTCCGTGATATGCGTAATGTTACTCCACGAAAGACTTGCGTCCTCTGCTGCAGCTGATTTTGTGTACAATTAGTGCAGTGTTGTGATAGAGTTCGCGTTAGTACTCTCTTTGCATAAAGCTGAGCCTCCAAACTGAGCGAGAATGCAAAAATAACAAGAACGAATATCAGCAGAACTGGACGTCTACTCTCTTTCTACGAAAACGTAATTTCGAAATAAACTCGCGACTTTCCAACTCCGATTCTACTGCGATCCGTCGTTTTATCAATTTAAATGTTCTAAACCTACACTAGTTAGAGTACCTATAGAACATTTAAAACGTCAAACAATGTTAAAATGCGAAGTCGAAAAAAAACTCGCGACTTTCCTGCTCTTGAACATGAGCAGGAAAGTCGCGAGTTTTTTTTTCGAAATTATGTTTTCGTAGAAAGAGAGTAGACGTCCTGGTCTGTTATGGCCCTACATAGAGTCAAGTGAAAGAGGCTAGCTAGAGAAGTATATATCCAACATTGGAGCATATCAGGCCCTTAATAATAATAAATGTTTTTTTTATTTATTGAGTACAGTACTAAGCTTCAAGCGCTTAAATCAGTTTAAGCGATAAGGCCGCCAATTACTCTGCAAACTTATTTATTTGTAATGCTATTAATGTTATAGCCTATTTTTAAGATTTGTAGTTGTAATAAAGTGTTATATTGTTATATTATTATATTGTTATATTGTTATTATTATTACTAGCAGCCTACCATGGTTTCACCCGCGTAGTTTGTGATTCCGTTATTTTTCCAGGGATAAAATGGAGCCAATGTGCTATTCCAAATAACAGTCAAACTGTATTCCATCTACATAATAAGTGTAGTTAAAAGTAAGACAGCAACATCGACACAAAGATTAAGACTGTATTCCAAATTTGAACACTATCCGTTCACAAGTTCCGGCGTGATTGAGCAACAAACATCCAAACTTTGAGGTTTATAATATTAGCAGAAAGTAGGATTTAATATTTTCCATACCCAGTTTATGGCTTACTGTCTCATTTAGCTTCAGTGGACGCTCGTCCTTAAAGTAAACGTGCTGCTAAGAAGGAAAACAAAGTAAGTTTATAGAGTATGAATATACTCCTGCTATGAAACGTGCTGCAGTTTGTATGTACGTAAACATTTTACAAGCTGCGATCTACCGGATAGCTCAGCTAAGTCCTCCGCCAACCTCTCTGTAAGTGGAGAGGTATCTCGCGTCTTTTAACAAGAAGATTCTGGGGTTCTATCGTCATTGCATGGGGGTTTTTAGGATTCCGTAGCCAAATGGCAAAAAACGGTACTCTTATATTTTATATTCGTCAGGTCTGTCAGTCTGTCTGACCGTATGTCACAGCCACTTTTTTCTGAAACTATAAGAACTATACTGTTGAAACTTGGTAAGTAGATATATTCTGCAAACCGCATTTAAGATTTTCACACAAAAATAGAAAAAAACAATAAATTTTGGGGGTGCCCTATGCTTAGAACTGAAACTCAAACATTTTTTGTGATCAAATTCTTATGTGTGTGTCTATGGATATGGATGTGTGTATGGGTGTCTATGGATAGGTCTTTAAAAATAATATTGAAGTTTCTAATTTTTTTTTCTAAACTGAATAGTTTGCGCGAGATACTCTTCCAAAGTGATGAAATGCAATTTTAGAAGTAATATTTTTAATGGGGCGGGGGAGGGGCACTAAAATTATTACTTCTAAAATAAGAGAATGACAAGATTAAAAAAATGTGTGACGTACATTACCATATAAATTTCCACCGGAAATTGGTCGGGACAAGATCTAGTCAGCAGTTTGTTTGTAACCGTCGTAAACATAGTTTTATTAAAACATCGTTCAAAGCTACAACGAACTACAAGATTTTTTAAATTATGCTACTTGTTGCTATGCCTGGCCACTTTTATAAATGGTTTACAGTGCATTATCTTAAAAAAAATTGCACATTAGAGTAATAGAAGTGAGGAACACTGCTGCTGGCAGTACATTCCACGTTTTCTTGGCAGAATATTCACAAATGTGTTCTAAGACGTGACTAAATGTGTCTAAGACGACTTACCTGTCCTCAAAGTTATAAAACAAAACAAAACTCGTATTTTTATGCAGCATCTTTGTACTCGTTTATTCATTCATTCGTCAAAATTCATCCATAAAAAGCAGTGAAGTATGCAACCTTTTACAATGTAATCCGGACCTTGCATTCTCCTATCAACTACCGCTTTGTCATAACATAAATTAATAGCGTTTTTCTTTATCGAGTCCAAAAGAAAGAGAAACGAGATACTAATACATAAATTACTACATACTAAAAAAAAAATACATAAAGCAATAATAATCTACTAGCAGTCCTTCCCGTCTTTACCCGTGATACATAATAGGTATATAGACAACTAGCAGTGTTCCGCGATTATTCCCGTTCCCAATGTTTTTGTAGGGTGAAAATTACCCTATGCCGCTTTATTATATTATTATAAATGTCGCTGATATATGAGTGTTTGTAGGATATTTTTCTTGATGCTTGTTGCCTGGAAGAGATTGCTCTGTGCAATAAAGCCGCCATTTATGTCGCTAGTCAAAAAGTGTTTCATTGTAATACTTTTATTTGTTTGTGTCACAATAAAGAGTGTCCATCTATCTATCTATTTATGTGCTCTTCCAAACTATCTTACAGTATTCCATATTTAGATAGTCTGGTAAAGCACAACATAATCTAATTATTGTATTCCATTTATAAACCTGGTCCGGCCAGAAATTCCGACGTGATTGAGCAAGAAACATTTCAACATTGACATTTATTATAATAGTAGGACATCAATCAGGGATCACGTACCTACATATTCAACGGTGAAAGATTTTTTAAATCCGTCTCGTAGTTCGTCAGATTTTGAATTTGAAAATATTCAATTCAATTCAATTCATTTATTCGAACCATTGGAAATTAACATCACTTGGTAACGTCACATTATACAATTTTAAAGGAATAATTAATTTAATATCTTAGCGGCTGTAAAAAGGCCTTGTCATATAAATAATGCAGCTGTAAAGGGGCTTTGTCGGAGAACATGTTTGTGATCCTCCAGGCCACGTGGTTCGACAATTTAGTTCGATCAATCGAACCACGGACACTTTTTTTTTCCCGTTGGTTCGACTTTAGAATCGCACCACGTGAACTACTGATACTTGGGACCGCGTGGTTCGACTCCAAAGTCGAACCACGTGAACTACTAATACTTGGGACCTCGTGGTTCGACTATGGAGTCGAACCACGTGACAAGTTCGTCTGGTTCGCCTGGAGGTTCGTTTCATCGAAGTACACTTACCTACAGGCATAATCATCGGGCGGTTAACCCTGTATTTCTCTAGTTTGCAGACATCGTTAATCTTAAAGTAAATTAAATTGTAGTAGGTACCTAACAAATTAAGATAATAAAAACGTACTATTAAGAATAATCGCACGAAACCAATTTTGTCGAAAACCTCGAAATAACGAAAAATATTGGTGGGTGGTTAATTGTACCTGTGAGTAATCTCAAGTTTAATTTCATTTTAATTTCAATTTCAAGAACAGGAATACTGAAAGCTATGTAGCATTGCTGGAGATGGTATTGTCACAGTTGCCTGGATTTAATCCCGTGCGCTTTATGACCGACTACGAGGCTGCAATGATGAAGGCTATCGAAATTGTTTTGCCACAAACTGAAGTCAAAGGGTGCTTCTATCATTATGCGAAAGCTCTGTGGAGATATGCACATAAGTGTAAAATTACAAAAGCGCAAAGCCAAAAGCGAATTGTAGCTGTGGCGACAATGTTACCCTTGCTACCTAACCATTTAACGAAATGGTTGGGATTATGTCACAGAAGATATGCCAACAGACACAAACATGTTAAAATTTAAAGAATACATGGAAAGGGAATGGCTGAAGAGTGATGAGTATATCAAAAAGTGGTCCGTATACGGAGAACTTCTCCGTACAAATAATTGCCTGGAAGGATGGCATGGAAAACTAAACAATCTTGTTGGTAAAATAAAACCACATTTGTTACAAGTTTTGACACTCTTGAAAAGAGACTCCAATTTCAATCTATTAAAAATGAAAGGTGGACTATTGGAAAAAAGACGTAGGGAATCCATCAAACGAGATGCATCCTATTGGTCTTCAGAATGAATTCTGAAGACCAATAGGATGCTTACTAATAAAGAGATCGATGAACGATTATTCTTAGAACGATTGGCTTGGAAGGGGTCAGTTTTTGTAAGTAAATAGTTCCGAGGGTTACATTTTTTATTTCATACCATAACGTTTCACCGATATCATTATTAGTAAACATCCTATGTTTGAATGATCCTATATTTGATTCCTATATATAGCGCTGGAAAATGTTTTCAAGCTATTGGACTGGAACGGACATTGCATCAATATCAACGGCGAATGCATCACTCACCTTCGGTTTGCCGACGAATTAGACATTGTGGCGGAGTCGCTGGAGGACCTCTGTGCTATGCGCAGGGACCTCAGTAGAGTATCCCAACAGGTAGGTTTGAGGATGAATATGGACAAGAAGATCATGTGAAATGTTCATGTCGCACCTATACCAGTTATTGTTGGGAATACCACACTCGGAAGTTGTTGACGAATACGTCTACCTGGGTCAAAAGATCCAATTAGGCAGATCCAACTTCGACAAAGAGGTCCAGCGAAGGATCCAACTTAGACGGGCAGCGTTCGGGAAACTACGGCACATCTTGGAGTCCAAAACACCCCAATGCCTAAAGCATAGCTGGGCATTAACTCGTTAATCCGTTAATCGTTAATTAACGAAGTTAACATTTTGATTAACGGATTAACTTTTAAGTTAACTTTAAAAAATGTTAACGGACATGTTAACTTCCGTTAATTATGCAGAAGTCCGTTAATCGTTAATCCAATGCTTACTATTTACCGCACGGCACCTCGGCGCGGCGCAAAAAACAGGTTCAGACAAGTATGAAACGAAAAGTGCTGGGCGCAGTGTGACCATATGTGGCGGGTTCCTGCAATTTAGGCAGGATTGAGGCGTCAATTTAGCCTGTGGCATGATCGGTTGACGTTATATGAATACAAATATAATTTTGTTATCATAAGTCATATTTCCGATAATCTCGAGTTCTTTTTGGCAAAAAATTTGAGCATTGACATACTCGAATTTGACTGACGTTTACAATTTAGTTGAATATTTCATACATCCCTAGTAAACCAAGTAGATTATAGTAATCCATAGCTAGTGGGGAACTCCCCGATAAATTCAATCATACTTTTTCGATCGTTTATCTATATTGTAACTTTCTTTTAATAAAATCGGTGGTAGTTCATTTCAACTAACCAAAGAAAAGTTAAATAAAATGAACAAATCAATGTACAAGAATGAAGAAATGGAGGTATACAAGGAAAATTCCACTGTTTAACAGCTTACTAATATTATAAATGGCAATTTTTGGATGTTGTAATGTTTGTTGTTTCATCACGTCAGAACGTCTGGGAACGGGAAAATATTGGGTTGAAATTTGGAAAACAGCCCTCAAACGCTGCAGTTGATCGTCTGCTATCCACGGGTAAAGACATTTTGACACCAAAGCGAGCCTCACTTTCAGACGAGAACTTCGACATGTTAATGTTCATGAGAGGAAATAGATACCTATGCACATTATGCCCGACGATTAAATTACACATATATTAAATTAAATAAAAAAAATTGGCAGTCATAGAAAATGGCGATAGAAGTGAAAACTTATAACACAGAAATTGATAGCTTACATTGGAAACTACACGGGTGTAACCGGAGGGCGTGGCCTGGTCATCATGGCATGGCCATCTAGAAAAGCACCAGCATTTCCTATTGGCTGATGCATTTTAGATGGCCATGCCATGATGGCCAAGCCACGTCCTTTCAGCATTTCCCATTGGCTGACGCATTTCTAGATGGCCAATAGCCATGGTCCCAAGTTTACCCGAAGATTTCTTATCACACCCGAGCGTGACGCTAGAATTCAATTCACAGCCCACGAAAAATCTGTCTCGGCGCGCCTAAAGAAGTTTTCACTTCAATAATAAAATTAAACTCTACAAGAATTTGGTTTTTTCCTAACCTGTTAACTTCCAGAACCTAAACCAACAGGTTTTATAAGTTCACTAACGCAACGATATAAAAATCCAATACGCATATTAACGGATTACCGATTAACGTTAACTTCCGTTAATTCTTACGAAATGTAACGCTTTAACGTTTAACGAAGTTAACTTTTTTTGTAACGGATTAACGATTAACGAAGTTAACTATTTGATTAACGGTGCCCAGCTATGGCCTAAAGACGAAACTCTTTAACCAGTGCGTGTTGCCAGTGGTGGCTTATAGAACTGAGACGTGGTCCTTAACTGTGGGCCTCATAACAAAACTCAAAGTCACACAGCAAGCTATGGAAAGAGCTATGGTCGGAGTCTCTTTGGGCGACAGAATTTGTAATTGAATTTGCAGTGTTGGACGGCCTCCCACTAGATGGACAGATTACTCCACAAAGGTCGCTGGAACCCACTGGTTGCAGGGTCCGCAGAAACATTCGTTGTGAAAATCTAGGAGGGAGGCCAATGTTCAGCAGTGGACGTCTTGCGGTTGATGATGATGATGATGATCCTATATTTATGGATGGATCCCTAGCTGTGAAATGTGCCGTCTCTAAAGAAAACTGACTGTGGATATAAATTGTATCACTTCTTCGGAACATAGCGCAATGATTCGCGTTTCATAGCAACAATTTTTCGATATTATATGATTACTTGCAGCGCCCCGCGGTTTCTACCGCGTAGATTTCAGCCCGATCTGTTCAGACGTTACGACATGATTGAGTAACAAACATAAAAAATTGACATTTATAATATTAGTAGGATTATAGTAGGAAGTAAAATTTCAAAATTATATTAATTGTAGAGAGATTTGAATAATTGTAATTTAATGTCTCCTAACTTTTTTTTTAACCGACTTCCAAAAAGGAGATTATCAATACAATCGCCTTTTTCTTTGTTTTGAAGACGGTGCCAGTCAAGGCACCGTCTTCAAATAGATGAGTGAGTAGCGCTTAGCGCTACATTAACTTATTTTTCGCTTTTCAGTGCCTATATGTTGTTTTGAAGTCTGTTTAATTATTTGTATAAAATGTTTTGAGTTTATTAATGTTACTGTAAATAAAGTTATAATGTCCTTGGAAATGTTACAAAATAAGTGAAAAAAATTTAACATCATTAAATACAGCTTAAAATATATGCTTGTCGTGTTTTTGTTTTTATCTAAGTTTGGCAGATTTGCAAGGTTTGACTAACCGAACCTATTGAAAAAAGTCTAAATATTCAGATAAATCGAACTATCAGAAGTCTCAAAAACACATGGATCGATGATCGAACCAACGGGATAAAAAAGTTCACGTGGTTCGATCGATCGAACCAACAGGAAAAGAAAGTTCACGTGGTCCGATTGATCGAACCAACGGGAAAAAAAAGTGTCCGTGGTTCGTGATATGGAGGTTTGTGATAAAGAATAAAATAAAAAGTGTCAATAAAGAATATTATAAATACTGTGATGTTATATAATACAAAATGTAATGAATTCATGATGTTATTATGCCAATGTCTAGTTAAAATTAGAATGTAATACTTATCTCCTTCGACCACTCTTTTCTGCCTTGAATAAATTCTTTGGTTGTGTAGAAGGCTTTTCTTATTAAATACTTTTTTGTAGCAGTCTTAAACTTTTTTTCTTTGAGATCTACCAACTGATTAGGAATAATATTATAAAAACGCACACAATTGCCAACAAAGGAAACATTTGTCTTCTTAAGTCTACACTTTGGAAAAGCAAATTTGTTGATATGCACTGTACTAGGATTATCATCCGACATTTTCCTAAGAATGGATTGGTGTCTTCTCGCATACATAATGCATTCGTATATGTACAGTGATGGTAAGGTAAGAATATTTATAGTTATAAATATTTCTCTGAGTGAACCCATTACAGGTACATTATATAAATTTCGAATTGCTCTTTTTTGCAAAATGAATACTGAATCTATGTCAGCGGCTGAGCCCCATAGTAGCACACCATACGCCATCACACTATGGAAATATCCAAAATACACCATTCTAGCTGTGGAGATATCAGCTATTTTTCTTATTTGTCGGACAGCATGTGCCGCCGAGCTCAGCCTGTTATTTAGTTTATTAATATGGGTACCCCACTGTAACTTTGAGTCCACCGTGATACCCAAGAAGACTGCTGTATCGGTTAGTTGTATAAGTTGATCTTTCAGTTCAATTCTGAATTCTACAGTTCGCACATTTGAAAGGGAAAATCGTATGCATTTTGTTTTTACAGGGTTCAGAACTAAACTGTTTGCATCAAACCAGTCATATACTCTAGCCAGCATATCATTTACTGCTGACAACTCCGAGCCACCTCTTTTGATTTTACATAATAGCGATGTATCGTCAGCAAACATAATAATTTCGGAATAAATAAATTTTTGGGTCATGAAGGGAAGATCATTTATATATACTAAGAACAGGAAGGGCCCCAGTATTGATCCCTGAGGAATTCCCATTTTAAGAGACGATCCTTGTGATCTTACCCTATCTATATCAACAAGTTGAATTCGATCTCTTCAGTAAGATGTAATAAGGGTCAAAGCATTTTCCGAAATACCGCAAAAAGCCAACTTGTTTAGTAATATAGATAGATAGATAGATACTCTTTATTGACAAACCAAAAATAAACAAAAAATAGTAAATTAGTGCGACAGTGGGCGGCCTTATCGCTGAAATCGATCTCTTCCAGGCAACCTTAAGATGGAAAACAACATGTGGACAAATCAGAAAATGGGGTGCGTAAATAAGAAGTACTAAAAAACATAAGTACTCATAAATAGTAATATAAATAAATAACGGAAATAAAAACAAATTTGTTATTAAAATAGAACAACCTAATATAAAAATACTAGTAGGTACTTATATAAGATTATTAAAATATGTTTATACACAAATAATATATATATGTATACATACATACAAACATATAGAAAACAGCTGTAATTGCAATATTAGGACATCGACCAACAACAAGTCTACAATTTCGACAAATAGAATTGTTTCACATCTTTTTTGAAAGTGTTTAGTGAAGAGGAAAGTCTGATGTGCACAGGTAACTCATTCCACAACTGAGTCGCCCTGCAAGTAAACGACCTGCGATAGAAAGTTTCAGTTCGAGCAGAGGGAGTCTTAAGGGAGAGATTGTTTTTTGACCTTAAAGGAAGTTGATGGTAGTCATGTAAAAAGGTAAAGCGTTCTTTAAGGTAGCGGGGAGTGGATGGATTAAACAAAATATTATACAATAAAGAGAGAATGTGAGCATTCCGACGAAGGCGTATGTTTAACCACTTGAGCTGAGAACGATATTGAGAAACGTGATCATACTTGCGTAAGCCAAATATGAATCTAATACAATAATTTTGGAGCCGCTCAAGTTTGTCAAGCTGGTCTTCTCTAAGATCAAGGTAACAAGCGTCAGCATAATCCAGGATAGGGAGAAGGAGGGACTGAGCAAGAGCAATTTTAGCGGCAGTGGGTAAAAAATTGTGGAGGCGCCTTAAAGAGCCGGACGCAAATAATTTACCACTGATGGACTTGATATGGCAGTCCCATGACAAAGCACGATCCAAAACAACTCCAAGATTTTTCACAGAATTACGGAATAGGGACGCCATCGAATACTATGTCGTTTTGTAGTGGTAGGACTCTTAGCAGAGTCCGCCTGGGGAAGTACCACACCTTTGCCAAATATTCTACCGCCAAGCAGTAATGTGCAAACATTACTGTGTTCCGGTTTGAAGGGCAATGATTCCAGAGAAATTACAGGGCTTAGAGACATAATATCTTAGATCTCTGGGTGACGAGCGCAGTGCAGTGCTAGGTAATGATTTGGACTATCATGTTCCAATAGCTGCGTGTTACTGTGCTGTTATGTGGCAGGCATCTTGCTTACCATCAGGCACATGACCTGCTCGTCTCGTCACTCTATGCTATAAAAAAAAAAAAAAAAAATGCCAGGTGTTACGGTCCAATTTATTCTGGAGATCCAATACGAACTCCCTATTACTATTACCTGAGATTTTGTGGGATTCACTTTCAAACCTAATGACCTACTCCACTGAATAATACGATACAGATCTGCATTTATTTTTCCAATAGCTGTATTAAATTCATTTATAGGAGCTTGGATATAAAATTGAAGATCATCTGCGTAAAGGTGGTAGTGTAACACTTTTTTTGTGTATGAATCGGAACGCGACTCTTTCGTCTGCTAGCGCAGCAAAACGTCCCCTCCCTAGTTAATAATCGTTTGTTTGTTTAGTTTTTACCGCAACACTAGCTGGTTCGAGTTCGGTTGGCGGAAACGAGCGTCATGAGCAGCCATTTTTTTTTTCGGTCACGAGCGGCGGTCTCGGACCGCCGCTTCGTTGATTTAAATTATTGTATCTTGAGTTGAATTGTTTGATCGTTGGTGAGTTATGTGCTGTGATTTCGTTTGTTCGACCGTGGGTCGATCGAAGTTCGCCGCGGCGTTATGAAAACTTATTTTTTGTCGTAGGACGTGTGGTTTGCTGGGTCCGCGTGTGACGCCGTTCACCGCGCCTGGTGTGGAAGTTGTGGGGAACTTGTTGCCTCTTTCATAAGGTAAAATTTAAAAGTATTATAGTGTTGAAGGACCGCGTGGCGGGCGGGTGTCTGTCTGAAACGTTGCTTATTCGATTGTTTTCTTTATAGGAGGTGTTTGGTGAGCCTGTGTTTGGTTTGGAGGACCTGTTTTGGGGTGCCCGTGTCTTGCGAAGGAGTCCAGTGCGAGTCGCGTGCCCTGTACGCGTGGTCGGTCACGCGGGGTGCTCGGTTCGGCGTGAGCCGAGGAGCCGTTCGCGACTAGACCGTTAGCAGCGAGACCGCGACCGCGCGCGCCTCTCCGCAGGTTTTTTTTCTTGTTTGAGTGTTTGTGCGTTAAAGTGTGGGAAATGAGGAGTGGGGCTTGGGCACATTGGCCAGGTAGGGCCATGGGCCGAGGTTGAGGAATAGTGGCGCCGGGGGAAAATATGTGACCACTTTAGTCTGGAAACCACCTTCATAATTCAATCATAACCGCCGTCAAGTGAATTTCCATCGGTGCCCGTAGGGTATCGAATCAAGGGTTTTACCCACTATGTTTTCCTAGCGTTAAGCAAACTGGGGTCCTATAAGCCTAGGCTTTAGCCGATATGAGAGTGTTTCTAATGCGGTGTCTGTATTTCTAGTGGTACATTTCCCCCGAGGAGTTAAGCGTCTTATAATGTCAGCAGAAGGGTAGGAATGTCTCCCTCCCTCCGACCTGCCGCCAATTAATGAAGGTCTTGTTTAGACCTGGATATAGGTTCAACCTTTTATATTTTTTCCGTGGTTATCTGAATTAATCTAGATAATCTTAGTTTTCCTAGGGGCTTACAGTCATTAAGTACTTTAGTTAACCGGTGGACACCGTTAGCGGCTGATTAGTGTCGGTTAGGTGTCACCATTCATGTAGATTACCTATTGTTTAAGTAATATAGACACCAGTTTAATTTCCCCAGAGGAACCTACTCCCTGGATATCTACTTTCCCATCAGTTAACCGATGGTAATACTTCAATGATAGCGTTGTGAATGTGAAGGTATGAGATGGTTGTGTAAAACGTTGTAATCCATACTTCCTGTACCTTGTTTATGAGTTAGTCAGGACTGATGTTATTCTGAGTAACCACACTTAGCCTTTCTGTTTATGGGACTTAGAAAGGGAACATATTGTATTTACCCTAATCGAGTACTGCTCGGTTATTATAATTTTATTGTTCTAATGTTGGATGTCTAACCCTACTGTTTAAAAGGGGTAATTTAAGTGTTATTATCTTTCCCATGTTTAAGTAAACCTGGTGATTTTTGTATGGAACCTTAAGCGTTCCAAGTGGTAGCTAAATTCTTGTCTAGAGTTATTATATGGTAAATTCAGTGGTCTTTTTACCACCCTATAGAAGGCATATTGGCCTTTAGTTTTGTTAATTGTAGCTTTTCATTTTTAACCCTACAGGTTTCGGGAGTATGGGGAGGTGGTGACTTTCTAATTAACTCTTAAACCTAACCGGGAGAGTTTGCCCGGGGCTTAACCCCTCACTTCTACCGGTTATATTTTCCATCTACCGAACCTTACTCAGGGACCCTGTACGGTAGAATCTTAGTTTGTTTTGGACTCAAAGAGGTTGATGGAATTCCTATAATTCCTTCTATACATCTGGGTAACAGCGACTCAACGGTCAACCCCTGACCCTTTTAACCTTTTAACCTTTTACCCTTAATATGGTAAACTTGTAAATTTGTTTAGGCAAATAAACGCTTGAAAAAGTCTTAATTTTTTATTTTATACTTAAACTTTAACTTTTTTCCGGGAAGGTTTGGGAATTCAATTTTCACCAATTGAGTTCTCAACCCTTGACACCCCGGATAACCTTACAGTAGGAAGAAGTTATGTACTTGGAAATAGAGTTGATAAAAATAGCGAAGAGAAGAGGAGATAGCACGCCGCCTTGAGGAACACCAGCTGTTGTATTACACCAAGAAGAAAAAGTATCTTCTAGGCGAATCCGTTGCCGGCGTCCCTGCAAGTAACTACGAAACCAATCAATTACCGGTGGAGATATGTTACTGAAACGGAGTAAAGCAAGCAAAATGTCAAATTGACGGCGTTGAAAGCATTACTGAAGTTTAACAGAGCTAGAACAGTAAGCTTGCCGTCATCCATGCCCAAGCGTATATCGTCAGTGATCTTGACAAGCGCAGACACAGTGATATACCCAGGACGGAAACCAGACTGTAGGGGATGATTGAGGAGGTCTTGCCTAACAAGGAAATCGTCGAGCTGGTTATGGACAAGACGCTCAAGGATTTTGGAAAGAAAGGGAAGAATGGAGATCGGACGGTATTCAGTAAAGAATTGTGGGTTAGGTTTCTTCGGTAAAGGTAAAATGTAGGCATCTTTCCATAGAGTAGGGAAAATACCACTTAGTATGGAGTTGTTAAAAATGCAACAAATGACTGGAAGGATGATGTCGAGGATGGGCAAAAGCATGTTCCGGCTTATGCTGTCACCGACCACTGCGTTGGAGAAAATCGACTTGAAACTCTTCCTAACATCACACTCGGTAAATTGATTAAAAGCAAAAAAAGAAGGATTAGTACTAGGAATGGCAGAAAGATAATTTACTGTAGAACTTTTGTCTTCATCTGGCATAGCAGATGTAGAACAGAAATGTCTGTTTAGAGTGTCGATGTCTATGTTATTAGACGTTGAATCTGAACGTGATTTGCCGATTCCCAATGTTCTTAAAAATTTCCAAACTTTAGCTGGACTATCATTATCAACAGAAGCATGAACGTAGCGGCGCATTGCATCCCAACACACCTTATTACGTAAGTTACGTAAGTTTGTTACGTAAGTTACGGTGGTCTAGTCGGGAGAACGGCGGCTGCCGCTCCGGAGACCCCGGGTTCAAACCCCACACGCACCACTGTCTTTTCGAAGTCATGTGCGTAATAATGCCGCTAACTTAAAACGGTGAAGGAAAACATCGTGAGGAAACCGACATGTACCTAGAATCTTTCGAAGTCATGTGTCATCCGCCAACCCGCACTGGGCCAGCGTGGTGGATTATGGCCTTAACTCTCTCCTTGCGAGAGAAGGCCCCGAGTCCCAGCAGTGGGAACGTTCAGTGGGCTGTTGATGTTGTTGTTGTTGACACCTTATTACAGTGATTACGTGCCTGAACGTACTTTTTCTTGTTGGAATCAGTAGGTTTTATCTTATAGCGCGTTTTGGCCGCTGCCTTTTTGTTCATCATGGCTTTTATCTCCTTGGTGAGCCAGGGTGCTGGAAGATGTTTGATTTTAACAGCACGTATTGGGGCGTGAACAACAAATAATTCTGTGATTAACGTGTTAAAAATGTAAATTTGATCGTCAACTGACTCACTTTGAATAATTGGACTCCAATCAATGTCACTTGCATCACTAAGAAGGGCAGTATGATCTATACCACTGAAATTGCGCTGCATGACGATTTGTGGTTTAATTTTAGGAGGGCGGATTTTGTACGACATATAAATCAAGTCATGGTAGGAGAAATTATCCGCAGCATATTGACCATGCTTGGCAACATTATTAAGAGACGAAACAATAATTAAATCTACAAGAGATGGAGCACAATTAGGAAAATTATGGAGCACAATATCTTGTGATTGACACAGTCGAATGCCTTAGAAAGGTCACAAAAAACACCAACCACATTGTGACAGTCTTCCTACGCACTCAGTATAAACTTCGTGAGACTTATGACTGCGTCAGTCGTGTTAAGATTCTACACTCCTAGTTTATTATATGTATAGTTTATTTGGAGGTATTGCTCTAAATAAACTATCCCTACGTGTGGTAGGTACATTTCGTACTCCCCAGTCCATGTAACGTTCGTAAAAAAGGGTACAAAGTTTTTCTTTCAATTATTAATTTATAGATTCCAAATATTCCTACGTTAATAGTCATAAAATGGCCCAAAACGTCCTAAACAAATATTGGAGCTTTGAACGCTAAATTAATTGAAGTAATTGAATTGGTCTAGGTAGGTTATTTAATTAATTTACAAAATCATTTTACAACGACTATTTTTTAAATCAAACACACAATTACTATACTGTTGTTTTGGAAGTCGCGGTAGGCTAGTGGCGATGGAATGTCCAATTTCACAATAATTGTGGTGATATGTTCGAATCCCATCACCATATCACACATCAAAGTATTTTCCAAGTGTAGATCAGTGTTAGATGAAGAATCTTTTCGTCACTGATTTTAACGGTAAACAAAAACCTCGTGAGGAGGCAGGGATGTGGCATCATCATCAGCCCGTGTTCGCCCACTGTATAATACATCAGATAAGGGAAACATTAGGATCGTGCTGAGTGCAGCCCGATCCTGTTTCCAACCGCCACCAGCCATTTTTCGTATATCGTCACTCCATCTAGTCTCAGGGCGTCCTACACTACTTTTACCAATATGCCAAGATATACCTTTTTCGAAAACACACGTCATTTTAGATTATTGACTCTCTCCTTGTGAGGGAAAACCCCGGGTCCAAGCTGTGGTAGCGCAAAGTGGACTGCTTTTAATTTCTATAAAATGAAATAAATATGATATTGAGTGGACATTTCACAAACAACACCTATGTTTATAGTCAATAATATAATTTCCAGATTGTTCTCGATTTCAAACTCCGATTTATAGTGAAAATCGACCAAGGCACGTGAAAAAAAAATAAGTTAAGTAGAAACCATAAAGTTCAATTGATTTAACCGATTAAATTATTCTGTGGACATATTCGTAAAGTAATACCCCGTTTACATTATTCCAGTCCAGCGATCGAATCCAGCGCTGGATTGCTTACTGGAATTATACCCCGTTTACATGATTCCAGTCCAGCGACCGAATCCAGCGCTGGATTGCTTACTGGAATAATGTAAACCGGCACTGGAATGCATTGGCACTGGATTGATGCTTTCCAGTGCCGGTTTCCATTATTCCAGTAAGCAATCCAGCGCTGGATTCGGTCGCTGGACTGGAATAATGTAAACGGGGTATAATGTAAACCGGCACTGGAAAGCATTGGCACTGGATTGATGCTTTTTAGTGCCGGTTTCTATTATTCCAGTAAGCAATCCAGTGCTGGATTTGGCCGCTGGACTGGAATAATGTAAACCGGGTAAAAATTATTAATTGGCATAAAAAAGTCGTACATTCAGACTCTAGTCACCCGTATAGGTGGACTAGTGATACAATGTTATCTTTGTAATTGAGATGTTTAAACAGAACAACAGATTTAACATAAAAACAATTATAACTCCTCGAATAAACAACAATTAAATTCTCTCCAGAATATCACATTAAAATGAAACAGACTAACATTACTGAAACGTAATACATTCGCACAAAGCCTTGTGCAGAGGCTCCGTGGGTCGCTTTGAGCGCACTCGAGCGCTGTACCACAGTCTATTAAAACATACAGCCGTGCGACGAAGCCGTCTAGACGGGGCAATCGTGCGGGGTGAGTCGCGGGAAGCGCGCTCCTGCATTGCCAAAAAAAATGCAAATTGTTTCAATAAAACTTATTTATGAAATTAAAAATTACAATTAATTTAGTAGTGGTAGGACTCTCGGCAAAGTCCGCCTGGGGAAGTACCACACCTTTGCCAGTTATTCTACAGCCAAGCAGTAATGTGCAAACTTTACTGTGTTCCGGTTTGAAGGGCAATGTTTCCAGAGAGATTACAGGGCTTAGAGTAATAACATCTTAGATCTCTGGGTGACGAGCGCAGTGCAGTGCTAGATAATGATTTGGATTCTTCATGTTCCAATAGCTGCGTGTCACTGTGTTGCTATGTGGCAGGCATGATGCTTACCATCAGGCACATGACATGCTAGTCTCGTCACTCTCTAGATAAAAAAAAATGTACTAAAGGTATGTATTGATCGATGAATGATCGGAATACAAAGAAGCCGGTCCCCCGTGTCCGCCGTCGCAGGTAACCTCGGCTTGACGTCAATCGAAGCAGCGATCTGTTGAGCTTGCGCCTCGTGTCTCTGGAGCCGCGTGCAGCGTATTGAGGGCGATGCTGATGCGGCGACGTGCTAGGGTTGGGCATGTGTAACATGCCTACATTACAATGTTAGTATTGCAGGAGCGCAGCTCAGGGCTGACGTTTGTTTTGGGCTGATTTGTTTTAACCCGGCGGCGGCGCGAAGAAGCGGCGCGGGTGCCGCGCGGACGATGCGACGTCACGCGAGGTCATAAGGTCTAAAGTCGTGGTAAGGTCGCGGCCAGATATGGCCGGTTGGGCATTTCGGGGTTAATTTTATATTGATGCCACGTTTTTTTATTTATTATCGGCGTTTCTCCCAAGATCAAAGGCCATGAACTACTGGTAGTATTTTTTATACTGTGACTGTACTCTGTACTGTTGTACTAATTATATGAGGTACTGCTGCGTTCTGTCTTCTACCTCTGCATTCCACTCGTAGTTCCACCATTTTACGTATGAATGGAGGAATTTGCAGATATATGAAGTATCGTCTTCGCAGTAGGATAAAACTTGACTAAAATTTCATTGTTCTCAACTCTATTGTAATTTTTGAAGAAAAAACCTTTTTTGGCGCGCCTCAGAGCTTACGTGGCCATTGAATTGAATTCTAGCGTCATGCTCGTGAACGATTAGAAATCTTCGGGTAAACTCGGGCCTCGGAGACGGAGACCCAAGACGGAGACTCGGGTAAACTCGGGAAACCACACCTTCCGGTTTCACCCGCGTTGTTTCTAAAGTAAACTATACAATTCTGAGTTATAAATAAATAAATAAATAAAATAAATATTGGTGGACAATTCACACACAACACCATCTGACCCCAAACTAAGCAAAGCTTGTATGATGGCGGCCAGATAGCTGATATAATACTTATATAGTTTTAAATACATACTTATTATACATATAAACACCCAGACACAGTGCAAACATTTGAATTCATCACACAAATATTTGCACTGGGTGGGGATCGAACCCACGACCCTCGGCTTCGCAGGCAGAGTTACTACCAACTAAGCCACGAGGGCAGTCATAAGTTTTCACTTCTATCAGTAGTTCCTATGACTGCCAGATTTTTTTGCATGCGTTTTATGCGATAGCTCCACCAATTGTGAATGAAATGTAATGACTTTTTTGTAACGTATACCAACATAGCTCAGAGATGGCCCCTCATAAAATTTATCAAAATCAATCCAGCTCTTTTTGAAATATCAACAAAAATTTCATTAACTTCATTTGAATGGCGTTATCATAGAAATTATAAAATTTAGTCGAGTGTCTAATTTAAATTGTAAATAGAAGTTGTTTTTTGATTTTTTGAAAAATTTAATTGTCTTTTTTAGTCGCTACCTCGGCATTTTGGCATATTTATATTATACTAACAGTGCCCCGCGGTTTTACCCACGTTGTTTCCGTTCCCGTCGTTCCCTTTATTTTCCCGGTATAAAAAGTAGCCTATGTGTTCTTCCAGACTATAATCTAACTGTATTCCAAATTTTAGCCTCATCCGTTCATATGTCACGGCGTGTTTGAGCAACAAACATCCAAACATCCATACCTTGACATTTATAATACTAGTGGGATTGATATATGTATTTGATGGGATATTTGATTGAGCTATAACAGCTAGTTGTCAACTTACCTCCTGATTTCAATCAATCCAACAGAATGAAATAATCAGGCGAGCGGGGATCGCCCGGGGCCGGCCCGCGGCACCAAAACTCAGCAAATGAAAAAAGTTTTCAGACGAAAGACTGAGTTTGTATCCGGATCCGAATCAACGTAGTTTTTATTTCAGTTGGGGTTTTTATTAGTTCACGTGAACGGTTTCGTTGAGCTGCGTTTAGAGGCTAGAGTTCGAGTCACTTTAAATATGTAGAGTTTTTTCTTTTTTTTTTTTTTTTTTTTTAACTTTTATAGGTTTACACTTGACCGCCATCTCACCTGATGTTAAGCGACGATGCGGTCTACGATGGAGCGTGTTTACCTAGAAGAAACCGATTCACTCTCGATTTGAAGACACCAAGGTTATAACTATCAGGGAAAACCCACTCTGGCAACTCATTCCACAGCCTAGACGTTCTTATCACAAAAGTAGAGTCAAACCTCTTCGTCCGTGTCTTTGGAACATCAACCATGAAACGGTGCCGCTTCTTCGAGTTACGAGAAGTCCGATAGAAAAAAGGGCAAGGTGGTATTAGATCATGCAGATCAGTCGCACACTCTCCGAAGTGTATCCGATAAAAAACTGACAAGCTTGCAATCTTGCGGCGATGTTCAAGACTTTGAAGTCTTTTTCGCACTAGAGTGTCTTTGCCTATGAGCCTTTTGGCACGCCTCTCGATCGATTCCAGAGCCTCAAGCTGATACTTAGCCGATCCATCCCAAAGATGCGAACAGTACTCCATACAAGACCGAATCTGTGCTTTGTATAAGAGAAGTAATTGTTCAGATTTGAAGTACTTTCGCACCTTTGAGAGGACACCTAGTTTTTTGCCAGCTAATTTTGCCTTAGACTCGATATACGTGCCAAAGTTGAGCGTAGAGGTCAAGGTAACGCCCAAAAGCTCAAGATGATCAGTAACCGGTACGGACACACCTCGAAAAGTAGGAGTATGTTGAAATGGACTCCTTTTTGCCGAGAACAGACACGCCTGCGTCTTTCCCTCGTTAAACTTGGCCAGATTGGTTTCGCCCCATTCAGAGACTTCCTCAAGGGCCAAGTTCAAACGTTCGATCATACTCTCTCTCAAAACCTTAGTTTGCTGTCCACTGGCTCTCGCGCTCGATATGTAACTCTCTACAACAGTGCTATCATCCGCGTACCCAAAGATACCGGGCTTCAACAGATCGTTTATATGTAGCAGAAAAAGCGTCGCAGAGAGTACCGACCCTTGAGGGACTCCGGCATTGATTGCCATTTGATCCGACGAGCAGCCATCAATGACAACTCGTATGGATCGATCCCTCAAGAAGTCCGATATCCATGCGATAAACCCAGAAGACAAACCATAACTAGAAAGCTTGCTAATAAGGCCATCATGCCAAACCCTGTCGAAAGCCTTCGAGATATCCAGGGAGACTGCAAGTGCTTCCCCGTGTTTCTCGATAGCTTCACTCCAGATGTGAGTGACGTACGCTAGAATATCCCCGGTGGACCGATTTCGGCGGAACCCGTATTGCCGGTCACTGAGGAGGTCGTAAGATTCTAGGTACGTCAGGAGCCTGTGGTTTAAGACACGTTCCATAGTCTTGCAGAGTATGGACGTGACCGAGATGGGCCTGTAGTTGGCAGGGTCAGCACGACTACCTTTTTTGGGCACAGGTTGCACGTTAGCAAGCTTCCATGATTTTGGTACTTGCTCAGTACGGAGAGAGAGCCTAAACAGGCGGGTCAGTACAGGAGACAACTCAGGTGCACAAACCTTCAACACTAGGGCAGGAATTCCGTCCGGACCACTGGCTTTGTTCACATCCAGATTGCGTAGCACTTTACGAACCTCCTTTTGGCGAATATGTATTTCCGGCATCAAGGTCGGACTGCCAGGAGGAGTAGGAGGTGTCGCACTACCAGCATCCAGACGTGAAGATTCCGCAAACTGAGATGCAAACAAGTTTGCTTTCTCCATTGCGGTGTGAGCCAGCGCCCCATCAGGTTTTAGCATTGGAGGGAGTGAGGAGCGGCAGAAGTTCGATTCGACCGATTTGGCTAGGGACCAAAACGCTTTGCTGCCCGCAGGGTACGAAGCTAGTTTGTTCCCTATTCGACTAATGTGGTCAAAACGAGCCCTCTGAAAAACCCTCTTGCATGCCTTGGCAGCCCTGTTAAACGCCTTTTTCTTCCGGTGTGTGTCCCTTGCCTTACGCTGTCGAGCATCAACCCAGGCTAGGTAGGCCTCATGTTTAAATGCTTCAGCACTTTTACATTGAGGACCGAACCATGGGCGAGCTTTGCCGGACAATGGAACGTCAGAGTATGGAATGAAATATTCCATAGCCGTACGTATAGCAACTGTCACAGCATCCGCGCAGGCTGACGGATCACCAGAAGAGAAGCACAGTGACTGCCATGGGTAAGATGCAAAGAAAGAGCGCATCTCGTCCCAATCTGCTGACTTGTATCGCCACAGCCGCCGGCTGCCTCTGGGACTGAGATCAGGCGGATGGTAAACGGATACTGATTTCACCAGACAGTGGTCGGAGCTGCCTAACGGCGAAGATACCGCCACGGAGTATCGGTCTGGATCAGTTGTCAGCAGAAGGTCTAAGCAATAGGGAGTATGCGACTCAACGTCTGGTACCCTTGTGGCTTCTTGGACCAGCTGGGTTAGGTCTAACGACAAAGCAAGCTTTCTCATTTCCAACCCAGCGTGGTCAGTGTCCCGGTATGGGTACAGCCAATCCTTATGGTGGCCGTTGAAATCCCCCAGTAACACTAATTGGGCTGATGGGTACTTCTGCTGAGCCGCGTCCGCTGCCTCACTCAAATAATCAGTGAGCCGAGTTGTCTCCTGATCTCCACTGTGCGACCGATAGACACAGGCATAGACAATTTTGTCCGTGCCCGTGTCCAATAGCGCCCAAAGAACAGAGAATCTGGTGTCCTCAAGATTACGGAGACGCCGAAAGCAGATGTCGTCACGGGCGTACAGGCACACTCCAGCACGAGGCCTAAAGTTGTGCTCCAAAGTGTACCCTGGATACGTTAGGTACGCCTCATCCGACGGACATTTTATCTGCGTCTCCGTAAGAAACAAGAGAGACGGCTGCTCAGTCTCTAGATGGTGGTGGACTGCGGTGATATTGGAGTGCAGACCTCGGATATTCGTGAGGTGCACTTTGAGTGACGAGGAGTGCAGCCGCATTTTAACGTTGTTTCTATTATTCTTGTTCTTCATATTGTTTGGGAGTGAGTGTCGGTTGGGAAATCGGAAGTAGAACGAGGCCACACACTGCTGACCAACGGTCACAACACACAACACGAATACATCCGTGGGAAACTAGTCTGGAGACTGCGGGGACGCCCGAGCCCCCCCGGGGATGTCTATCTGGCCTTGTCATCCGGTCGCCAACCGGCAGGATAGCGCATCCCGGGATTTTTCGCAAGATGGCGGGGCAGCCTTTCATGAGTGGCTAGCTCACTACTTGGGCCCCCAACTATCTGCGGTCGGTGCGGCAAACCGTGCCTCGGATCCCGCTACCCTCCATGACTAGTGTCCCGATGTAAAGTTTTGGTGTGTGACTGTCCGGTCTTGCAGTTATGCAGCAACTGTTCTGACCCGTTTTCCCTAATGGCGTTACTAGACTACATGCCGGAACACGGCTGGGCCGCTTGGCGGCACGACTCAGTCTGGCAGGTGGTCACCAGCCACGGCCGAAGCCTACCACCGGTATTTTGTCACCTGATTAGCACCACCCAGGGACCACGTGTGGGGGTTTCATTGTAGAGGTGCTTCCCCACGGACGAGGGTGACACGGTCCCCAATAAGATGTTTTAAAGTAGTTTTATGCTAAACTAGCGGCCCGTTTTGGCTTTGCTCGTATATCTCAATTAATTACTTACGCAAAACGATGTTTGTATGTCTGTCCGTTATTTTATTAGCATAAACAGGGTTATAATGAAACAACCTTATAAGATAGACACATGCTGTCACAGAGTTCAGCGCACGTCAGCACACGGAACGTGAGCATTCAAAAAGGAATAGATTCCCGTTTTTTGTTAAATTATTTATTCATATTCTGTTCCTCTTGATAGTAACATAATGTTAAGTATATAATATATAGCCTATAGCTTTCCTCGATAAATGGACTATCCAACAAAAAAATCTTTTAATTTGAGCCAGCAGTTCCTGAAATTATCGCGTTCAAACAAACAAACTCAAAGTTATTAGGATGACCCAAACTTCATAATGGTCCATCGTTCTTACCTGTGTTGGAAGCATGCGCTGACAAGTTTTCAGCTTTTATAAAATAACGAAGGTCTGGGGTTAATGGGCTCTTAGTCCAATGTATTTGTCATTTTCATTCTTGTGAATAACTCTAACCTCTAACTACCATCGATAATTAAATGTTTCCAGAGGAATTACTATAGTTAAGTTTAACAATACTTGAGTTAAGAGAATAGCTGCGTGTCATTGTGCTGTTGTGGCAGGCATGTTGCTTACCATCAGGCACATGACCTGCTTGTCTTGTCAATCTATACAACAAAAATATCGAAGGAGCGCATTTCACTCTTGCATTTATTTTGTTAACCTTTGCAAAAAGAGCACTCAGCTTTATCAAAATTAATTTTAGAGCGAATCAAAATAGAGTAGAATATTCTACTGCTTTCGGTGTATTCTGTATAATGGAGTTCAGGGTTTATCATTACTAAAACAGGTTCATGGACAGATTTACTGTAGACAACATCATCGTTTTCTCCTAAACACAAGTCACAACAACAAACTATAATCAATAACATGCTAACATGTAACACTAGCTATTTTAACATGAGTTTCTAAAAACTCAGGACAAAATAGCTAGTGTTATCTATTTGTCTGTACAAAAGGAGAGTTATACAAATTTAAGACTGCTGAAACAGTATCCATACTATAATATTATAAAGCCGAAGAGTTTATTTGTTTGAACGCGATAATTTCAGGAACTGCTGGCTCAAATTAAAAGATTTTTTTGTTGGATAGTCCATTTATCGAGGAAAGCTATAGGCTATATATTATATAACATTATGTAACTATCAAGAGGAACAGAATATGAATAAATAAAGTAACAAAAAACGGGAATCTATTCCTTCAGCAGTCTTAAATTTGTATAACTCTCCTTTTGTACAGACAAATAGATAACACTAGCTATTTTGTCCTGAGTTTTTAGAAACTCATGTTAAAATAGCTAGTGTTACATGTTAGCATGTTATTGATTATAGTTTGTTGTTGTGACTTGTGTTTAGGAGAAAACGATGATGTTGTCTACAGTAAATCTGTCCATGAACCTGTTTTAGTAATGATAAACCCTGAACTCCATTATACAGAATACACCGAAAGCAGTAGAATATTCTACTCTATTTTGATTCGCTCTAAAATTTATTTTGATAAAGCTGAGTGCTCTTTTTGCAAAGGTTAACAAAATAAATGCAAGAGTGAAATGCGCTCCTTCGATATTTTTGTTGTATAGATTGACAAGACGAGCAGGTCATGTGCCTGATGGTAAGCAACATGCCTGCCACAACAGCACAATGACACGCAGCTATTCTCTTAACTCAAGTATTGTTAAACTTAACTATAGTAATTCCTCTGAAAACATTTAATTATCGATGGTAATTAGAGGTTAGAGTTATTCACAAGAATGAAAATGACAAATACACCGGACTAAGAGCCCATGAACCCCAGACCTTCGTTATTTTATAAAAGCTGAAAACTTGTCAGCGCATGCTCCTAATACAGGTAAGAACGATGGACCATTATGAAGTTTTGATCATGCTGACTTTGGCAGATAAATGATACTAAAGGTGTACCTATGAAAAACCGATCTAAATTTGTCAAGTTATAAAGTCTGTTATTTTGGTAATACCTTCAGAATATTATTAAAAATCACACCAATAATTTCCAGTTACTTAACATCGTAGTAAACACTTGCCAGACACCCATGTCGTGTTAATATCCATGCAATATAATTCTACTTGTGTCATAATATGCGCGCTGATTTTTAAACAAAATACTTGGGTTACAATTAGCATCGGGGTACTATGTGGTGTACCTCCAAGCGCGCCTAGTTGTAATGCGGTCCTGGTGGATCTCGATCACCTAGGAACGCAATGCACTAGGACGGTGTACCCCGGTAACAATGGCTAATAATGTACCTACGGGTACATCACTACCTATTGGCTAAAATACCACACACACACATACACCACACATGCACACTACATATACACCACATACATCCACTCATTAGGCACACAACCACACACACATCTACAGACCACATGCACGCCTCATATATTAGGTACACAACCACACTTAACTACACTTAGGCACACTTTACATGACTACACACACACGGTTGTAGGGCCTAGTGGATGAGCCCACCGAACCTAGCCGTGTATAAACGGAATCCACCTGCGCTTGCGACCTGCGCAGTTGAGCGCCATAAGATGGATGAAGGGAACCTGGTGGCTGAGCCGAATGGTTGCTGCGGCTTCCGCTAGGCAACACTCCACTTTGGCCCTGATTTCAAGCGAAAAGGTGGCCCCTGCACCTAGTCAGTGCGGGGGAAATGGTCGAAGTGTCCCGTCAGAGGGCCGCTGACAGGGGGGTTGGGGCCTGCGGTGGTCACCCCGGTGACTGACGTGGGTGGTGGTCGGCCACGCTGAACGGGCAAGGGACTGTGGAGAACCGTCACATTCCCCGGATCTCTGATGTGACGGCCACAGAACTGAACCCTGGATGTCGCGCATGGACACCAACTCGGCCTCCCTATACCCCGGTAGTAATCCTAGTGTCATATCTGGCACTCCCGGTGCGGGCTCCGTGGAGGGTGGGAAGCTACCGGGATGAAGATTAAACTGCACAAACCATGGCCGACACGAGATCTCAACATAAACACACACGCACACTCACACATACTAAAAAAAAACAAAAGCAGAAGGCTGTCGCCCTCAAAGGTGACGCCCGATACCCGGCTGTCGCCCCCAGGGGTGACGCATGTCGCTTGGCTGTTGCCTGGAAGGGTAACGCCAGCCATCTGGCTGTTGCCCTGAAAGGTGACGCCGAGTTACAGGCTGTCGCCCCCAAAGGTGACGCCAGGAAACCATCGCCTGCAGTCAAGGGGAAACCTGGAGCTGCAGGAAAACTACCGCTACTGCCTACCCCGTCCAAAGGGAAACCGGAGGATGGGATTCCGACAGAACCCAGTAGCTCGTCAAGCCAGCCTTCCGGATCACAACACCTAGGTGTTGACGAATCCTAGACGCTGGTGAAACACACCAAGAGCAGGAAGAAGCTGGCACCAAAACACCCTGGTGACAACGGAACCAGCTCTACATCAGGCCGCAAAAAGGTAAAACCCAACTCCAAACGTCGGAGAAGGGAACGAGCCAGACGCGCCAATCAGACCGCTCCCCATGGTCAAGCCGAGGTTGCTGGACCGTCTGACCGGCCCCGAAGGGAGGAAGGGACGGAGAAATCTGCCCAACCACCCCAACAGGGCGACAGGGTGGACGCCAAAGGTGACGACAAGCAGACCAAGGGGAAGGGACCAGCGCCAAGAGCTTCGTCCAAAAGGCCGAGGCCTGAGGAGACCCCTCCTCAGTCCACGTCCAAGAGGACCAAGTCTGGGCCTACACCAACTAGGCAGAGGCCTAGTTATGCTGACGTGGCACAAGGTGACCTTGTCGTAGCCATCACGACAGCAGTGACGAGACGCCTTAGCCACACAGATGCCAACTCAGTGCTGGCAAGTCTTCAGGACCGGATAGTGAAATCCTCGCTATCTGCGTCCGAAGCAACGCCGTTTGGACCGGTTTTCCGCGGTAAGCCCATCGTAGCCGATGGGGTTATCAAACTATGGTGCGAAAACCTCCAAACACTGAGTTGGCTGAAGACAGCTATTGGGGATGTGTGCCTGCCATCAGGTGAGAAACTCACTGTGATAAAGCAGGTAGACATCCCCAAGAAAATCATCTGTGGTCTAGTGGTGCCGGGATCGTGGCCAAAGCCGAGCGTTATCGCTTGCGTGCTGAAGTGGTAGAACCCATGGGCCCAAGTAGACCAATGGACCTTGCTGAAGATAGACGCAGCAGAGAAGGACACGTTCTGCGTCCTCAGCATACCAGAGGGGGTCGCCAAGGACATAATGACCAGAGAGCGGAGACTGAGCTTCAACTTGGGCTCTGCGTACATCAAGTTCCGGGGCCCTAGGGGGAAGTTCATCGCTGAACTTTCCAACCCAGAGGCCGAGTCCGTGACCGATCCAGGCCCCTCGCAAGGGGGGACTGGAAAGGACATGGACACTACTCCGGCGCCATCAGCCTCCTCTGAAACCGCTCTCAGCAGCGAAGACGAGTTGGCAGGGGTGCCTCCTCTGACAGTGCCTTCGTCCACCGAAACCACGTCGAAGGAGAAATCCGACGACGAGGACGACGAGGGCTGGGCAAAGAGGATGAGTAGGCTGGAGCTTGAGGTGGAGGGAACTCTGTCCGATGGCGACGGCGCCCCTTTCAGTCAGGACCCTTAAGGTCCTTCAAATCAACCTCCAACACAGTCGCACAGCAACGGCTCAATTGCGCAAATGGTTGGAGGTTAACACCGGGGCCGTCATCCTGATCCAGGAGCCGTGGATCAGGGGGGAGAAAATATGCGGCCTCAACAACACCGGAGGTAAGATACTTGCTTATAGTGGGCCACAGGCACCAAGAGCCTGTATCTTAATTCCAAATAACATTTCTGTGTATACGCTAACAGAGTTCTGTTCCAGGGATCTGGTAACAATCAGTATCCTGCAGGCCCAGAACTCGAGTCTTCCGAACCTGGTGGTGGCTTCTGCCTACATGGCAGATGACGAAACGGTTCCACCACTGGAGGTCTCAAGACTGGTCGAGCACTGCGAGCGCCAAGCCCAGGAGCTGATCATCGCAGCAGACTCTAACGCACACCATCCAGCGTGGAGTATGAAGGCAAGTAACAGGAGGGGTGACGATTTCATCACTTATCTCTTATCTACCAAGCTAGCTATTATCAATAGAGGCTCCAAACTAACATTCGTCACTAGACGGAGTAGAACGATCATCGACGTGACACTTGCAACGGAGGGAGCTGCGGAATTTATCCAGGACTGGCACGTGTCGGACGAGGCATCTTGTTCCGACCACAGATGGATCCGATTTGACCTGCAGGCATGTACGATGATACCCGAGCCAACTAGGAACCCGAGGAAGACGAACAGGGCCACTTTTGCTAAAACAGTGCAAGGTAAGCTCAGTGATACCCGGTCGTCGGCTCGGCTCCAGACTAGGCCAGGCAATCAACAAGAAATTGAATCACAGGTAAACTTATTCACTGACACAGTCATAAAAAGTTACCATACATCATGTCCTCTAACCTCGACCGCCAAGAACAGCAACAGCAATAATTCATAGTGGGGTCCCGAGCTCGAAAGAATCAGGAAAAAGGTTAGACGACTTCTAAACAGGGCCATGAACACCAGTGATGACCAGGACTGGGACAGGTACAAAGATGCCAAGGCACACTATAAAAAACGACTACGCTACAGAAGTTCGTCATCCTGGCGCGGATTCTGTAGCAACATCAAATCCTGCAATGAAGCAGCACGGGTAAGAAGAATTCTATCCGCAGGGACACAACAAAACATTGGGTCCCTTTGCAGGAACGACGGCACATATACTACCTCCCTAGAGGAGACGTACGAGGTGCTACTCCAAACACACTTCCCGGGCTGCCAGCTCACACAGAGCTCGGACTGGGAGGAGGACAGCTATTCGCCTTCAGAGACTGATTGGCAGATCGCACAGAAGGTAGTAACGCATGAAAAAACTCTCTGGGCCATCAACAGCTTCCAACCATTCAAAGCGGCCGGACCGGACGGCATCTTCCCTGCTTTGCTGCAGTGGGGGGGCGGTGAGCTTGTGGAACTGGTAACCACGGTTCTTCGAGCCTGCCTAGCTTTCCAATACATCCCTCTTAAGTGGCGAGAAGCAAATGTCATCTTCATTCCCAAACCAGGTAAGAGTGACTACACCAACGCCAGGTCCTATAGGCCTATCAGCCTCACCTCCTTCATGCTGAAGACGCTGGAAAGGCTATGCGATAGGTATATCAGAGACACAGCGCTTTTATCAACCCCACTGCATAAGAATCAACATGCCTACAGTGTGGGAAAATCAACTGAATCAGCACTTCACGCTATCATAACTGAAGTTGAGGCAGCAATCCAATCCAAGTCTGTCTGTCTAGGCGTCTTCATAGACATCGAGGGCGCCTTTGGCAAGACTAAGTTCTCCAGCATAAAATTGGCTCTGAACAAACATGGAGTGGACGCCCTACTAGCAGGTTGGATAGTAAAAATGTTAAAAAATCGCATCGTTCGGCCTCCAGGATACGCAACGAAAATGGCACTTGTTGCGAGAGGGTGCCCTCAAGGGGGCGTCCTCTCTCCCTTACTATGGAACATGGTGGTAAACGGATTGATTGAGATATTGAACGCGGGGCGTTTCTACACAGTAGGCTACGCCGACGACATAGCAATAATGATAACGAGTCTCCACGCCAGCACCGCTTGTGACCTGATGCACGCGGCTCTAAGAATAGTAGAGAAATGGTGCACGGAGTACGATCTAACCGTGAACCCGTCAAAGACGGAACTAGTTATGTTCACACTCAAACGCTCTCTAGGCTTGTACACACTGCCAGGTCTATACGGCATAACGCTACAGCTGTCTGAGGAGGTAAAGTATTTAGGGATGATCCTCGACAGCAAATTGAACTGGAACAAGCACCTAGAGACCAAGATCAACAAGGCCTGTATCACCTTCTATCAATGTCGCAGAATGATAGGTAAGACATGGGGACTTAATCCAAAAGTCACCCTATGGCTTTACACCACAGTGATCAGGCCCATCATCACCTACGGGGCATTGGTCTGGTGGACCAAGACGACGCTGGCCACAACCATCGCGAAGCTACAACAATTCCAGAGGTTGGTATGTTTAGCGACTACCAGCGGTATGAGCACAACACCAACGGCAGCCCTGGAAATAATGCTGGATCTGCCTCCGCTCCATTCATTTGTGCAGCAGGAGGCGGCGATGTCTGCAATAAGACTACGGACTCTCGGTCTCTGGCAAGACACAGGTATTCCTCACACGCGAGTTCTTCAGGACAGTCTGAAGCACCATCACATGCTGCTGGCGATCAGTGACAGAATACCCAAACAGTTCGTATTTGACAAAAAATACAAAATCCAACTTGAGGAGCCCCCCTCCGGTGATCATAGCTCTACCGAGCTAATGGTCTATACCGATGGTTCGAGAACCAACGAGGGCGTCGGATCAGGCACCTTCTCGGAGGACTTAAACATCAGGTATCACACATCCCTTGGGGCCTACAACTCCGTCTTCCAGGCAGAATGCGTGGGCATCACGAGGGCGGCTACCATAATCGCCGACAGGAGGGTACAAGGATATAACATCCGCATACTATCTGACAGCGCGGCAATTTTACACGCCCTAAAGAGTAACACCATTACTTCGGGGCTTGTCCTTGAATGCCACAAATCCCTGATGGAGGTTTGTAAACATAACCAAATCGTTCTTCAATGGATTAAAGGCCATAGTGGATCGAGAGGTAACGACGCAGCGGACGAACTGGCGAGGAGGGCATCAGCGGAACAGGTACAAGGCCCTGAACCGATTGTCCCACTTCCATTATCACAGGTACGGAAATGGCTGCGTGAGAAATCACTTAAGGAACACAATAACAACTGGACCAACAGGACAGACTGCAGTCAGTCTAGGGCGGCACTGGGGGGCCGTAACACACGGTACACCCGACAGCTGCTGAGCCTAAATCGACAACAGTTGCGTCTGGTCACAGGCGCACTGACTGGTCACGGTTCGTACAGTAAACACCTATTCACACTAGGTATTACCGACAGTCCTCTTTGCAGAGCCTGCCTCGAGGCTGAAGAAACGGCCGCTCACGTGCTGATGGAGTGCACGGGAGTGGCGGTACATCGGGCGAAGTTCCTGGGCACACCGGGGACGCTCCGCGAAGCATGCGGCAACGTTTAGGCGCTGCTGGGCTTCCTGCTGGAGCTGGGTTGGCAGGAGTGAAGCCTACTTCCCACACACGCAAAATAGGCGCATCGAGACGTCGAGTTGCGGAAAACAGCCCGCCTACGAATACGAATACGAATACGAATACAATTAGCAGCCTAATTATCATAAGCAGCCCACTAAAAGTTCCCACTGCTGGGACTCGGGGCCTTAGTACCATTTATCTGCCAAAGTTATTAGGATGACCCAAACTTCATAATGGTCCATCGTTCTTACCTGTGTTGGGAGCATGCGCTGACAAGTTTTCAGCTTTTATAAAATAAAAAGGTCTGGGGTTCATGGGCTCTGGCTCTACATCTATTGTAATGACCAAAACTAAAGAACTTACAAAATACCTATACCACAATACGAAATAAAGTGGCCAAGTGCGAGTTGGACTCGCCCATGAAGGGTTCCGTTGCAGCAAGTAACATAATATTCATAGTACCCATAGTTCTTGTAGTTCGTTGTAACTTTGATGAAAGTTTTAATAATAGTGTATTTATGACGTACTAAAAAAAACTACTCATCAGATCGAGTTCAAACTAATTTTCGTTGGTAGTTTTTATGGTAATGTACATCATATATTTTTTTTAGATTTTTCATTCTCTTACTTTAGAAGTTAGAGGGGGGGGGACACACATTTTTCCACTTTGGAAGTGTCTCTCGCGCAAATTATTCAGTGTAGACAAAAACTATATTAGAAACCTCAACATCATTTTTAAAGACCTATCGATAGATACCCCACACGTGTAGGTTTGGTGAAAAAAAAATTTTTGAGTTTCAGTTCTCAGTATGGGGGGCAACCCTAATTTTTCTTTTTTTAATTTTTTTTTGTAAAAATCTTAATGCGGTTCACAGAATACATCTACTTACCAAGTTTCAACAGTGTAGTTCTCATAGTTTCGGCAAAAAGTGGCTGTGACATACGGACGGACAGACAGACAGACAGACAGACAGACAGACAGACAGACAGACATGGCGAATCTATAAGGGTTCCGTTTTTACGTTTTACGGAACCCTGAAAACAGAATAAAATTTATAGAATTGTTCTAAAAGAAACCTTATTAAAACATGACCTTAAAGTACAAATTCCTTGACACGTAGCATTGGGCTACAAGCTACGCCGTTACGTCTACGAGACTTCGTAACCATGTTACGGCGTAGCTTCGTAGCTTGAACCTCCATATTGTAATTTAATATTGTAGAGTATCACCAACTTATCTATGTAGTTGAGAGTGGCGCTAGTAGCGAGTTTATTGATACATCATTAAACATTTGGTAAGGAAATGGTATGGGTCTATAATACATACAAAATCAAAATAATCCTGCGAATATTAAAAGCGAAAGTTAGGATGTTTGTTGCTCAGTCACATCGAAACGGCTAAACGGAGCGAGCCAAAATTAGAAGCTAAGTTAGATGATAGTATAGCATAAATAGCTCATAGGTTAGTTTTTACTGCGAGAAAGTCACAGTAACGCATACTACGCGGGAGTAGCCGCGGGACGCTGCTAGCACTAAATAAATATATAATATTATATTTTTGTCATACATATAAATATAAGTCTCAACCACGAATCTCTATGGTCACAACATACCTATCGCTTAATAAATATGAAGCATATAAATATGTCAAAGGAAAAAAGTTGAAACAAACTTTTATCCCCTATTTCACCCATTTTGGGTCTGAATTTTGAATGGCCTCATTGTTTCCTGAAAGGTACAATCTAGACATTTTCAAGATCAGAGTGGCTATGTATTTTCTGAGTTTACCGAAGATTTCTTCCATTCCAGAGCGTGATGCTTGAGGTCAATTCACAGCTCACGAAAAATTGGTTTGTGGAGCGCCAAAAGAAATTTTTACTTCAAAATTGTAAAATTATTTTTATTTAATATATACAACGTGGTGGATTTACCCCCAACAATATTTTGACAGTCCATTCTAACACTGATGTAGACTTCGTCACCGAAGGTCTCTTTCCCCTCAGCACAGTAGATCACGAGATAATTCGAGTCAAAGTTTGACGTAAAATTCCTACCAAATCACCAGCTTCAACCTTAACGCATGTACAGCTGACAAACGACCTTACCGCCGACGCCACGACGTCGTACAAAAATCCGTGTCGAGATCAGGCCATTAGGGGTATGTCAAATAAAATAACAAACAAAACAAATATTTTTTTTATGGAAAAAAAAATTTAGCTTTCATGTCTAATTTTCACATACATGATTCAAAACGTTATGTAGATGAACTACAATGAATATTGTTGCACCTTTCTGCAACACCTTGTATATTGAATATTACTTTGATGCTTGAAGACGAAAGTCTTCAATCAGTGCGTGTTGCCAGTGATGACTTATGGAACTGAGACGTGGTCCTTAACTGTGGGCCTCATAACAAAGCTCAAAGTCACACAGCGAGCTATGGAGCGAGCTATGCTCGGAGTCTCTTTGCGCGACAGAATCCGTAATGAGGATATTCGCAAAAGAACTAAAGTAGCCGACGTAGCTCGAAGAGTAGCTAAGCTGAAGTGGCAATGGGCAGGCCACATCGCTCGCAGAACTGACAACCGATGGGGAAGAAAGGTTCTCGAGGGGCGACCACGAACCGGAAGACGCAGTGTTGGACGGCCTCCCACTAGATGGACAGATGACCTCACGAAGGTCGCTGGAAACCGCTGGTTGCAGGTTGCGCAGGACCGTTCGTTGTGGAAATCTAGGGGGGAGGCCTATGTCCAGCAGTGGACGTCTTACGGCTGATGATGATGATGATGATGATGATTACTTTGAATCCTATGCTAGTAATATTATAAATCTCAATGTATGGATGTTTGGATGTTTGTTGCTCAATCACGTCCTAACGTATGAACGGATCGGGCTGAAATTTGGAACACAGATAGATTATAGTCTGGAAGAACACATCAGCTACTATTTATCCCAAAAAAAAAATGAACGGGAAGTGCGCGGGTAATATCGCGGGGCGCTGCTAGTAGTAAATATGGAACGGTAAACACTTATAGCTTAATTGTATTGTTACATTTTAATTAGCAGCTATCACTTCTTGTGACTTCTCACACAAGGATTTGGCTTTGACCATATCCTTATGTCTCAAATATCAGTCATAGCTAAATTACGCCAATTTTATAATTAACAATTAGTTCTAAATGTATTCACCGCAGCAGCTAAGTTGGCGGCGCCGTACGTCGCGCCGTCAACTATCGCGCTCGTCAGCCAATACTTGTTCCATAAACTGATTATTTTCAATGAAATTTGGATAAAATGGTGTTTCAGAAACGTTCCTAGTGAAATAGTCGTTCGATAATGTAATCTACTAATTCTATTTGTCTTTGCGCGGTAATACGAGTAGATACTCTGGTAGGTTGTAGTCCATAAATAGCATAACGCTGTAAATAGAAAATCTTAATAAAATAACCTGATAAAAAGATAAACAAGTGATAAAATATAATGATAGAAAAGTGTTTTTTTAAATAAACAAGGTTATATAAATAAATAAATAATTTAATATATGTGGACATTTCACACAACACCATCTAGCCTTAAACTAAGCAAAGCTTGTACTATGGAAACTAGATCGCTGATATAATACTTATGTATTTTTAAATAGATATTAGTTATACATGACGGCGCAGGATGGCCTAGTATTGTTTGTAGACACCGCGACGTCAGCCCAGCCGGCGTCATTATTATTGGAGTATTCCATTTCAAGGATAATTAAAACACTCAACTTTACTTCAATCAAAGTTCACTTTTAATTAGCATACATTACATTAATTCACAATAGATTAAGTGTTCGCTCTCCGAGCGCAGACAAGCGACTGAGTGTTCCGCTGCCGCGCGCGCCTTCAAAAATTTATTTCCGTACTCTAACAATTAACTATATTAATAACTAGCTGAATCGTGTGCGCGTTGCTACGCCATCTATCGAAAGTTGGTGGAACCAATTCAAATCTAGAACAAATTTGGTTACCTTGGATTCTAATGACGCAACCATTTAAAAGATAGACATGCTGCTACGCAACGAAAGCTCTCAATGAGCAATATTTTTCCCGTTTTTGTTACATTTTTCATTCATACTCCGTTCCTTCCTTCTTTCCTACCTTCCTAGATAAATGGATTCATACCAGTAGTTCCCGAGATCCTAACGTTCAAACAAACAAACTCTTCAGCTTTATAATATTAGTATAGATGGTGGACAATTCACACATAATACCATCTGACCCTAAACAAAACAAAGCTTGTAAATGAATAAAACATCATTGCATGGCTGGCTCGAGACTTACTTTTTTGGAACATAAGTATGTAAGCATAATAATTTACAAATACCCACATATCTAGATACCATAGTAGGTAATAATTATGACAGTCAGATAGCCAGATAGCATAGCCACCCCTCTTTGTATTGCTATACTATATTTGTATGCTATTTTCAGCACGGGAAACTCGAAGCTGTGGTTTGAAGTCTTCTCCAACAGAGAGAAAGTCATGACCATAATTTACCAGGCTGGTTAAAGGACATCACATACATGTACTTTAATCATGTTAGTTTTCTCTAGCAAAGTTCAAAGTTCGTTTATATTTCATCATCAATTGGACCTTAATAAGTTCCAGCTCATTCAAAACAAATCCTTTAGTAGCGCAGTCAGCGTCCGCTGGTATGATCGGAATATAAACTTGCAGTGTGACCTCGAGCTACTCCGTACATAACATTTCTCTTCTTCTACCGCCGCTATTTTGATGCCAGCACCGCAACTCCTTCGTTGTCCAATCGTTCGATTATTAAATTAGCTTTTTTTTTTTTAATAAAGTGTGACGAGACGAGCAGGACATGTGCCTGATGGTAAGCAACATGCCTGCCACATAACAGCAGTGACATGCAGCTATTGGAACATGAAGAGTTCCACCTAAGTCTTTATTATTAAAATATACACACAACACCATCTGACACTTTTAAATTCATCACACAAATATTTGTACTGGGTGGGAATCGAACCCACGGTCCTCGGCTTCGCAGGCAGAGCTACTACCCACGTACCCACTAAGCCACGAAGTCAGTCACATTCTATAGCATTAAACTGTACTCTCGGGTGCCCAAACCCAGGTGCAGCCTAATTTGGGACCAACCATAGAAACTGCGGAGCCAGCTGTGACACTATTTCAACAATATCAGTTTTTATATTCATGTGCTGTTATTCTTATGGAAAATAAATGACTTATATTAAGTGCCGAAGCCAGGCTGAGCTCAAATAAGGCCTGTCGCCACTTCAGGTCCGAAGCTACGTAAGTCCGGATAGATGAAAAAATTGAACGACAAAAGGAAAATTATGATGATAGAATCTAAAAGCAATCACGTCCCACACACACACGTACAAACAACATCTCCAGTAGAACACAATCGGCTCAAAAATACAGCGACTTCATAAACCCGCGCGAGCGCTCAAAATATCCTTTTTAATATCACGATATGAGATTATGCGGCGGACATATTAAACGTACTATTGCTACTTCGAAAGTAATATTTCATACACTATCCTGGAAATATTTTAGGTTTAGGCCTTTTACTACTCACGACTCAGATTTTTTCACTCATATCTTTCATTAACAAACAAAGAATGTTTAAAGGTGTTTACTACAGTTAACACCTTAATTATTTTAATGAAATATTGGTAAATTATCATGGAATAGATTATTCAGAACTAGCTGTCTGTCCCGGTTGTCCCATAATAAATAGCCATATTATGTACCTACCATAGTAGGTACATAATAAATAGCCTAAAGCACTCAGGGATCACGTACATATTACAATGTAAACACTATACAGGACTCAATCACGATCAACATTATTATCCAATTATTTATTTGATTTCTCAGATTTTAGTTTTTACAATATGTAAATGTAAATATGTAAAAAAACAGCAATACATTACAAAAACATAAAGTCAGTTTGCCGCCAGTAGCGGGGCGGGACTCAAGCTACCGTTGTTTAGGGCTGCAGAGTGAGGAACCTCCTGACGATGCGCGCTGTGTCGAGGATGACATCCCTCTGCATCTGACCCTTAATCCAACCGTCCAGCGAAAGAAGTCTCTTGAGATATTGGACGAGACTTTTCGCTATGATGCCGTTTACCGACACAACTATTGGGACTATTATCGTCGAATCAACATCACGTAACATGGGAGGTAACAAGGTAAGGTAAGGTAAGGTAAGGTAAGGTAACAACATGAACCAAGTCAAGGTACTTGCTAAGCCTATCCTTTTCGGTTCTCACGAGGTTCCCGTCATGTGATACGGTGATATCGACGATCACAGCCCGGCGCTGAGACCAGTCTGCCAGCACGATATCAGGATTATTGGCGACAAAACCAGTCCTGTCCGTGACAATAGATTGGTCCCAGTAGAGCAACACATAACCATTCTCGAGAACTGGCAGAGGTACCGTACTTATAGTACGGTACCTCGGACTCGCCAAGGCCTTATCGAAATGCAAGTAGCTGGCGGATGATCCTAGCTACTAGGTTGTGTACTACTTTTTAAAGTGAAAAGTTCTTTAGGCGCGCCTAGACAAATTTTTCGGGGGAGGGTAAATTGGATTCTACCATCAGGCTCGGTTATGATAAGAAATCTTCGGGTAAACTCGGGACCTTGGCGATTGCGCATCTAGAAATGCGTCAGCCAACGGAAAATGCTGAAAGGGCGTGGCCTTGCCATCATGGCATGGCCATCTAGAAATGTGTGAGCCAATGGGAAATGCTAACGCATTTCTAGATGGCCATGCCATGATGGCGAGGCCACGCCCTCCGGTTACACACGTGTAATTCCCAAGGTAAGCTATCAAATTCTGAGTTATAAGTTTTCACTTCTATCAGCAGTTCGTATGACTGGCAATTTTTTTTTAGTATGTTCATCTTATCTGTAAATATTAGCATATTTAGCATACCATATATTATAGCAAGGCACCCCTGCAAAACTGAGGCTGTTAATCATAAAAACAATTTCATATTGTGACTAAAACAATTGTTTTAATGACACCAAAGCATATGTTTACTCCATATACTTCGTGTTAAGGCCCACCACCTGTTAAAAAGAAATGGACCAATACACCACATGGCAAAATCCAGAATCATAATCTGCGTGCTTTTCTGAGTTCACAACCGTACACCAAGTTCGGTCCTCATATTACGCACACTCAACTCCTTTTCGCGCCTTGGCTAATATGAATCCGTGTCGTGTCGTACGGTGTAAAGGTCGCGCTTGCCGCCGCGTCGGGTCCGCGTCACACGCGTCGTATATTCATCATCCCCGGCGCGAGCTGCATCTCGCGTACCAACAATAATACCATACCATTGGAACCTGCTTTATGAACATACTGTTAGACAACAATGAAAGTATTGTGAAATTCCTGAGGAATGTCATTTGAGACGATAATTTTTGAAGTGAAAACTTCTTTGGGCGCGCCTAGACAGGTATTTCGTGGGCTGTGGATTGAATTCTAGCATAACGCTCGGGTATGATAAGAAATATTCGGGTAAACTCGGGACCATAGCTATTGGCCATTTAGAAATGCGTCAGCCAATGGCAAATGCTGACAGGGCGTGGCCTCGGCATCATACCATGGCCATCTAGAAATGCATCAGCCAATAGGAAATGCTGACTTATTTCTAGATGCCCATGCCATGATGTCCAGGCCACGCCCTCTGGTTACACACGTGTAGTTTCCAAAGTGAGCTATCAAATTCTGAGTTATAAGTTTTCACTTCTATCGGCAGTTCGTATGATTGCCAATTTTTTTTTTTTAAATACAGCATCCGATTCAATTTATTTTCTGTGAAATCTTCGAATACGTCGACAAGAGTAAGGTAAAGAAATAAAGTAAAGAGAAGTTACTGGGCTGAGAGATAAAACACCTTACAATCTTATCTCCGGGACTCTTTATACTCCACTAGCTGCGTGTCACTGTGCTGTTATGGGCAGGCATATAACTGATATAGCTTACATACAGCACAGTGTCACGCAGCTATTGGAACATGAATAGTCCAAATCATTACTTAGCACTGCACTGCGCTCGTTACCAGAGACTTAACATATTATTATATCTCTGAGCCCCGTAATTTCTCTGTAAACATTGCCTTTTAAACAACTAGACCACAATAATGTTAGTGTTGTTTGCACATTACTGCTTGACGGTAAAATAACTGCCAACGATCGTACCGTATCCAGTGTTACGGTCTATGAGTCATTAATTCCTTAATTACATAAGTTCATCAGCGTTTTTCTGACACTTGAACATGTCACAACCTCGCGACACCTATTTTGGTCACAGGGCTCCAATTCAAGTGCGTCCAACTTACCAGCGCTGCTAAAAGAGGTCGCCACTATCACATTTCGCCGTTTCACAGTCTTCTTTTTCGTGTCAAAGACTATGATATTTTGTTTTTAAACCTATACTTACTATATCTATGTTATACACCTACCAGCATTACTAGTACTAGAATTAGAAGAAAAAAAAGTTTAAATGTGTGTTGCTCAATCACGTCGGATCTTCTAAACAGATTCTGTTTTAATATTTTGTATGAAAGGCAATGTTTCCAGAGCAATTATCGGGCTTAGAGATAAAACATCTTAGATATTTGAATGACGAGCGCAGTGCATTGCTAGGTATTTTTTTTTAATATTTACGTTCTGTTCGGAGCTGCGTGTCACTGTGCTGTTATAGCCAGGCGTGTTGCTTACCATCAGGCATATGTCTTGCTCGTCTCATTAAAACTAACAGTAAAAAATGGATTTCACGCGATACCGCCGCCAACTGTAAATCGAATTTGATGGTTATTTTTTATTTGGTAAAGGAAGTTTTTATACAGAGGTGGTCCCTATACATTTTATCGAAGTCGGTCTGGCGGTTTTCGTAGTATTTTTTTTTTAAAGCTAACTTTTATTTAAATACCTACTCTAAAACGAAGAAAAGTACCATAATATTATTGCAGTGTCACCGAAGTTATGTAAGTAACCTATCTAGGTTGAAATTTGGTATACTAACGACAGGAAGTTCTAATTCAACTTGCAAGATTTGTCCCATAGTCCCATACTTACATGGCAAGTAGAATAAAAGACTAAAATTTGCTTTCATGTATTTAGACGACGCGACGTAGTGATAGATTCTTATGAAGTTTTAGTCAAGTGTCTGATTTTTTTTTTGATACATTGAAGTAGTTTTTTTTTTTACCTTTAATAGTTTTACACTTAACCACCATTTCGTTCAAGGTTTTTTCGGAGGAAATAAATTTTAATGTTATTTTGTGTGTATATATTTTTTTGTGTCTCGTTTTTATGTCTCGTTAGTTCCATGTTCGTCGACCGGTTCAGTTAAGTTTGCGGCGCTCTCCGAACGAACACCGTTTGTTCTCCCGTGACAGCCGGCAGCCGCGGGCTCTCGCGCATCGCAGTCATTTAGCGAGACGCGTGACGTCACACCGTGTCACGTGACGTCACGCCGTGTCACTCGCAGCCCTGCGCGCCGATTAATGATGGCGAACCCTTGCCGGGGGCCATGGAGTTACGGTTCTACGTGAATTGCAATACTCTACAATAATGCAATACTCTAAAACAATCAACATCTAATTAAAAAAAAAAAAAAAATTAATAGGTCTACCGCTTAACTCTCCTGCTTTCTGCTATGGTTTGATTTGTGACGTCATCTGCCAATTTGATAACGCCGATGAAAGCACACAACTACATTCGCTTTCTGTATGCAGCGGAATCACAGATTAAATACCCTGTTGATCGGCGATAATACGAATTTCGCCTTCATTCACAACTCACCAGCGGGGGCGCAGGACGAGGTAAAAAGCCGCGCTGTGTATCTTGTCTTTGAGCAGAACTGATAGCAGATGTAGGTACTCGTAGTTGTCTGCTTTCATCGGATTTGAAAAGATATCGAACCGACGACAGCTTGAAACAGGACCGTTCTCGCTGTACCCATGGCCCGCCTGCTGTTATTAATTGCTCGAGAGTCAAATTGTTTTTTAAAAGCTGGCCGCGGTCTGTCAGACGCAGGTGCCGACGGCATTGTGGCGGTCACTGTTACACTTCAGCTCTTCTTTTTAAATACATTATTTTTGTGGACTGAAGGATTTTAGAAGCATCATAAAGAAACCAATCTATGTTCCCGCTGGTGGGACTCAGGGCGTTCTCTTACAAGGAAACCGATGACCGGGAGGATCATCCACCATGCTGGCCCAGTGCGGGTTGGTTGATGATACATAACCAACCTACCTACGTGTCGTTTTCGTTACCGTTCAACAATGCTATTTAAGTAATAAGTTACTTTTGTAATAGTAGTATTGGTGGCTTTGTTCTTGTAATCTCTGGTCTTGCTTTGATTATTGTAACATTTGTTTTTTCTTGTAATTGTTTTTTTGTTGTTTAGTTAACTACCTGATGTTGTAGAGAATGCTGTATCCTGCTAAGGGTATTCATAACAGGACATATTGCATAATTGTAAATTCACCTTTAACTTTTTTAATATGTATATTGTTGGTGCTTTTTTTAATAAATAAATAAATGCTACATTGCTATCTCAGCATGTGGGTGCCACGTTCTCCCAAGATTTCACCCATCCAAACAGCGGCACAAGTTACGGCTGGTCAACTCGGGAGAATGGCGACTGCCGATCCGGAGCCCCGAATTCAAATCCCACGCGTACCACTGTCTTTTCGAAGTCATGTGCGTAATGCAGCTAACTTAAAACGGGGAAGGAAAACATCGTGAGGAAACCGACATGTATCTAGAATATTTAGTGGTCATGTGTAATCCTTGAACACAATTCGGGCCAGTGCGTTGACTCTTTCCTTGCGAAAGACGACCTTTAGTGGTCTGCTTGTGCTGATTACCCTAAACAGCGCCTAACACGCACGTTTCGCTCTTTTGCCGCCGCCGCAACTACTCGAAACGAACATGTGTCTTAATAAAAAGTGCTCAAAGTTACTAAAGGAATTTTCACTTCAAAAATACTAAATGAAATCCCACGGTTTCGCTATTCAAATGTAATAATGCAATCACCCCCCTCCCCCGGCCGCCCCTCTCCCGATACAGGCACATATCGCACCCGCGTCATGCGCGCGGGGCGCTCACTTATTTGTAAATCTGTGCGAACGGCGCAGACGAGCGGCGCGCACGCTGCGGGTAGTACGCCCAAACGCGAGAGTTATAGACATGGGAAATTAGATTTCCAAGCGATAATACACAAGATACTTTAACAACAATAAAAACTATAACTACTATAATAGATGATATTTGCGAATATTTGAATAATCTTTAAATGTATGTCGGCACAAACAACATGCAAAACAACATATTGCGTTATCGCTACCGGCGCTCCGAACGGGACGTAAACAAGTGACTCACACTCGCCCCGCCACAGTGCTTTAAAAAGGCGCGCACGGGATTGGAGCAGACAACGAGTTCGATACCGACTCATGTCGGTGGGTGCCTCACCCCCCACACCGATAGGGCACCAGGAGGTGCCAAACACTCTGTCCCCCGGCACTAGCCCGAGCCGAGGTCGAGCCGTCTGAGGCGCCCTCGTGCTAGGTGCCGTAACGCGTTCCAGGTATCATCCCATGCTAACGGTATTAGCATACTAATAGGTTTACTAATTAGGTTAGGTTCATTTCGGGTCCTGCGCCCTCAGGCGCTAACCCGAATAGTCAGATCGGTAGTATAGGCGTCTCGTGGCCAGCTGCCATAGGTTAATTAAAAAAAAATTGGAGCAGACAGTCGCTTGCCTGCGCTCGGAGAGTAAACACCTAATCTATTGTAAGTTCGAGGAATCTATGCTAATTATAAGTAAACTTTGAAGTTAAATTGAGTGGTTTTAATTATCTCTGAAATGGAATAACGTCGGCTGCGCCGACGTTATTCCATTTCGCTGCCCAAAAACATTACTAGGCCAGCCTGCTCCATCATGTATCTTCAGCGTTTACAACAACAAATCATAACTCGAGCCCATTATAACACCACATCACAACAACTACTAACCTAATACGCAAGGTAGGTCATAGATCATCACTTAACATCAGGCGAAATTGCGGTTAAGAGTAAATATATGTAAGAAAAAAATTGGCGGTCATAGGGACTGCCGATAGAAGTAACAAAACTTATAAGTCAGCCCACTTTGGAAACTGCGCGGGTGATACCGGATGACGCTGCTAGTCTGGAATAAATCTTCAAAGTATTGTCGTTTAAATAAGTATTTTAAGCATTTTAGTATGAAAACTAATGTGGTTATTACACATTTTAAAACAAATACACGGGTAACTCACGTATAATATAGTCAGTCCAACTCGAGTTTCGATCGCGTCCGGCGATCTTCTTCAAGGCGAGTGCGCGCGCATGTTCGCAGCTCGATTGGCAACCATAATTGAGTGCTAATCAAGCTGCGGACATGCGCACGCACTCGCCTTGAAGAAGATCGTCGGACGCGATCGAAATTCGAGTTGGACTGTTCTGACTATATTATACGTGAGTTACCCGTGTATTTTAAAAATATTTTAAACATGGCCACCGTTGACTAGATAGACATTTGTATCATCTTATCTGCAAACTGCAATAAAGATTTCTTGAATTTGTATTTATTATACTTCTAATCATGACCATCTAGAAATGCCAACGTATTCTAAGCCATGATCCCGAGTTCACCCAAAGATTTCTTTCATTTACGAGCATGAGAGCACATTGAGATCTAGCGCTTAATTCACAGCCCAAGAAAAATCTGTGTGTGATACGCCAAAATAAGTTTTCACTTTAAATAAATTTTTTTTTTTACACTGACATTTTTAAAACGCAGCATCAAACCGAAACCTGCTAGTCTGCCGTGTCGCCATACCTCCCCCTCTCCAAACTCCTGGAAGGTCGCGGCGGGAGGTTCCCGCGAAACCATATTTCAAACAGTCAAGTGCGTTGTCAAATCAGAACGTATGCCGTACATAAATAAAAATGGGAACGTCCCGGCTGCCGACTGCCTCCACTGCCTACCGTACACTGCTGACGAAAATATTTATTAGCACATTTTTTAAGACATCAAAATACCTAAAAGTATGCTTGTCTAATAAAATTTGAAGTGTTTGTTGCGTTTGAACATGCCAGTCTTAGAATGTATTAGACTTATTTGCATTATTTTCTCACTGCTGCGATCCTATTACCTAGTATATTACAGTAGTAAAAAAACATAATATATATTTTGCTGGTAATAATATCCAAATAGATTATTCCTTAGCCATTACCGATTTTGTGGTCAAAGGCGGACTTAACATGTGCCTTTCAAAATTTGAAACAAACTATTTGTACTACTACATAGATGCACTTTTAACTGTCAACTCTCTTAATATTTTGTTTCTTTCCTAGACATTTAAAATAAATTAAGAAAGTCTGTGTTTTTTTCGCTAAACATATCCACAAAAAAATGCGCATTTTTAATTCGGTGTGAAGTAATGAAAACATCGTGATAAATAGACGTGTTCCAACAAATACGTTTCTCGAGGACATGTGTGATCTACCAAAACTCACTTGGCCAATGTGGTCGATTATAATATTAAAGCAGATACTACTTCCAGTAGTGGGAAAATAATGCTTGCATCAATAATAAGTTTGTATTTGACCGCCATCTCGCCTGATGTTAAGCGACGATGCGATCGACGTTGGAACACTCTTACCTAGAAGAAGCTGATTAACTCTCAATTTGAAAACATCCATAGGATCCCTAAAAAACAGATTGGGCAACGCATTTCACAGCCTAGACATACTTATTATGAAAGTAAAATCAAAATACAAGTGAAAGTGTGAACTAAAATTAGACCTCATCGTTAGAGGCTTTAGAACGTCACCCACGAAACGATATTGGTTATGCATACCTACTATTTCCAGCAGATGGATAAAAAAGTCGGAAAATGGTGAAATTGAATTCCTGCAAGTAAAATTTCAGATTCATCACGAAGATTACGTCGATGAAATCGGCTCAGGATATGAATCAATGGCGTAGAGAAGAGGAAAGCAGGTGCGTAGCTCGGGAAACTTCACATGGATATATAGGCATTACACAACAACTTCCCTCGGTGGCATCTTGTTGTGTGATGGCGAATCCCCACCGAGGCTGGAAACTTTTACTCACGCTTCTCTTCCTTGAGCAGCAAAGCATGTAGAAGTTGAGCCTTTACTCAATTTCTACACTGAAAAACTTAGAAAGGTTAATCCGCTGATACTGCTATCGGTCAATTAAAATTCTTAAGTCTTCCAGGTGAGGGTCCGCGGTCACTCTAATTACCAAACGGTGAACGGTGCGTAGAGGCATTTCCCCACACAAAAAACGATGGGTCGACACTGACTGAAGATGATAATGATGTCGTAAATAGTACTGAATATGACGAGTGCCGCTTGCTCGGCGCGAGTGTACGGGCCCACTTTTCTAAATAAATCATGGTCATGTCTTCAGGAATACCAAATCAGTCGGCGGCGCCCAATGTGCGGGAAACACTAGCGGGCGCGCCTCGAATGCAGATCGCGCGGAAACACACGGCTGGCCATTTCGGACCGATGCGCTCTAGTGGCATTTTATACCCTAAAGACAATTAATAATGTTTCTTTATTTTTCGCATATGAGTGATTATACTTATATATGTGTAAAGCTAAAATTTAAATTTTAGGTTTTTAAATCACCAACATTAAACAACAAAAAAGAACTTGACAGTCGAACTTATCGTAAGCAAAACTTAGGGTATTTTATTATAGGAAAGGGCAAGGTACGCCAACTGCGCGGGTAAACCCACGGAGTCCTGCTAATCCTACTAATATTACAAATGGGAAAGTTCGGATGTTTGTTGCTCAATGACGTAGAAACTGCTGAACACTTTTTTGAAGTGAAAACTTCTTTAGGCGCGCTATAGACAGAATTTTCGTGGGCTGTGAAATGGATTCATCAATCGTCACGCTTGGATATGATAATGGATCGGATCGGATATGAAATCTTCGGGTAAACTCGGTAAAAACGGCCAGGTAGGTACCAGGGCAACAGAAACAGTAAAGAGTTTCGATTACCTACCTCCAATAGCCCAGCGTTTATCTCCAGATACCAGGACAACAGAAATATAAAAGAGTTGCGTTTGCCCCTAGGTACCAGTACCAGGGCAACAGCAAGTTTTCACTTCTATCGGCAGTTCCTATGACTGCCAATTTTTTTTTTTTATAGCATAGAGTGACGAGACGAGCAGGTCATATGCCTGATGGTAAGCAACATGCCTGCCACATACAGCACAGTAACACGCAGCTATTGGAACATGATTGTCCAAATCATTTCCTAGCACTGCACTGCGCTCGTCAGCCAGAGATCTAAGATATTATGTCTCTAAGCCCTGTAATTTCTCTGGAATCATTGCCCTTCAAACCGGAACACAGTAATGTTTGCACATTACTACATTGGGTTGCAATTTGGAACAGAGTTAGACTATAGACTGGAATAGCACATAGACAGCAGATTTACTTATACATATTGCGGGAAAACTGTAGTGTGCTATGTAGCTGATTCATATGGATAGAACTCTTTGTAGAGTTTGGAGCTCTGCACCGCTGCTCTACTAAAAATGTTACAGAAGTCTAAAAGATATTTCACTTCAAAAATTGTTGCTTATCAACAACCGAGTTAGTGGTCAAACGTAGGCTAGTCCGAGTTAAAGAAAACAGAATTTAATTTAAACTACAGCTTAACTTCAAAAATAATACGTTCCTATAAATCAGCCTCATACAATATGGTCCCGTATGTTTCCCTCGACTAGCCTCCCTTCCCCACAAGGGTTGAATATGTGAATAGCTGATGGTCTAATACGAAAAATCAACTGCTGATCGTTGTTTGCTCGCCGCGAAACTGACTTGCGGCTTTGTGAGTAAATATGATTAAATAAGGGTCGGGTGTGACACGCCACGCCACGCCACGCCACGCCACATGTCCACATAGTACGCATGGCACCGCGTGTTAACGCCTTCTGATATGAGACTACATTTCTTATGTTCTATGATTGCGTCGTTGTATCATACAAGCGCCATTATCTTTATGAAGTCATATTCGTAATGACGTTAACTTAAAAACGGAAAAGTAAAACATCGTGAGGGAACCAACATGTATCTAGAATAGGGTTTCCTTGAAAGCAAGATCATGTATCATCCACAATCAGCCCAGTTGTAGATTATGGCCTTGGCTCTTTCCTTGCAAGAGAAGGACCGAGTCCCAGCGGTGGGAACATTTTGTGGGCTGCTTATATGTTATGTGTGTTTGTAATGCTGCTAATTTAAAAACGGTGAAGGAAAACATCGCGAGGAAATGGACATCTAGAATCTATCATGACCCTAGAATCTTTTGAGGTCATGAATCATTCGCCAACTCACACTGGGGCAGCGTGGTGGACTATAGGATTGACTTTCTCCATACGAGAGAAAACCTCGAGTCCTACCTATGGGAACATATTTATAGTTTAGCTGCTTAATAACTGAGCTATACGAAACTAGTTTTTCAAGCTAGTGTTAGCAAGCTAGCAAGCAATCTAACAACTTTGATCTCTGGGTGACGAGCGCAGTGCAGTGCTAGGTAATGATTTGGAATCTTCACGTTCCAATAGCTGCGTGTCACTGTGTTGTTATGTGACAGGCATGTTGCTTACCATCAGGCACATGACGTGCTCGTCTCGTCACTCTATATTAAAAAAAAAATGGTTGTCTGTAAAGTCGGTTTACTGACGATAGTTGAACGTGACAACGTCTTAAGAAAATACTGATGGAATGGTAGCATTTTTCAAAGCGAGGTAACGCCGCATGACGTCATGTTTTTTCGTGCGTGCAGCCGGCTTCATCGAATTATAAGACGTTGTCACGTCAAAAAAAAAACAAAAAGCAAGTACTTCTAGCTTCGTGTAGACAACGTTACGCAACGCTAGTAAAGTACCAGATAGCTAGCTTACTAACACTAGCTTGCTGACCTAGCTTGATAGCCTAGCCTCGTGTAGCTCGGGTATTAGTGACACGCCACGACACGCCACGCTACACCACACCACACATGGCATCGCGTGTTAACGCCTTCAGAAATGAGATTTCATTTTTCATGTCCTGTGATTGCGTCGTTGTATTATACAAGCTCTCACAGACTTCATTGCTTATTCTGAGCAACTTTCCAATTCAGATATCTGTTATACTTATCAAAATATTATAGTGGTTTTAGCAATGAAGCTGGAATATCGTTTTCTTTGATTTTCAGTTCCAATGCAAATTCAAATCTACTTGGTGTTATCTAGCTTTTTAGTAGAGTCAGAGTATTTTCAGTACCTATTTTTGCCCATCGCTGCAGCCCCCAGTTGTTTTTGGCTTTTTTTAAGAATATTAGAATGACGAGAAGAGTAAAACATGTGCTTGTTGGTAAGCTTAATTCAGCTGTTTGAACACGAAGACTCCAAATCCCTGCCCAGCATTGCGCAGCGCTCGTCATCCCCCGGAGACGAATTATTTCTTAACTCAGTAAACTGGAAACATTGCCCTTCGAACCGGAACACTTTAACGTTAGCTCATTATTTCTTGGCAGTGGAATCACTGGCATAGGTGTGGTATTTTCCTAGACAGATTTCAAAGAGCCCTACAACCTGTCTTTAGGAAACTCACGATTTAATTAACTGCGACATTGCATCTTCAGGGGAAACTCCACGATATTTTTTTCCTACACGATTATTTACGATCTAATTAAAGGTTTCTCGCACGTCCAATGTTTACAAGTACTGAAATGCTTCGCTTCAGAAACCTCGTCTAAGTAAAACCGATCGCATTTGATGAAATGTGCGGCGACCGGCGACAATCAATTATCTTAACTGCCTTGGCGAGTCACGTGGTGACCACTATCGGTCCTCTCACACGCTCACACACACAACATTCATCTATTATACTATCCTACTAATATTATAAATGTTTTTTTGACGTGATAACTTCTTATAAATCGATGAAGCCGGCTGCACGCCCACAAAACATGACGTCATGTACCGTTACCGTCGGTCGTTACCGTCGGTCGTTACCTCGCCGCATGTTTCTTACAGTTGTATTAATTATTTCGACCAGTAGTTCAAGCGGGGATGTAGCTCAGTGGTAGAGCGTTCGCTTTTCATGTGAAGTGCCCCGGGTTCGATCCCCGGCATCTAAAAGCTTTTTTGCATTGTTTTGATTGAAAATGACTAAATTCTACTGATTACTTTTTACATACAAATCTATTAAACAAATGAAATTAAAATTTTCTTTTGAAAAATGCTATCATTCCACCAGTATTTTCTTAAGACGTTGTCACGTTTTATCGTCAGTAAACCGACTTTACAAACAAACATTTTTTTTTTAAATAAAGAGGGACGAAACGAGCAAGACATGTGCTTGATGGTAAGCAACATGCCTGCCACATAACAGCACTAGTGACACGCAGTTATTTGAACATTAAGAGACCAAATCATTACCTAGCACTGCAATGCGCTCGTCACCCAGAGATCTATGATGTTATTTATATCTCTAAGCCCTGTAATTTCTCAGGAAACATTGCCCTTCAATCCGGAACACAGTAATGTTTGCACATTACTGCTTGGCGGTAGAATAAAAGGTGTGGTACTTTCCCCAGCCTGACTCTGCTAAGAGTCCTACCACTACACATATAGTGTCATTAATATTACAAAGCGCCAATCGCAGGAATCACTGGATCGATTGCAAACTATCTGGATCTACTACTACTAACTAACTGGATCGATTTAGTAGTGGTAGGACTCTTAGCAGAGTCCGCCTGGGGAAGTACCACACCTTTGCCAAATATTCTACCGCCAAGCAGTAATGTGCAAACGATACTGTGTTCCGGTTTGAAGGGCAATGATTCCAGAGAAATTACAGGACTTAGAGACATAATATCTTAGATCTCTGGGTGACGAGCGCAGTGCAGTGCTAGGTAATGATTAGGACTATCATGTTTCAATAGCTGCGTGTTACTGTGCTATTATGTGGCAGGCATATTGCTTACCATCAGGCACATGACCTGCTCGTCTCGTCACTCTATACTATAAAAAAAATATATTTCACCGTTAGATAGGTACGTGATCCCTGAATGCTTGTAAGGTTTATTGCATGGTACCACAAGCGAAACTGAGGCGAACCGCTAGTGGTATTATAAACTTGTTTGGATGTTTGTTGCTCAAACGCGTTGTAACGTTTGAACGGATCGGGGTGAAATCTGCAACACAGATAGATTATAGTCCGGAAAAATACACAGCTACTTTTTATCCCGAGACAATAACGGGAACGTGAACTGTGCGGCTGAATCCGCAAAGCACTGGCAGTAGATAGATAAACTATTTATTGTACTTAAATTACGAAAACTGACGAAAATACTGAATTCTTAATAAAAATAGCAATTGGCGAACTTATCGCTACGATCAATTTCTTCCAGGCAACTGTAGGATGGTAAGGAAGATAATGGTGGAAGACGGGAACGAGACGAAATCGGAAGCATATTAGTTTCAATGGTAATTAAACAGCCCACTAAATGTTCCCGGGTGGTACGGCTCTTTGCAAAGTCCGCCTTGGGAAGTACCACAACACCTTTACCAGTTATTCTACAGCCATGCGGTAATGCGCAAATATTCGTATTCTGATTTGAAGGTCCATATGTGAAACCCGTAGTAGTGATAATAGAGCAAGAGCCCACGAGGGCCAGACCTTCGTTATTTTATAAAGGCTGAAAGTTCATCTGTGCATGTCCCCTATACAGGTAAGAACGACCAGGGACTATATTATAGTTTGGGTTGTGGTTACTTGGGCAGGTAACCGGTAGTAAAGGTGTACAACTCAGCTGAGCGTCTAAAACGGCGGAAATATGCAACCCTCGGTAGTGGTTTTACATTTAAGTCTTTTGGGGTTGAGATATCGTGCCTGTGAAGGCCGGGAGCTCACCTCATCTTCAAAAGCTTTCCGAGCGCTTGGCCGACGCAACGTGTGACCAAAATGCTGGCGTTTGTTTAGCCCAACGCATAAACATCGCTATTCAGCGTGGTACTGCCGCCAGCATGCTGGGCACGCTTCCGACTGGTAGTGGGCTTGAACATCTTGTCATCCGGTTTTTGTTAATATTCAAAAAACCGCCTCCCTGTTTTCTAGATGAAAAATGTACATGGTTAAAACGAGACCCTATTACTGAGACTTCGCTGTTCGTCCGTTCGTCCGTCCGTCTGTCACCAGACTGTATCTCAAGAACGGTGATAGCTAGACAGTTGTAATTTTCACAGATGATGTATTTATATTGCCGCTACAACAACAAATACTACATTACACATTTTCTAATAAATATCAGATCGTGTTTCGTACCATGAGGTGCCATCTGTAGTTAATGTGGAAAAACATTAGAAAGCTATTGTCATATTATTACCTGACGATAGATGACGGATGACGGATGGCGGATTTGAGCCCGGTGTGTGTACCAGGGATGTGCTTCGACTCCGACTCGGATAATTCTGAACTTTCGATTACTATTACACCTTTGTTCCGTCTTCAGCTCCGAAATTTAAAACGGAGGATGTAATCGGAGGTAAGGTGTATAAATATCGCAGATAATCCCTTATTGTGGTGGATAGTAAATGAAAATACAAAATCCCAACTTCCTAATTTAATTGTTTATCGTGTCCACGTGTTTGGCAAAAAAAATGTACCCAATAAAAATGTCTCCTGCCACCACTTCTAATCCTGCCTATGCGTCCGACTTCGGTTCCGATTCCGATAAATCAAATTTTGAAACTCCGATTCCGCTTTCGGTTCCGATAAAATGACCTCCGTTACATCTCTAGTGTTTACAATGTCACAGAATACTTAGAAGTTCGTATGTACCGAACTTTTTATTACCGTTATTATTTAATTTCTATGTAATTTCCGAACCACACGACCAATCATGTTAAAATTTTGATGGAAATATAATAAAAATGTGTTCTTTCTGACAAAATAAGAATTAACGAAATTGAACAACGCAAACATGAGTGACATCCAAATACACATTCTGACTTTCACCCCTTTCTGCAAGAAAACCGTGCGTGCAGATTTTGGGGATAAAAAGTAGCCAGCTACCATCTCCTTAGTATGATCTTAAATCATGTCATGTTTAATTTGAATTGAATTAGTAGTTTCGGCGTGATGAGAGTTCCCTATACAGATAGACAGACAGACACACAGACATGAAAGAAAAAAAATGTAGTTTCGCCATCCGTACCGACTATGGAGTGCCTCCAAAATTTTTTTTTTCAAAATATCTTCAATGTACAGTATTCGACCCGCTACAGTTTTATTACAAGTATATAAATATATTTTAAAATTTCTTTGAAGGTTATTTCTAGATAAGGTTTATTCTATAAAGGTAGATAAAAATAACATCTACCGGCTCTTTACTGTTTTTGTACTTTTTTTAATGCTTATAAATTAAAAGAAGAAATAGAAAGTAGAAGTACATTTAGTAAAATTCGCTGTGCTACAAAATGACCAGAATCTTGTAAGTAGTACAGCGAATTTTACATTCAAAATTTACAGTAGATTTTAGTACATTTAGATTTCCGATACGTGTTGTAACTAATTCGATGTCTCGGTACATCAACTAACCACTAATTGTAGGTATAATTTAAAAAAAGTGATAAGGAAACATTAACAGGTAAAACAATACAAATTAGTGCAAAAAAAAAGTTTATTACTATTTGATATTTAAGTGTAGTGAATTAGATGATATGCTACTTACACTTATCGCCAAATTCGACTTTTGCTCAAAGCTTAGCATAATTACTCACATGCAGCCTATTCTGTGTTAACACAGCTGTATTATAACCCTTCAGGCTGACCAAGTGCGGGTTGGCTGAGGATCAGTTTCCTTGAAATATGTATTTCTTGGAATTTGCTGGTTTCATTGGTTTGCCCGCATCATAATCTGTTTGGTACTTTAAATGATCTAAGCATACATAGGGACTGACAGACAGCGGGAAGTGAATATGTTTTTTACTTTGTAGTGATTATTGCATTCTTTTTTTATGTGGTGAAGGTATAGGTGGTAGTAGCTACACCAGGAGGACTTGGGATTTACCATTACATTTGAATAAATTATAACACATATAGTGGTTAACAGTAAACATAATACAAAACTCTATTTTTTTAATATCTCTAAAACACAATTAGGAATTATAGAAATTATGCATTTATTTAGTATAAAATATGTTTATAATATAATTAAATTTTGTGGGAGTTCATAGAAATACACATAACTTAGACTATATTAGACTAGAATTATTCAGAAGCACATTTAGAAATGAAATCGCACAAAATTTAAGACAAATGTTTAAACGGAATGAGAAAACGATTATTTGGCGATTGGATGAATCAAGGATGTTTAGGCTTTGTACCAATTAATAATAGGTGATACTTTATTTTGTTTATTTATCACACGCTCTGTAAGGACATTGTAGTGTAGTAACTTAAATTTTATCGTGATTCGTATTTATTTTATTTTAATTTTATTCTGATTTCCGGGTCAAAATGCATACTTAGGTTTTGCGACAAATATAGTCAGTTTAACTGTATTACTGACTTTAACTGTTTTCAGTAAGTCAATAAGGCTTATTTGCGTAGAGGTCACTTTGACACTAATTTAATTATGCTAGTTGTTTACCTACAAAATTTGAAATTATTATCTCCTGAAAGCTTTGGAGCTACATCGGCAATGTAGCCCTAGCCCTAGCCCAAAAAAATTGTAGATACAAACTCCAGTTAGTTCACAACTTCTATGTGATTATTTGTAGTTTTTCAATGATTATTTTCATACTTCGAGGTCAGAGGAGGAGACAGTAATAGCAACGACAAAGTCTGTTTAGTGAGGCAATAAAAGAGGGGGTCTTCATTGTAACTTGTCGATGAGAAGAAAAAATTGACACTACTCAAGTTCTATGGCAAATATTGTTTTTTAACTTTCGCGATTTGAACAAACAATGTTTATATTGAACGTGGCTTAGTCACGATATAAATCATTGTTAAATTTCGACATTAACTCGACATTTCGACAGTGTTTCTACCATCGCGTCGTGGTCACTAGAAGACTGACTCGAGAAGTGTTCTCGTGAGGCCATGGCGGTTGTATTGCTACCGAAACGTTGAGGTAATTAAACAATGGTTTACCTTCGTATCGTGATTAAGCCCCACTTAATATACACATTATCCTATCAAAATTGTTGAACTATGTTACTTACAAAGGCTTTAGTTATAAAATACGACAGTGTGACGGGTAGTGATGGTGGAATGAAGGTGTCGCTGGTGATCAGAGCGGCAGGCCGGTGATCTCCCGGATCCACGCGCGCGCGAGCGGCACGTCGGTGTAGACCCCGGGGTGCGCGGGCTCGGCGCAGCCGATGCCGAACGACACCAGCCCCACCAGGTGGTTGTTCAGCACGGCCGGTCCCCCCGAGTCGCCCTGGACACGGGGGAAATACAACCACCTTTACAGCTTGTAGGTAACATAAGGGGATACAAAACATCTTAAAAATAGACCCATACAAACAGGCTTCTTCGAGAGGCGTGCAATATGTTTCGTAATAAAAATGTTATTATTCTTTTTACTTTGTAGAATACAATACATATAGCCTTAAAATCACAGAAATCGAAGTAATTGCCTTATTATTTAGATTTCTGTGCTTACAATAAGGACTTACGCCAATTGAAACCATCCAATAAGTTAACATTTTTTCAACACAGTTGTTCTCTTTTAGATTTAAAAAATACGTTGATACATGATACACTAATGATCATCAAATATAGATAAGCAGTGGCGATAGAGGCAATGAATGGGGGAGAGTAAAAATCAGCACAGACAGAGCTAAGTTAAAATTCTTTTTTTTGTTGTATACCTATACAAAGGTAGGGTTTACTTGTGTACCTCGAGTACTCAAGCTAGCTCAATGGCTTCTTACAGCAGTGTCATGTGGCGGTTTACACTTTTCCCTTAAATATGGTTGATGAGAGCGATAGCTGAAATAATAACATATGTGACATACTCGTAAACGGGTGCTCCTTATCAGAGTTAGTTTACTTTTGGCACACACGCTAGATAGACATTTGAGCTTACGTCTAAAGCTTCCTCCAAAATGTTTAATGTAACTCGAATGAAAATCTAAATTCTTACATATATATAGCACATGTTACAGACACTAGCAGCAATTATTATTTTTACGGTTTAAAGTGACAAGGCGAGCAGGACATGTCCTTGATAGTAAGCAACATGCCCGACACATAACGGCGCAGTGACACGCAGCTCTTGGAACGTGAAGAGTCCAAATCATTACCTAATTTTAAATTAAAATAAGTATCTCACCTGGCAGGAGTCCTGTCCCCCAGCCACCAGGTTCCCGGCGCAGAACATCCGGGGGGTGATGGTCTTGTAGTACTTGTGCGGCAGCGACTGGCACACGGCGTGCGGGATGATGGGGATCGACACCTGGCGGATCACGTTCTGCATCTGCCTTTGCTGTATCGGGATAACACAGTACCAGGTTACAGGAGTTGCTAAACTCATAATTGAGTTGAAACAGAAGAGATTTACAATAGAGATTTCCATAGAACAAAGAGCTATGGCAACACGTTGTTGAGCCAAAGTCTGTGAGGCTTAATGTGTATCGAAGATGGTATTATTTTGATTTAAATTGACGTAATCATTCAAAACTCGTCTCGCATCACGCTAAAGCACCGTCTTGATCCCCTCGGGATGAGCATCATAACTATTTATTTCGTTGTTGTAATCTGTCTGTTCAGAATATGTTAAGAAGAAAATGGACAACGATATTCCATTATCTAAAGATAGCAAGTTGTTTCTAGATTTGTCAACTTCCTGGTTTGAAAAAAATAAATTATTTTAACACAAATTGATCCCTAACATAGAGATGGACAGAGTGGCAACAATTCATCAGGTTAAGTAGAATGTCTCCAAGTAGACGAATATGGTATGTTATCCGACAAAGAACTGTCCAGCACTGGACTGGTACAGGCTGGTTGATTTAATTGTGCTACCTAATTATAACTAGTTGTGCGCTCTGAGACTTGCAACTTACAGGTCTGATGTCTGATTCAGACTATTTGAGTCTAAATTAGATGTTTTGTAAAATATTTAGCCCGAGACACCTATTAGATTCCGTGCAATTGTACATAAGCCTACAATGGATTGACTACTAAATTGCCTTTTGAAAAACATTATGTTAAAACGGCTTATTTAAGCACTGACTCCAGGGTATTAGGTCAGTAGGTGCACAGACAATTGACCATTCTTGTCAGACTTCAAACAGGTTGCCCCAAAGACATACTTATATTTTAAAACACCTATTTTTTATAACTACAATGAGCAAAAAATTGAATACATAGAAATATAATGGTTACGGTTTCGTGTGTGTGTCCGTTTTTGCTTCTGAAGTTTAAAGCATGTTGAAGTAGTATATTCATTCGGTGGATGAATCAAATTAGCAAAACATTAACATCATTCACGGGACTGAGATGAATTCATTAGATTATTTGATAAATAATTTATATTAGGTCATGAATAATATAATCTAGAATTATACTTGGCCACAGAAAGATATTCAATTAAAACTTAATAACCTACTTCTCCCAAAAACAACATCAATCTAATATTAAATTCAGATATATATATAAATCGTCCTAATCGTCTTATATCGTCCAAATATTCTAAATACATGTAAGCAAATTTAAGTTTTTTGTTCTTTCACAAACTGCCACACCGATTTCCATAAAATGTGTGTGGACTTCCTCTGAACTACAAAAAAATAATATCGCTGTTCTACCCTACATACGAGTATATGCTGTCTTTCAAATGTTCAGCCATTCTGACGTGATCAAGTAACAAATATCCAAACTTTCGCATTTGAAATAATTATTTATTAGTAGGGATAACATTATTTTTTAAAAAGTTGGAATCCATTAATAAAAAGAAAATAAGAACTGCCGCTAGAAGGGAAAATTTACAACTCCAAATTTGATAGCTTACTCTGGAAGCTACGCGGGTGATACAGGAGGGCGTGGCCATGAACATGGCCATCTAGAAATACGTGAGCATTTCTAGACGGTCATCATCATCATCAACAGCCCACTAAACGTTCCCACTGCTGGGACTCGGGGCCTTCTCTCGCAAGGAGAGAGTTAAGGCCATAATCCACCACGCTGGCCCAGTGCGGGTTGGTGGATGACACATGACTTCGAAAGATTCTAAGTACATGTGGGTTTCCTCACGATGTTTTCCTTCACCGTTTTAAGTTAACGGCATTACGCACGTGACTTCGAAAAGACAGTGGTGCGTGTGGGGTTTGAACCCGTGGTCTCCGGATCGGCAGTCGCCGTTCTCCCGACTAGACCAACCGTAACTTACTAGACCAACCGTAACTTCGGTCAATGATGATTAATAGGACATTTTTAAGCATTTCTAGATGGCCAATGGCCACTGTTCCGAGTTTACCAGAAGATTTGTTATCATTCCCGAAGGTGACACTAGCTGCTTGCGGCTTCAATTCACATCCCACGAAAAATCTGTCTCTGGTGCGCTAAAAGAAGTTTTTACTTCAAAAAGTATTTGATTAGTACTTTCTTACCTTTGCCCGCGTGTGCCCCCACCCGCTAACAGTGACGAGCGCGCCGGCCTTGATCTCGTTGACGTTCCCGATGGCGATGGGCCGCGCGAACTGCGACACCGGCACCGCCCGCTCCAGCAACACCAGCTGGTAGTCGAAGTCGTGGAAGTGCAGCTTCGAGGTGAGGTTCCAGTTGGGGTGTAGGAAGTGCGCGCAGATCGGGTACCGGACGCCGTCGAACTGGGAGCTCGAACCCGCGATTATGAACTGTTCGTCGGTCCTGGTAAGGTTCAAATTGATATTAACACCCTCCTTAGTTCCAGCCTTCATGCCCCTTATAGATTTATAGGTACGCTTCTCTTACCTAAGTTACGACTGGTCTCTCGCGAGAACGGCAATTGCCGATGCAAAGGCCCTGGCCGTAATCCTGATGCGCATGGAATTTGAACTAGGGCCTTCTGTATTATTCAAGTCGTTTGCGTGATAAAGCTATCTTAAAACCATGCATAAAAAGGGAAACCATGTTGCTAGAATATTTTGGAGTCGTGCGTCATCCATCAATTCGCACTGGGCCAGCTGTGGTTTGTGCATTTGAGTTTCTGCTTGTCAAGGCATATCCAGAAGATAGAAACCCCCGGGTACCGTCAGTATGAAATAACACTTACCTAATAATAGGCTGCTTACGCTATGCCTGTCTTGTTCTTTCATATCAACATTTTCTTAAACTAAAAACCTGTTAAAAATAATAATTTCGTAATATTAACATTCCACAGACTAGAATCAAAAGGTTTGACTCTCAAAATAAGAACACCTCAATTATGGCTAGCACAAGTTGGGTGTATTTCATCACCGGTATAAAGTGGTTCTGGTCGATTTGAAATCGAGAGCAAATCAGTTTTTCTCAGTAAGCGTGCTCTAATGTAGATCACATCGCTCCGTAATATTAAACGAACGACAAATCTAATGTTAATAAAATAAATCTGAATAAGTATAATAATGGCTATAAGGTAGATGACTTCAAAACAAAAGTCATATCTGTATAAGATCGCTTTATCGTTTTCGTGGTGCCAGACAAAACTACTATAAAAATAATCAGAAATTACAGAATTCCTGCAATGGCTACAATCTGCCCGACATCTTTTTTAATAAATTAAAGATTTGGCAAAGTGTCGAACAAAGAGTGATTGCGCACTCTCCCTAAAATAGGCCGCCGGATGCGGCTGAAACTTGACTTGGATCGGATTGGATCGACCGCATGACACATGAAACCCTTTCCATGCGGAATAATGCAGACAGCTCCCACAGGGTATAAAGAGACCAGTGACAAAGTAGGTTTTTAGTAGGTATTGAAAATCGGAGTTCAATATACCAGGCCAAGCCTAACAAAACCTTAAAATATTTTCCTGTCTCTAGATAAAAGAACACACACACACAGCCAGAGAGAATGAGAGAGACACGTTAAACTTATAACATCTCGTGAATTTTGTGTAGGGATTTAAAACATGAATTGCTGGCTTATCGATTTTTATCGGATACACTTCGGAGAGTGCGCTGATCTGCATAATCTAATACCACTTTGCCTATTTTCTATCGGACTTCTCATAGCTCGAAAAAGTGACATCATTTCATGGTCAATGTTCCGAAGACACGAACGAAGAGGTTCGGCTTTTGTGATAAGGAACGTCTAGGCTGTGGAAAGCGTCACCTGAGCGGGGTTTTCCCGATGGTTAAAGTTTTGTTGCCTTCAAATCAAAAATGAACCGGTTCCATCTAGGTACCTTCACTCCATCGTGGGCCGTATTGTTGCTTAACATCAGGCGAGATGGTGGTCAAGTATAAACAAATAAAAGTAAAAAAATTACAGTCATAGGGACTGCCAATAGAAGTGAAAACTTACATTTCAAAATTTTATAGCTCACTTTGGAAACTACGTGGTTGAAACCAGAGGGCGTGGCCATGACCAATTGGAAATGCTGGCGCATTTCTAGATGGCCAATAGCCATGGTCCCGAGTTTACCCGAAGATTTCTTGTCTTTCCCTAGCATGACGCTAGAATTCAATTCACAGCTCACAAGAAAATTGTCTGTGGTTCGCCAAAAGAAGTTTTCACTTGAAAAGAAAGGTCTCTCATCATGGAAGGTGTACTTACTTACAGTGCGCGGCGGTGATGACCCAGTCGGGCGCGATGAGCGTGCCGCCGCAGTAGAGCCCGTACAGCACGGCGTACGGCGCGCGCCGGATGTCCACCTGCTGCCCGCCCACGATGCGCCACTCCAGCTGCGCACACGCAACCATTCACAGACATGGACGGAAGTCGCGCGAAACTCATTACATTCGTGGTCTAATAGCCGGTGAAGATCGACCTTCACCAATTTGATAACCAAATGAAATCTCACATCACATCACATCAACAGCCCACTAAATGTTTCCACTTCTGGGACTCGGAGCCTTGATGTGAAATGAGATGTATTCTTTATCAAATATATTTTATAAACAAATATGCCCATGAATCTTCGCCTATCAAAGAGTGTTCATAGCTATTTTTAATTTAGTGAATTTTATTCATTTTGAGTTTTAATATTTTAACACCATAAAACTGATTTTCCGTTACGATACGGGTCGCTGACACGCGCTTATAGTCATCAAGGAGTTAAAATCAATTGTATATTGCATAAGCAGCCTACTAATTGTTGCCATTGCACTGCACTGCAGGGACTCGGGGCCTTCTCTCGCAAGCGAGTCAAGATCATTATCCACCACGTTGGCCCAGTGCGGATTGGCGCATGATACATGACTTCGAAAAAACAGTTATGCGCACCAAATTTAAGTCTGGACAATCTTATACGTAGACCTCTTTGCACTAAATATTTTAAACTTAGCTAGTCTATAAGGGAGACTAGAAGCCAGACGCTAATTCAGAAGTCTGTGCACTTGCGTCGGACTCGTAGACATAGAATTTTTTTCGCTACATATCTGTGGTCGGATGACACTACCCTAGGCCTATCACTCAAAATTTAAGATGGTAGATATTTTCCTATTAATTTTATTGAAAACATTTTAAATCAGTATGAGTTCTGAGATTCATTTTAAGGAATAAGAATATATGGAGGAAGTATGAACACTCCTGCACGCTTGCTCTTCCGGAATGTCATAAAAGTCTCAAGTGTCCCTGATATGCGTACCTCCATATCATCGTCACCAGCGCTCCTCCTGGCCTCTGTCTCGTGGAAGTACCCGTAGGTCCGCGGCGGCACCGAGCGCGACAGGTACAGCCGCTGGTAGCTGTCCACGCAGCCTGACGACAGCTTGCCGTGGTACACCGACTCGTGGTACGTGTGGGGGAAGTACGACCGGTCCTGCACGTCCTTCTCCACTGGGGGACAGTTCGCAATACAAGTCTTCAAGTCTAGAGTGATTTGATTTTACCTAGGCTCCTCTACTGGAGGACCGTTTACAATACAAGTTGCCAAGTTTAGAGTGAACCAATGTTACCTAGGTTCCTATACTGGGGAATAGTTTCCAGTACAAGTCTTCAAGACTAGAGTGAACCAATTTTACCTAGGCTAGCCAAAAAGAGAGCAAAAGCAAAAGTGTATGGACCGGAACTTCTTATACCTAATACCTTAGGCCAGAATGAAGTATCAGTGAAGGATGCAGGCAAAGAAACATAAAATAAAAGACTTGCCCGCATCCTCATCAGATTAAACAAACACAAAATTCGCTAGGTTGTAGGTACCATGTCTGGTCACTGTCTTCTAAAAAGGCACCTATTTACCAGGTGTGGCAGTTTTCTATGCAAGTGAGGCATGGAGAAGGAAGAAATGCCACAGCATGTGCTTATAGAATGCAGTACAGTGCGTGGTAGATCAATGGGCAGAATTCCTCCAATCTTCAGCATCTGTTTCGAATGCTTACTATAACCTTCATAGGATCCTGGCCTTACAAAACAGCCTGGGCTAATTGGAGTAGAGAAATGAGTAGAAATAAGAGAAATGAGTAATAATAAGAATGAGTCACGGACTATGGCCCAATTAAAAGGCTAAGTGCTGGAAAACCCCCCATCAAACTAATTAACTTACCTACGCCAGCGCGCTCTATCATGAACCGTTTTTTACATTGTTTAGAAAAGGTATTAACAAGAGATGTGTCAGATGGCAAGCAACACACCTGCCTACAACTGCACAGTGACACGTAGTTATTGGAACATGAAAAGTCTTGATGGTCTATCTCATGTTCAGTAATTTAAATGGAAACATTGCTTTTTAAACACAATGGTATTTGCACATTACTGGTTGGTGGTAGCATAACTGGCATAAGTGTGGTACTTTCCCGGGACGGACGGTTGGATTTGTATTAAATCAACGGTTTAAAAACAAATCCATCAGATAAATATTTAAATAACCCTGATATCCATAGAGTACTGTATATTTTTACCAACTGTACCGAACGAGAAGCGACAGCGCGTGCACGAGAACTTGAAATTAAGTCGGCAAACGCGGTTGAAACTCAAGACGAATGAAACCAACCGTATGACACGTGAGCAATATTTTACTTTATAAAAGCTGTTTACTCTCAAACAGCTGTATTTTTGGAATCAATTTAACAACTTATTTGCTCATTAGTATTACTGGGAAATACATTTAAAAACAATAAAATAAACATAAGCAACCCATTTTACGTTCCTACTGCTGGGGTACGGGGCTTCTCTATCACAAAAATATAACAATAATAATACAGCTAAAAATTGTTTGTGTTTTAAATGTTGAAGGAATCAACAGTCAACTGCAATAATTACTGATTGTTCTAAACATAATTATATTTTTTAATTATAATAACTTACACAATGCAAGTGCCTGAGACATACTATCATTGAAAACTTCATCACTTAAAGCAGTTTTTAACGTACATAGCGCAATATACACAAACACAAACAGCATCATATTACTATTTTAATTTGCGTTATTTTATATCAAATAGCGCACTACTGCTTCGCCGCGGTCGGAATCTAGAGCTAAGTGAAATGTCCTTAGGTGTGGAAGCGGCCTTGTTACGGGGCGTCGTAGCGAATGGATCGCCACGCTCGTTCGTCGAGGTGCTGTACCGAATGCGATCAAGCCGTTCGCTGCTAATAACCACACGGGTTAATTCCTTTCGGGAATTCTAAACGTGGAAATAACAAATTTATTTACTGTCAGATAGAGGCAGCACTATCGGACGTTTGTATCTTTTGTTTAAATTTTTGAAGAGAACACTTTCTGTTGGCGCTCCCACATAGGTACAGAATTTTTTCGTGGGCTGTGAATTGAACTGAAGCACTGACGTTTGTAAGTAAAAGATTCGTTCGGGTTACCTCGGGATCACCTAATGTCCCTGTGATAGCCTATACGCCTGTAGCACTCAGGGATCACGTAGACATCCAAAGGTGAAATATTTTTTGAAATCAGTCAAGTAGTTCCTGAGATTAGAGTATTAAATAAATAAAAGTTTAATTCTTTGCGCAAATGTGTATTTACAAGTGTTAGGATACAGAAAGAAACCGGTCAAGTGCGTGTGGGACTCCCGGACGAAGGGTTCCGTACCATTAGCAAATAAACGGCGAAAACCTCTTTGGCTATATCCGGAATTCCTTATACATCGCAATATCCGCAGACGGATAAATGTTTCTTTGAAATTTTGATTTTTGCCTCGTGATTCTGACGATGAATTCGATAGCGCGTTTTATTTTTACGAGTGGCGCCATCTAGTTTGCTTGAGACGAACTAATTGTTTAGGAAATGGTAAAAAATCAGGTTTTTTGTAGGGGAGCCCCCCTTAAATATTATTTTTATTTTATTTTTAGTATTTGTTGTTATAGCGGCAATAGAAATACATCATATATGTGAAAATTTCAACTGTCTAGCTATCACCGTTCTTGAGATACAGCCTGGTGACAGACGGACGGACGGACAGTCAAGTCTCAGTAATAGGGTTCCGTTTTTACTCTTTGGGTACGGTACCCTAAAACAGCTCCACATTCTGCCTTTCGGCATGCAAAACACTAAATACATTAATTTGCTGAAAAATACTTGAAAATTATTTGAAAGCAATATTATACAATAAAAATAGGCATTTTTGTCAAGGTGATTTTCAATTAATGTCAAGATTCATAATATATTTTGAATGTCAGAATACTTTTTTTTAATAGAAGTACGTATAACCATTTCATGACAAGTCATGATAAATCTTAAAAGCTTTCTAAGCCTTCTCTACGATATAATATCTAAGCTTGTTTTTGAAAGCGTGCTACATCTAGTATATTAAGTAAATACTAAGGTAGATATAACGGGAGCCATACAAACAAAGCTACTGTTAAGCAGAGTAGTTTGGTTTGTTGGAATATTTACATTACGTTTGTTTATTTTACTTACATACAACATTAAGCATTTGATTTTTTCATTTATTGAGTGCATTCACCACACTATCCACATGTCCCTTCCATTTCAGTTGATAATCAATGTTGAGCCCTAAAAACTTTGCAATGGCAATATTTTCGATTGTTTGTTCTGTCATTAAGTGTATGTGTCTTAGTTAAATGTATGCAGATTATTAAATTTCAACCATTTTATCATTTTATAAGCTGAACGCGCGCGCGTTGCTACGCCATCCATCGAAAATCGATCTTACCAATTCAAATTTTGAACAAATTCGGTTATTTTAGGTTCTAATGACGCAACCTTTAAAATATGACATATGCTGTCACGCAACGAAAGCTCTCAAAAAGCAATATTTTTTCCCGTTTTTGTTACATTTTTCAATCCTGCTCGGCTCCTGTTCATAGTAGCGTAATGTTAAATAACTTATAGCCTTCCTCGACAAATGAACTATCCTACAAAGAAAGAATCGTTTAATTCGGATCAGTAGTTACAGAGATCCTTGCGTTCAAACAAACAAACTCTTCAGCTTTATAATATTAGTCGAACTTCTGCCGCCCCTTACTACCTCCAATGGTGAAACCTGATGGGACACTGGCTCACACCGCAATGGAGAAGGCAAACTTGTTTGCATCTCAGTTTGCGGAATCTTCGCGTCTAGATGCTGGTAGCGCGACACCTCTTACTTCACCTGGTTGTCCGACTTCTATGTCTAACATACATATTCGCCAAATAGAGGTTCGCAAAGTGCTATGCAATCTGGACGTCAATAAAGCTAGTGGCCCAGATGGTATTCCTGCCGTAGTGTTGTAGGCTTGTGCGCCTGAGTTGTCTCCAATACTGACGCGCCTGTATAAACTCTCTCTCGAAACTGGACAAGTACCGAAGTCTTGGAAGCTTTCTAACGTGCAACCAGTACCCAAGAAGGGTAGTCGTGCTGACCCTGCCAACTACAGGCCAATCTCGGTCACGTCCATACTCTGCAAGACTATGGAACGTGTCTTAAACCACAGGCTCCTGACGTACCTAGAATCGAACGACCTCCTCAGTGACCAACAATACGGCTTTCGCCGAAACCGGTCCACCGGGGATATTCTAGCGTACGTCACTCACATCTGGAGTGAAGCTATCGAGAGGCGCGGGGAAGCACTTGCAGTCTCCCTGGATATCTCGAAGGCTTTCGACAGGGTTTGGCATAATGGTCTTTTATGCAAACTTTCAGCTTATGGTTTGTCTCCAGGCTTTATAGCGTGGATATCGGACTTTTTGGGGGATCGATCCATACGAGTGGTCATTGATGGTTGCTCGTCGGATCAAATGGCTATCAATGCCGGAGTCCCTCAAGGGTCGGTGCTCTCTGCAACACTCTTCCTGCTACATATCAACGATCTGTTGAAGCCCGGTATCTTTGGGTACGCAGATGATAGCACTGTTGTAGAGAGCTACATATCTAGTGCGAGAGCCAATAGTCAGCAAACTCAGGCACTGAGAGAGAGTTTGATCGAGCGTTTAAACTTGACCCTTGAGGCAGTCTCTAAATGGGGCGATGCCAAATTGGTCAGGCTTAATGAAGGAAAGACGCAGGCGTGTCTGTTTTCCGCAAAAAAGAGGCCATTCCAACAGACTCTTACTTTTCGCGGTGTATCCGTGCCGGTATCCGACCATCTCGAGCTTTTGGGCGTTACTTTGTCGTCTACGCTCAACTTTGGGTCGTATATCGAGTCCAAGGCTAAATTAGCTGCCAAAAAACTGGGTGTCCTCTCTAAGGTGCGAAGGTACTTCAAGTCTGAGCAGTTGCTCACGTTGTACCAAGCACAGATGATTCGCTCCTGTATGGAGTACTGTTCACACCTTTGGGATGGGTCGGCTAAGTATCAGCTGGAGGCTCTGGAGTCGATCGAGAGACGTGCCAAAAGGCTCATAGGCAATGACACCCTCGTGCGAAAAAGACTGCAAAGTCTTGAACATCGCCGAAAAATTGCTAGCTTATCGGTTTTTTATCGGATACACTTCGGAGAGTGTGCGACTGATTTGCACGATCTGATACCTACCACCTTGCCCTTTTTTCTATCGGAATGCTCGCAGCTCGAAAAAGCGACATCGTTTTATGGTTGATGTTCCAAAAACACGAACGAAGAGATTTGACTCTACTTTTGTGATAAGATCGTCAAGACTGTGGAATACGTTGCCTGAGTGGGTATTTCCCGTTAGTTATAATCTTTGTGTCTTCAAATCGAGAGTGAATCGATTTTTTCTAGGTAAACACGCTCCATCCTAGACCGCATCGTCGCTTAACATCAGGTGAGATGGCGGTCAACCGTAAACCTACAAAAGTTAAAAAAAAAAAAAAAAGTATAGATTAAGTTCAATCTCAGTTTTATTTGCCATGTCAACACTATTATTTCCAGGTAACAGAATGGTACTATCGTCCGCAAAAATAAGCATTGGTTGGTCTGTAAAGTAATATACATTTTAATTTAACTGGAAACTTATTTTAGTGCATAACAGACCACATATGTGTTTTGTTTTTTGAAGTGAAAACTTATTTTGGCGCGCCTAGACAGAGTTTTAGTAGTGGTAGGACTCTTAGCAGTGTCCGCCTGGGGAAGTACCACACCTTTGCCAAATATTCTACCGCCAAGCAGTAATGTGCAAACATTACTGTGTTCCGGTTTGAAGGGCAATGATTCCAGAGAAATTACACGGCTTAGAGATATAATATCTTAGATCTCTGGGTGACGAGCGCAGTGCAGTGCTAGGTAATGATTTGGACTATCATGTTCCAATAGCTGCGTGTCACTGTGCTGTTATGTGGCAGGCATGTTGCTTACCATCAGGCACATGACCTGCTCGTCTCGTCACTCTATGCTATAAAAAACAAAAAAAATATTTTTCGTGGGCTGTGAATTGAATTCTTGCGTCACGCTTCGGTATGATAAGAAATCTTCGGGTAAACTCGGGACCATAGTCATTGGTCATCTAGAAATGCGTCAGCCAATGGGAAACGCTAAAAGGGCGGGGCCTGCCCATCATAGTATGGCCATCTAGAAATGCGTCAGCCAATGGGAAATGCTGACGCGTTTCTAGATGATCATGCCATGATGGCCAGGCCACGCCCTCCAGTTACACCCGTGTAGTTTCCAAAGTAAGCTATCAAATTCTGAGTTATAAGTTCTCACTTCTATCGGCAGTTCCTACGACTGTAATTTTTTTTTATTTATTCTTGGCCATATACTTATACTCCTTTAGTCGCCTCTGCCACTGTCTTAAGTATATTTAATTTGTAAATAATCGTTTTTATTTTTATTTATTAATTTGTTTTAATGACTTAATTATTATTTCTTATGTTCGTTTTCGTTTCTACCGTGTGCCCTTAAGCAAACACACAGTTTTTTCGGAACTACATTTAAACATGTGCAAGTTGTAAATTACTGAATGTCTTTTTACCCGCGACTAAAATTTGTTTTGTGACAAAAACCGAACCTTAATTTACTTGGTCTAGTCGATCCAGCCGTTTCAAAGATTAGTTGAAGCAAACAGGCATACTTACCGAAGGACAATTTTGTAATAGTACATTATGATATAAGTGCGCTAAGTTGATAATTACAGCCGAGGCCTTATTGCTAACTCGAGCCGAAGGCGAAAGCTATAATTAGCAGAGGATGTAATTATCAAAACGCACGTATGTCATACGACGTTTTATAACATATTTGCGAGGAAATAAATTTTGAAAACATTTAAAACATTTTGAAATAAAAACAATACAGCGGAAAAAAAAGGGCGCAGATACGCAATGCGCGCGCATCGACGTTTTTTTTTTTAAGGAACGGCACAGAACCAGCCAGTACGCCACACAGTATTAGTAATAAAGTAAATTAATATTTTTGTGTTTTGTTACTGATAAGTTATTGTCATTTATGGTCAAATTAATTAAATTAACGAATTAAATAATCATTTTTTATATTTTATAACATATTTGCTCGTAAAGGGTCTCTTATTGGACCAATTTCTGTATCGTAATGTATCTTATTACGCACTAGTGCTGTAATGTGTAATGTAAAACGCACGTTTCAAAATGCTCCGTCCACAGACTAGGTAGAGAGATATGCTCCGTCTAAAACGAACGGTACCTTTTTAAATCTTAGTAAAGAGTTTTTATGTCAGAAAAGTGTGGTCAACATTTTATGAATAAAATTAACTTTGAGAGGTAAAAAATATAATAAAGAATGATTAAATTCGTTAATTTAACTAATTTAGACCATAAATTACTTTAATTTTTCTGTAACAAAACACAAAAATATTAATTTACTTTATTATTAATGGCATACCAGCTGGTTCTGTGCCGTTGCTTAAAAAAAAAGGCGCCGATGCGCGCGCATTGCTAATCTGTGATCCATAGTGATTACTTACTCTGTGCTGTGATCTGTGATCAAGTAAATATTATTCCGCGCGTTTTTTTTGCTGTATTGTTTTTATTTGAAAATGTCGTCAGAGTTTTGTTTATTTCCTCGCAAATATGTTATAAAACGTCGTATGACATACGTGCGCTTTGATAATTACAGCCTCTGCTAATTATAGCTCTCGCCTTCGGCTCGAGCTAGCAATAAAGCCTCGGCTGTAATTATCAACTTACCGCACTTATATCATAATGTACTATTACCTGTCAAAGTACATTTTATTCAAAAATATTGACCACTTTTCTGACATAAAAACTGTTTACTAAGATTCAAAAAGGTGCCGTTCGTTTTAGACGTAGCATTTTGAAACCGTGCGTTTTACATTATACATTACCGCACAAGTACGTAATGAGATACATTACGATACAGCAATTAGAGACCCTTTACGAGCAAATATGTTAAGTATAAATATATTTTAATGTAATTACCGTAGGAAATAATTTCATAAGCATTTAGTGAAATGCTGTTAATTTATTTTAGGGATTACAAACAGACATTTCGATTATATTTATATATCATATTGATTAAAGTTTTATTTTAGTTTCATTTGTAATATTGTACTCATTTAAATGTAAACCTAAAATCGATTTACATCGTGAGATAGTCGGTGATGACGCCGCTCGTAGATTGTTGTTTCGATTTCTTAGATAAACTCGAATGTGCGACATACGAATGTTTGTACTGTCAGAGTGTGTCCATATACCATAAATTATAAATTATAATTATAATAATACCATAAAAAATACATTATAGCTTTTAAAATTTCTCAATTTTCAAATTTCTCAAGTCAATAAAAATATTACATAGGAGTTAACGCCGCCATTACGGCATGTGTTATTTTTTTAATAAGATTTCAAGTCGTCTTGAATCGAATCGAAAATGTATATAACAGTGCCATAACTATAATAAGATTGCCCTTCTTTATAATAATAACATAAGGGTTAACTTATTATTAATAGCACAAGAAAAGTAAATAAATACATTTCAATTTCCAGCTGCACCGTAAATAAGATTATCCTCAGACATTAATATGCCGTTAACGTATTGTTATATAATTGTATATTAGAATCACTGACGTGGTTTTTAATTCAGTTCTTGTAAACAACGTTGGTGTTAATATATCCGTATATAATTATACGTATTAGATATGAAACCATATTTAATTTTCAATATTTTCGTTATTTAAGAATGTCATGGTGCTGAATATAATTATTAAATTAGGTACTTGGAGTGAAATGAATGGACTCGGTGAGTTCAAAATATTTATGAAAAACGTGTCTTAACAATTTTTCAAAAAAAAAACTATTGTTTCTGCTAATTTTACCTGTTTTGAAAACCAATTTCCACTTCCACCTTAGTTTTTATTATATTTATTCATTTTATTTCAAAATTGGGCAATCCACAGGATGCGTGAGAATATGTAAATGAAATTTTGTAGTGGTAGGACTCTTAGCAGAGTCCGCCTGGGGAAGTACCACACCTTTGTCAATTATTCTACCGCCAAGCAGTAATGTGCAAACATTACTGTGTTCCGGTTTGAAGGGCAATGTTTCCAGAGAAATTACAGTGCTTAGAGATATAACAACTTAGATCTCTGGGTGACGAGCGCAGTGCGGTGCTAGGTAATGGTTTTGGCTCTTCATGTTCCAATAGCTGCGTGTCACTGTGCTATTATGTGGCAGGCATGTTGCTTACCATCAGGCACATGCCATGCTCGTCTCGTCATTCTTTATTTAAAAAAAAAAGTATGGGAATAGGAAACATTTTAAGCTTAATTTTAGTGCTTTTTAGTCCAATTTCATATGTTGAGCCGATTACTACCCGTCGGAACTCCGATAGCAATCGACTCAACATGGAGCACGATAGAAATATCAACAATACTTACGCCGCAATTACTAGCACCTACACCTACATTTGTGTACTTCTTTGTTTGAATCCATCATAACTATTCCGTATTTATTCTTAAAAATAATTAATATACAAACATTAACATTAAATAATAAAAAATGTGCAGTCATAGGGCCTGCCAATAGCAGTGAAAACAAAATAACTTAGAATTTAATAGCTCACTTTGGAAACTACGCAGGTGTAACCGGAGGGCGTGGCCATGAGCATGGTCATCCAGATCATCAGAGTTTACCCAAAGATTTCTTTAATTTACGAACGTGACGTTATTGATAGTTCATATTTCCAAAACCGCCACACCGATTACAATGTACCTATATGGGACCACCTCTGAATCATAGATCATAATCTACCAAACAAAATAAGAACTATCAAAATTGATTCACTATTGGTGGCGCTATCGGGTAACAAACATACAAAAAAAAATGGAAGTCATAGGGACTGCCGATAGAAGTGAAAACTTATAACTCAGAATTTGATAGCTTACCTTGGAAACTACGGGTGTAACCGGAGGGCGTGGCCTGGCAATCATGGCATGGCCATCTAGAAATGCGTCAGCATTTCCCATTGGCTGATGCATTTCTAGAAGGCCATGCCACGATGACCAGACCACGCCCTTTCAGCATTTCCCATTGGCTGACGCATTTCTAGACGGCCAATAACCATGGTCCCGAGTTTACCCGACGACTTCTTATTATGATAAGAGTGACGCTAGAATTCAATTCACAGCCCACGAAAAATCTGTCTAGGCGCGCCAAAAGAAGTTTTCACTTCAAAAAACATACAACCGAATCGATAACCTCCTCTTTTTTGGAAGTCTGTTAAAAGGAAGGACTACATACATAATGTTCTGTTTTATGGAAATAGTAAAAAGAAGTTATCATTTTTCAGTATCTGTTTATCCGGGCACTTGATCCGAAGTCCGATGTATAACAAACGAGCCACGAGCTAAGCTCGCCCCCCCCCCCTGACACCTCCCCCCGCTAGGACCGAAAATTTTAACAGGATTTTCATAAGCATAAACAAACGAAGGGCTTTGGACGGGAAAATTGAAAAAGGTCGCACTGACTTTGGGAAAATAATTAGGGATTTGGAAGTCAGTTTTTATGAGTTTCGGGATTGTAACGTGAAATTTCGAGATTTAACTCGAGAGCGGGAATTAAAGCCTTAGTGACGTTCGGTGGCTATTGATTACTGGTGGGTTCATTTTAGCTATTATTATATTATATGTACATAAATATCATGCACTAGTAGCGCCCCGCGGTTTTACCACCGTAGTTCCCGGTATGTTCGTTCCCGTTAGTTTTCCGGGATGAAAGTAGCCTACGTGTTCTTCCAGACTATAATCTGTTTTCCAAATTTCAGCCCGATTGAGCAACTAGCACCCAAATATCGAAATAATCAAACATTCACACATTGACATTTATAATATTAGTAGTATTTATAGTATATGGTACGGTTACGTGAAGTTACGGTGAAGTTACGGCTGGTCTAGTCGGGAGAACGGCGGTTGCCGATCCGGAGACCCCGGGTTCAAACCCCACACGCACCACTGTCTTTTCGAAGTCATGTGCGTAATGCCGCTAACTTAAAACGGTGAAGGAAAACATCGTGTGGAAACCGATATGCACCTAGAATCTTTCGAAGTCATGTGTCATCCGCCAACCCGCACTGGGCGGATTATGGCCTTAACTCTCTCCTTGCGAGAGAAGGCCTCGAGTCCCAGCAGTGGGAACGTTTAGTGGGCTGTTGATGATGATGATGATGGTACAGAATGGGTTTTAATTCCAACTGGAGCTGCGACGACGTACTAAAAGTTCTAATGCGTCTTCTATACCAGTCGATTTGATTATCTTCTACCCTACGTTTATTTTCCTCTTTTAATAGTTCATCCTCCAAGTAACTGATTAAAGCTATAATTATACCATACTTGATTAAATCAAGGTCCTTCTTTTTCTCTCCTGCTTGTTGATGTTGCTGGCTGACGACGTAGTGTAGTGGCAGTGGAACTTTCCACATGTAGTCACCGTAAAGACGGCCGTTTTTTACGTCCGTAATATTACGTCCGCTATGTGACGGCAACGTAATCCTAGGAACCCGGAGCATTATACTTGCGTGCAACGGCGACGTCACACAAAACTGCCCCTGCGCTGTAGGCGCATGCACCGATGTATGGAAAAACCGGTTTACAATGATACGCACACTGCAACCGTCAACAGTTGCAGCGCACGTCTTCAGGTGCACTCTACCACTGCAAGCTATTCATAAGAGTACACTCTATTTGCCCACTGCTGGGACTCGAAGCCTTCTCCCACAAAGAGAGCGTCAAAACGATTATCTAATTACAATAGTCAAGTGCGGGTTGACAGATGACGCATGTCTTCCGAAAACGTCTTCCTTAAAACACTTTGTAGTGGTAAGTGTGGGGAAGTACCACACCTTTGCCGAGCAGTAATGCGCAAACATTACTGTGTTCCGGTTTGAAGGGCAATGTTTCCAGAGAAATTACAGGGAATAGAGACATAATATATAAGATCTCTTGGTGACGAGCGCAGTGCAGTGCCAGGTAATGATTTGGACTTGTCATGTACCGAAAGCTGCGTGTCATTGTGCTGTTATGTGGCAGGCATGTTGCTTACAATCAGGCTTATGTCTTGTTCGTCTCATCACTCTAAACTCTAAAAAAACAAAATTGGCAGTCATAGGAACTGCCGAAACAAGTGAAAACTTATAACTCAGAATTTGATAGCTTACCTTGAAAACTACACGGGTGTAACCGGAGGGCGTGGCCTCGCCATCTTGGCATGGCCATCTAGAAATGCGTCAGCATTTCCCATTGGCTGATGCTTTTCTAGATGGCCATGCCATGATGGCCTGCCCACGCCCTTTCAGCATTTCCCATTGGCTGACGTATTTCTACATGGTCATGGTCCCGAGTTTACCCGAAGCTTTCTTATCATACCCGAGCGTGACGAATGAATTCAATTCACAGCCCACGAAAAATCTGTCTAGGCGCGCCTAAAGAAGTTTTCACTTCAAAATCGATTTTATAAACAAGTTTAAACCAGTACACAGTCGGACATTGATGGCAAATCTTTACATCTGAATCTGAACAAGAACAAAATGTATTTATTTATTTATGACTGTACCTACTAATAAGTACAATGGTGGAGTACAATGGTACAACGCTTTACAATGTTAAGCGTTGTAATCTTAAATAAATATTATATAGTATTTTAAGACCTTATTTGTAACCACAATTTTTGGCGAATAAATTACTTTGACTTTGAAATAAATAAAAATTAATAAATTTGATTTTCCCCCACCACCTTGAATTTGAAATTGATATAGTATTCCATTTGACGCCAATATTGAATACTCCAGTTTATTCACAACTACCCACAAAATGTACGCTAGTACTAGGGTACATCATCGCCTCGCTTCCCAAACACAGCCCTTCCTAGTTAGCTCGCTTAGCCAGGAGGCAATCAAACCCAGACGCCGTTAGCTAGAACAGCTCGTGATGAGACCCCGGGGAGAGGTTATGAGCACCGCGAGTACTTACCGAGTGTATTAATAAGTTTAAACAATTACCGAGGACGAGATCTGGGGGTGAGCTGGTGTCCATTGTCACACGACACTTGGCACATTGAATAAAACAAGTGACAGTCCATTCAAACTTTGAAAATATATACAATTGGAATGATCTTTCTTTTTTGAAGTGAAAACTTCTTTAGGCACGCCTAGATAAATTTTTCGTGGGGTGTAAATTGAATTCTACCGTCACGCTCGGGTATGATAAGAAATCTTCGGATAAACTCGGGACCTTGGCGATTGGGCATCTAGAAATGCGTCAGCCAATGGGAAATGCCGAAAGGGCGTGGCCTCAATCATGTGGTAACGTTTAAACGGATCGGGCTGGAATATGTAACACAGTTAAATTATAATCTGAAAGAACAAATATGCTATTTTTATCCCGGGAAAACAACGGGAACAGGAACTACGGGAACTCCGCGCATAAAAATGTAGGGCACTGTTAGTAAAATACTATATTTATAAATAAGTAGGTAAACAAAAAGCAAAAAAATTAGTTTCGAGCTTCAAAAATTACGAAACTTTCATAGAAATTTTCATTCCTCTTTTCAATGCCTTACAACTCTGTTGACATTAATATGTATGTAGCTTCTCGTACTGTAACCTGTTTCATTTGAATTCGTTAAGTAGTTTCGGTAAAAGAGTAACAGACAGATAGTCACTTTTAACCCCCGACCAAAAATGGGGTGTTATAAGTTTTACGCGGATGTCTGCCTGCCTGTCTGCCTGAGAGCTATGTATGTCTGTCTGTGTGTGTGTCTGTCTGTGGCACCGTAGAGCTCAAACGGATGGACGGATTTTAATGCGTTTTTTTTTAAGGTTAGTCCGTGCGGACGTTCTTAGCTATGTTTGGTTAATATCGATTCAAGATGGCCGCCTCCATAAAATGGCGGACAAAATATTTCTTTACACCTCACCTCAATATAGGTATCAAATGAAAGGGCTTGACTAGTAGAATGTTGTACAGATTACAAATCCAAGTTAGCCGGGGAAACCATTTAATTTTGTCCTTGTGTATTAAGGTAGCATCTGTAAATTAATGAAAAATGTATGTGATTTAATGAAAATCTGTCAACGGTTTAAAGTCGAGGTAAAAAGCCGCGCCGTGTCTGTCCATGGAGACAGTCCCACATTTACATGTTATAGTTTTTCCCGGCTTTGTCCCTGCTCTAAACTACAGCCCACTTATAGGGGTGTCGCGACAAAACGGGGGCTATCTCCTCATAGCCCGGTATCAGGGCTGCCACTCCAACAATTTACTACAAGGGAAATTGATTCTTGACTTATTTTAGGGACTTTTCGGTGAAAAGGGGAAGGAAAATTGGATTATATACGTGGACGGCTGTAAAAATAGTTGCTTTATGAGAAACGCCCGTTGTTTTTTCTGAAAGAATATTATTTTCTTGGAAAATCTTGGAAATTTAAATGAAAAGTTCTTGTAACAAACAAGAACAATGGTAAAACATTAAGTTGATAAAACTATTTATTTCATCATTCATAGTAAGTTCATGGTACTCTTTGCAGAGTCCGCCTAGGGAAGTACCGCTCATTTGTTAGTTACTCTAACGGCAAGCGGTAATGTGCATATATTACTGTGTTAGATAAATAAACTCTTTATTGCACTTAAATATAATAATATTTTCTAGTTTCAAGGATAATATTTTCAGATAAATAACAGAGTAATAAGATAAACCATCTCATGTGTCTGGGTCTCGAGCCACTTACAGCCACGTAGAGTCCACTTGTTCTAATACCTGAGTGTGTCGTGTTGTTACGAGCAGACGTGTTGCTTACCATCAGGCGCTTTTCCTGCTCGTCCCGTCACTCTGTATAGTAATAAAAATGTATTTCTGTTATTTATGTTTGTTACATTGGATTTGTTATTAAGCAAGCAGTTACCCGCGGTTTACCAGTGTTCTGCTCAACTTGTATTCAGGAACCCAGATAGCTGCTATAATTCCTATATACCTAGTTGTAAATACATTCTTATTATGCTTACACAAAAATACTCAGACACAGAATCATAACTTTTATTCATCACAGAAATATTTGCACTGGGTGGAAATCAAACCTACAACTCTCGCCTTCAAAGCCAGATTTACTACCAACTAATAGTAAATCTTAGCAGAGTCCGCCTGAGGAAGTACCACACCTTTGCCAGTTATTCTACCGTCAAGCAGTAATGTGCAAACATTATTGTGTTCCGGTTTGAAGGTCAATGTTTCCAGAGAAATTACACGGCTTAGAGATATAACATCTTAGATCTCTGAGTGACGCGCGTAGTGAAGTGCTAGGTAATGATTTGGACTCTTCATGTTCCATTAGCTGCGTGTCACTATGTTGTTATGTGGCATGCATGTTGGTTACCATCAGGCAAATGTCCTGCTCGTCTCGTGACTCTTCATTTAAAAAAAATTAAGCCACGAGGCTAGTTAAAAGTTGAGGAAGAAGCATCGCGTCTGCGGCACGTACGCCACGGTAATATGAACTGCTGACATTATGGTGTGCCGCTCGCTCGGTCCAATGCAGTCTTGAATGAAGCAACAGCGCAATATGACAAAATCGACAGAAAGATGAGTGCCGATATTGCGGTCCCCCGCTCTCCATAATGATTATCCTCTGCAGCCGCAAAGACGTAGGCCGAGAGATCGCAGACCTTGCCATTGCGGGGGATCATGGATGTCTAGAAGCGGGCGTCTGGTCTAATAGTCGACATTTGAGGTGGTCTCGGCGTGTTTTGGATTCAGGTGCGTCGGCGAAGGGGGTGAGACCTAGAGGAGAATCCGAATTTGAAAAAAAAATCTGCCGTAAATAAAAATACATTCTTGTTTTCGTTATATTACACGAGTACCCTACGTTGTTCTCTACAATAATAGACGCTTTGCTTAGTTTGGGGTAGATGCTGCAAAAAATGTTTTGACCAAAAGTTATGTTATTATTATTTTTTTAAATAATGAGTGCCGAGACGAGCAGGACATTTGTCTGATGGCTTACCATCAGACACATGTTGAAAGATGAGAAACATGTTGCTTACAATATGCCTGCCACATAACAGCACAGTGACACGCAGTTATTGGAAAATGAAGAGTCCAAATCATTACCTAGCACTGCACTGCGCTTGTTACCCAGAGATCTAAGATGTTATGTCTCTAAGCCCTGTAATTTCCCTGTATTTTTTTAATGTAATTACGTTAACATTTTAATGTTATTAAATGTGAACGTAACCATGTATAGAATCAATATGAATAAAACAGAAAAGTCATGATTTATTTTAAAGCAAATTCGACCCACAAAAAGCTCACCTTCATTACCGCAGAGGCCCCGAGCTCCATTTTTAAGACAAAATCGCGGAGTACCCTCAAAAAGGGCAAAAAATCCGCCCATTGTACATCATAATCACATCTCCGTTATTGCAGGGTTTTAATATTCTTCTTCGGCGCAGACGAAGATACCACCAGAGGGAGATCTCTGCTATAATGTTACTGAGGCTAGGCTACAATGTACTTAGCATAGTAGGTATTTGATCACTGAACAGCAGGTGGTGATATTGTCATCTATCAAATCATACTCGTATTTATTTATTTTATATTCTCTGTGTATATCAATGACATTTGACAAATGTCTGTACTGACTAAAATTTACTAACTGGTGCTTCAACAGCAGAAAAAACAATGAAATTGAAAGAAATTATAATAGTTCATGTATCTTTATTATCTAAGTTAAATTCAACATTTTAATAGCCGTATTTATTGGGCTAGCCATTTTTATTATGTTTGCATATATGTAATAAATATAATTATGAAGTTACACAATCCGAACAGCCCTTGGGGTTCAATACATAGTATATGGCTAGTTCGGGAGTCGATGTACTCTTTGTACTAAATTGTGTAGTGAGTGTCGAAATGTTTTATATTTTAAATTAATTTTGGCCTGTCTTATAGCAAGTTTTCCTTCTGCAGTTTTCAGGGCGTCCTCCGGGAGTCCAGTAATGTAATGAGAGCGGCTAACGAGCTGTGAAGGCGCTCCTCGCCGCTACATTAAAACAATACAGGCAGGTGGGGCTCCCCTGCGAAACAACGCGCTCAGGACGAACAGACCGACCAAGTGATCCGATCGGTTGATCACCATCGCCAAGGTTGAATATCTTATAAATCCAATCAAAATTATAAGGTATAGAGATAAATCGTCTTATATCTATTGCTTACCATCAGGCACATGTCCTGCGTCTCTTTTATATAAAAAAATTGTTTGTTGCCGGCTTCAGTATTGTTCTCTGCTAAGAGATATAATCAAGAACTTTTCAAGATCAGCATGTTTCGTCTCCCAACACATCCGTTTTTTTTACTTTTATAGGTTTACACTTGACCGCCATCTCGTTTGCCATAAGGCGATTGATGTTCAAACGCGAACCTGTGTCTACGTTTGAACGGCGATAAAAAAACAAATTATATTTTTTTCTAATTTAAAGTAATGATTAAAGGATTTACTCAATCGTGACTCTGACGTCATTTTGTATGGGCTAAACACGTGCGTAGAAAATTTATGTTCATAAATCTGAGTCTGCGGTCACACGGGGTTTAATTATAATCCCGTGTGACCGTGTGTGACGTTTTTAAAAGGTAACTATATTAAAATAAACATAATTATACTTATACAAGCAGTTGCATCACTTGACCAATTCAGAAGCGAATCATATAACATATAACGTTACAATATAATTTATTAAAATTCGTAGACAGTCTTTAATTGTGTCTAATTTTAGTTCATTTTAAGCTCTTAATCATTTCATATGCGTATATTATTTTTTTGTTGCATTTTTTTTATCTACATATTTATGTGCTGGACTCCAAGTCAGTAACGCCACTTTGTCATAGATAATATTACCATGACTATGTGAACTACGATAGAACACACTTACCTAGAAGAAGCTAGAACAGAAGATAAATTTGAAAAGACTCAGATTCTGTCCATTGGAGAAACCTCACACGGGTCACCCACATCATATTGTTGGCTGTACGTGTATCGACAGTATAATCAAAACAAGTTGTCGACACGTTAACCATAAATGGCATCTCAAAATTCTACAAAATAAAGTCTAAAATTTCCACAAAGTTTGAAAAAGCAACACTGGTTGTGTAGCTTTTTAAATTTCGATTTGCGCAATAGCAAACGATAATAATATAAAGCTTGACGGTAATAAATAATGAAGATCTAATACACACTCCGAAATGTATCAGGTAAAGGATCAATTAGCAATCACCTTTACGACGATGTTTGAGGCTGTTGATTTTTACCAAATTAAAAGCTGTTAAGTGAAACTCAGAGAGTAATCGTCGTATGTTGGTATTTTTTGGAAACGGTACAGTGACCATGATATGTTTATAGAATGCATTCAATTTATAGAATTCATTTACGCTTAGGTATTTGCACAATGTACATAAGTATAGTTAGCCACTGAAATTAGGTTAGTTAGGGCCTTGAGCCTTCTGCGCTACTCTAAAGTTCAGTGGAAAGTAGAGGCGACCCGAGTTCAACTGGCCATATGTTCATATTTTATAGTTTGTTGGTTTTTACTATCAACCGACTTTTTGGGTACTATATTACACGCCGGGGCTTCAAGCGGATAAATAAGACAAGTCAATAGATAGAGTTTACTAATTGCTGCGTTGGTAGGCAGTGTTCAGCGAGTGACGTCAGATCGCGTGTAATCAGGTGGTGGCCAATCACAGCTCGGCGGCGCACATCAAAGCCGGTAATTGCTCCTTCGTTCACAGACTCAGTCTCTGCTACACCGTGCTAGAATAGACTGCAACAGTATAGTAGGTACTTACAATAGGAAAAATAGTGCAAGCAGTAAAGTGCAAACATTATTGTATTAAGGTGTATTCGGGTATTTACGTAATAATTTCCGAAGAGTTGAGTAGGGACTTCTAACTATTAGCAATAAACCATAATAGTTAGGTATAAATAATGATCATATGTGTATAAAGCAAATAATACAAAGATTTCTTTTTTTCTTAAGTTTATTTTTCTCTAAGATTTTGACATAAAATATTGTAGTAAAATTAATGAACACTTGTTTCTCAAAACCTGACTATTTTTATACTTATTTCGAGTTATGTTCAGCTAAATCCAAAACACGCAAAAATGGGTTTAATATAAATCCTACATAAGGTACACAATTCTTTTTTGTCCGTATTTGCCTTCGCAAAATCCATTTCTCTGTATTTGTTTCGTTGTGTCTTAAACATCATTATAGTGATCTTTTACTTCGGAATTACCCGAAAATCAGCCAGCGGTCCTCAAACTTTTTTAGTAGGGAAACAGTAATAGTTAAATAGTCTGAAGTTAAATGTTTTATTAAAATCAAGACACGGAATTCACAAGGTTAAGGCTCAGGAAAAATTGTTTATAAAAGAATTATTGAATTACTGTGTAGACTTAATTAAAACTTTTCATAGTTTTTCAAACTTTTTATAGTTACACCGAATTTTTAGAGAGTGATGGCAAAGTCCTATAAAAATTAATGCAAACATTTGACATGGAATATATTATACTCATATAATGCTTGACAGTTTTCTGTACAATAATTATTATAATACAGTAAAGTAGTCATTTAAAACTTTGAAAATGTATACAATTTGTATGCTCTTTCTTTTGTTTTTATGTTTTTATTAATTGACGTGTAAATTGTACATTTATGAATAAAGTACTTTGAGTTTGACTTTAAAACAATCAGATACATTTTTTGAGACGAACAAGATACTACATTTTATACTCATGCTCAAACACAGAAGTAAGAATATTTTATGAGAAAAACTAAAAATATTAAAATGCGTGAGTGAAAAGCATAATACCGACAAAAAAATTGTAAGAGGAATTTATAAGGTACAGTTTTCTTTCGGTTTTTGAAAATCTGAATTGAACGAAAAACTGTTAAGTTTAGTTGTAAAAGTCGTTCAGATCATTTACAAAATTGGAAGCCTCACCTTACCTTGTAGAGGGAGTCATGGTTATCGATGTGTTCTTCATTGCAATATGGACTTAATTTGCCTAGATTGCTTGTAACTTACAATAGTGCTGCATCAGTGATGTTACCACTTACAATATGCATAGTGACTGAAAAAAAATCAGTCCATCAGTAGAAAATTAAAAAATAATGTACACGTAAGTATTTTTTATTTTGTTTCTCAAACACATAATGACGAAGAAGTGCGAAGAGAATAATGCGTAGAAGTTTCCGAGAGCGAAGAGAAGGGAAGACGTTACGTTTATACGCGATTTTTATGTAGACGTAGAAATGACGTCACAACTCCCCACTCTGGAACTTTGATGTTTTTTTTATAATATATCTTGCTCGATTTTTTATAATTTGATAAAACAATAATACGTGTCCCATATATTTCCACAATAAATCTGACGGACGATCGATTTTTTTTTTAAATAAAGAGTGACGAGACGAGCATGACATGTGCCTGATGGTAAGCAACATGTCTGCCACATAACAGCACAGTGACACGCAGCTATAGGAACATGAAGAGTCCAAATAATTACTTAGCACTGCACTGCGCTCATCACCCAGAGATCTAAGTTGTTATATCTCTAAGCCCTGGAATTTCTCTGGAAACATTTCCCTTCAAACCGGAACACAGTAATGTTTGCACATTACTGCTTGGCGGTAGAATAACTGGCAAAGGTGTGGTCCTTCCCCAGGCGGACTATGCCAAGAGTCCTACCACTACAAAATTATACATTTAGAATAGTACATTTGACCCAGTCAACATCCCGATCCCTGTGTTCATTGTTGACACTGATACAATCCAGCGAGACGTAGTCTCCACACCAGTACAATAGAGCAGGAGGCCGGTCCGTCCGTCTGGAGCTAGTCGTAGGCGAGGAGGTGTCTCGCTCCGTAATTGAGTCTCGCATCGGCGCGATGATTGCTGATGCTATTATCCCGCTCGGTGCCGGATGTAGGAGAGGAGCTAACACACAAACTGAGTAAAGATGCAAATTTCCATTAAATGACGACAAAAACACCAGAATAATGCTTATTGACCTAAGATAAGTGAGGTCCATATAAATTACTAGGAACACACACAAACTAGCGTAGCCTATGCCAAAGATACGGTGAGCTACATACTTGCAAGACGTGTAGTGAAACGGCTGGCTGGAAGCGTAATGACTTATTTCTAAGTAGGAGGGCTTACAAAAACATAATTATGCATACACATCATCATCATCATCAACAGCTCACTAAACGTTCCCACTGCTGGGATTCGGGGCCTTCTCTCGCAAGGAGAGAGTTAAGGCCATAATCCACCACGCTGGCCCAGTGCGGGTTGGCAGATGACACATGACTTCGAAAGATTCTAGGTACATATCGGTTTCCTCACGATGTTTTCCTTCACCGTTTTAAGTTAGCGGCATTACGCACATGACTTCGAAAAGACAGTGGGGCGTATGGGGTTTGAACCCGGGGTCTCCGGATCGGCAGCCGCCGTTCTCCCGACTAGACCAGCCGTAACTTACACAACTTAAATTAAAATACACCCTGCGGTGTTACTCGCGTAACTGGTCTTTGCATGTCAAGTAGACTATAATAGTTTAGATTAACGCATTTTAATTTAACGGGAAAAATAATGGGAACGGGAATTGCGCGGGTGAGACCGCGAAGCGCGGCTAGTTAATCATAATAGTACATTATGATATAAGTGCGGTAAGTTGATAATTACAGCCGAGGCTTTATTGCTAGCTCGAGCCGAAGGCGAGAGCTATAATTAGCAGAGGCTGTAATTATCAAAGCGCACGTATGTCATACGACGTTTTATAACATATTTGCGAGGAAATAAACAAAACTCTGACGACATTTTCAAATAAAAACAATACAGCGAAAAAAAACGCGCGGAATAATATTTACTTGATCACAGATCACAGCACAGAGTAAGTAATCACTATGGATCACAGATTAGCAATGCGCGCGCATCGGCGCCTTTTTTTTTAAGCAACGGCACAGAACCAGCCCGTTTGTCATTAATAATAAAGTAAATTAATATTTTTGTGTTTTGTTACAGAAAAATTAAAGTAATTTATGGTCTAAATTAATTAAATTAACGAATTTAATAATTCTTTATTATATTTTACCTCTCAAAGTTAATTTTATTCATAAAATGTTGACCACACTTTTCTGACATAAAAACTTTTTACTAAGATTTAAAAAGGTACCGTTCGTTTTAGACGGAGCATATCTCTCTACCTAGTCTGTGGACGGAGCATTTTGAAACCGTGCGTTTTACATTACACATTACAGCACTAGTGCGTAATAAGATACATTACGATACAGAAATTGGTCCAATAAGAGACCCTTTACGAGCAAATATGTTATAAAGTAATATATTTTATTTTGTCACGTCACCCTTTTCTTACCTTATGTCTCCTCGGCGCAAGCTCTCGGCCTATAATCGCGATAACCCAATCAAGCAGCCCAACGAGCGTTAACTAGACTCGCATGTTTGACCAAACATCCCCGGTTCACCCGCTACCTACCCCGTTACGGGCCGACTCGCCCCGGTGTCCCCATCTCGCGGAATTACACAAATTACTGAACATTTCATTACACACTTCATGAACTTTGATAGCTGATTGAAGTGACGGCTGTAAGGACCGCGTTTGACGGTTTATAGTGAGGATCCAAATGATGAGCACCTGAGACACGAGTGCTTATGGGAAACTTGGCTAGCCTGGGTCTGTGCAACTGTTGCCGAAACTAGGGATTCGATAAGCGAAGGAGGACAATATCTACTATCGATGTCGAAGTTCTTTATTTACGGTTGACGGCTTGACGGAGACAGAGATTTTATTGCGCGACCAAATGTGAAAATGTGAGATCGTATGAAAAATATTTAACGAAAGTGAATACACTTATTTTAAATATTATTTATAACATATTTGCTCGTAAAGGGTCTCTTATTGGACCAATTTCTGTATCGTAATGTATCTTATTACGCACTAGTGCTGTAATGTGTAATGTAAAACGCACGGTTTCAAAATGCCCAATCCACAGACTAGGTAGAGAGATATGCTCCGTCTAAAACGAACGGTACCTTTTTAAATCTTAGTAAAGAGTTTTTATGTCAGAAAAGTGTGGTCAACATTTTATGAATAAAATTAACTTTGAGAGGTAAAATATAATAAATAATTATTAAATTCGTTAATTTAATTAATTTAGACCATAAATTACTTTAATTTTTCTGTAACAAAACACAAAAATATTAATTTACTTTATTATTAATGGCATACCGGCTGGTTCTGTGCCGTTGCTTAAAAAAAAAAGGCGCCGATGCGCGCGCATTGCTAATGTGTGATCCATAGTGATTACTTACTCTGTGCTGTGTGATTGTGATCAAGTAAATATTATTCCGCGCGTTTTTTTTCGCTGTATTGTTTTTATTTGAAAATGTCGTCAGAGTTTTGTTTATTTCCTCGCAAATATGTTATAAAACGTCGTATGACATACGTGCGCTTTGATAATTACAGCCTCTGCTAATTATAGCTCTCGCCTTCGGCTCGAGCTAGCAATAAAGCCTCGGCTGTAATTATCAACTTACCGCACTTATATCATAATGTACTATTATAACATATTTGCTCGTAAAGGGTCTCTTATTGGACCAATTTCTGTATCGTAATGTATCTTATTACGCACTAGTGCTGTAATGTGTAATGTAAAACGCACGGTTTCAAAATGCTCCGTCCACAGATTAGGTAGAGAGATATGCTCCGTCTAAAACGAACGGTACCTTTTTAAATCTTAGTAAAGAGTTTTTATGTCAGAAAAGTGTGGTCAACATTTTATGAATAAAATTAACTTTGAGAGGTAAAATATAATAAAGATTTATTAAATTCGTGAATTTAATTAATTTAGACCATAAATTACTTTAATTTTTCTGTAACAAAACACAAAAATATTAATTTACTTTATTATTAATGGCATACCGGCTGGTTCTGTGCCGTTGCTTAAAAAAAAAGGCGCCGATGCGCACGCATTGCTAATCTGTGATCCATAGTGATTACTTACTCTGTGCTGTGATCTGTGATCAAGTAAATATTATTCCGCGCGTTTTTTTTCGCTGTATTGTTTTTATTTGAAAATGTCGTCAGAGTTTTGTTTATTTCCTCGCAAATATGTTATAAAACGTCGTATGACATACGTGCGCTTTGATAATTACAGCCTCTGCTAATTATAGCTCTCGCCTTCGGCTCGAGCTAGCAATAAAGCCTCGGCTGTAATTATCAACTTACCGCACTTATATCATAATGTACTATTATGTACTTAATATTATATTTTCGAAAAAATAAAAGAGGTTTAATAAAGTAGGTATACCTACTGTGAAAATAACAATAGATTAAAAAGTATCAATTATATATACATATATATATATTTATTTACAAAATGTACACGAACTTAATCTAGAAGACCAGTACCAGTGGGAATCGTGCCCAAAATGTTGGCCCCGTTGCCACGTTGAATGGCGATACTTATTCGCTTAGCAAAATAAGGGCCTGCATTTTTGTGTTTTTTGTTTTGTTTGATTTTTTTTCATTGTACGTTATTTGTTAATTTTTTTAATACTAACATTCCTTAATAATTTTAAGTAAAAAAATCAATCAAACTAAAAAAAAACAAGAAAATCTATATGAATATTATAATAAGCGCTTTCACTACTACTACTGACTAAACTACTGAACCGATTTCAAAAATTCTTTCACAAGATTCCTAGATGCTAAGCTATATATTTTATATCACGGACAAAGCTGGGACGGACCGCTAGCTACAATAAAATTCAGCATTTTTTTTGCAAATTGTGTTTATTCTATATATTATCCAGGGGTTTTTTTTTTAAATAACGTGTAACGAGACGCGCAGAACATGTGCCTGATGGTAAGCAACATGCCAGCCACATAACAGCACAGTGACACGCAGCTATTGGAACATGTAAGTCCAAATCATTACCTAGCACTGCACTGCGCTCATCACCCAGAGATCTAAGTTGTTATATCTCTAAGCCCTGTAATTTATCTGGCAAACATTGCCCTTCAAACCGGAACACAGTAATGTTTTCCCATTATTGCTTGGCGGTAGAATAACTGGCAAAGGTGTGGTCCTTCCCCAGGTGGACTCTGCCAAGAGTCCTACCGCTACTCTATACTACATTGTTCCTACCTGGCGTCCCATGACATCACATCGTTTATTTTTCTATCAACTTAAAACAGTTTTTTCCGATGTTAAAGTAATTTATTCCTACTTACAGCATGAGAGACGATAAATAATAATGTTATTGGAATATGTTTCGAGGTTACAAAGATTCAATCTGCCGATCTAAATTGACGTCACTAATGACCGTAGTGAAAACGTAATCAAAACACGCACCGATGTAATATTATTAAAATCTCTCGCTCTAGTGTCGACGGTAGAAATCAAACTAGTCACCACCCAAAGATTCGGCTTCAGTTTCGGAAAAAAAACATTTTCTGTTTAGATTTCAACAAAAAATATTTATTTGAACAGTGTACCTACCTGATGACCAATTAGACCTTATCGGTAAAACCAAGAACTATGTAGACTTGTAAGGCTTTTGCCGTATACCTAGAATACCTGCCGAAATTGTAGGTACATTAAACGATAAAAGGGTTTTACATTGTTAAATCAGCGCCAGAAAGTTCTAAAATAGTTTTAGTAATCATTTTCTGCGAGTTTTGGGCTGACTCTCGTATTATAAACTAGCAGTGCCCCGCGGTTTTACCCGCGTAGTTCCCGTTGCCGTCGTTCTCGTTATTTTCCCGGGATAAAATTTAGCGTATGAACGGATCCCGAATACAGTTAGATTATAGTCTGAAAGAACACATAGGCTACTTTTTATCCCAAAAAAATAACGGGAACGGGAACTAAGCGAGTAAAACCGCGGGGCACTGCTAGATTATAATATTAGTAGAATTACTTTTTTATTTCTCAGTGATATAAGTTCACTTATGAGTGTTTGGAACGGTAATTGCGGAAATTGACCTCAATAACTTGGTAATGTAGATTCCGTTCGTACGATTGACCATACCACAAAATAGGTTCACTTCTTAAGTATATAAGGCTATTTAAATACATTTAATCTCAATTCTACGGTTTCGGCCAAAACTTAAACATAATACCAAAGATTCGGTTTCGGCAGAAAGTTCAACTTCGGTCGGGCACTAAATCAAACCAAACAGGAATCAAGTTGCAAATGAACTCGCAATCACCAAACAAACTCAATTAGCCGCGTTTCATCTAATCATTACGGATTATACGCGCGTAATCAAATATCTGCGTAAATCTACGTCGGCGTGCGTAACACTACGTCATCATTACGTGATTGTACGTCATCGGGATTTAGTTAGAGAGTTAGTGAACTCGTAAGAACGGCGGGAA